>CM059186.1:64640524-65116978 GCA_030323885.1 Branchipolynoe longqiensis | reverse complement strand
GGGCAGGTGGGGAATGGGGGGTGGGGAGGGGGGAGGGGAAGGATTGGGGAGAGGGGGAAGAGGAATGGGGAGGAAGAAGGGGAGGGTGGAAAAAGGGGAGGGGAAGGGGAGGGAGTGCTGGAGGATGGGGGGGAGGGGAGGGATGAGAGGCAGAGGGGAGGGCGTGTGCAGCTAAAATGGGATTTGGAGATGCAGGTATAAGACAATATATATATATATATATATCGGTTAGATGTCAAGTTGCCTACGGCTTCAATAAATCAGAAATGAAGGGATACTAGGAAAGAGGATGGCCATATAAGACTGTTCAGTTCTTACTTATCGGTCCATGCAAACTTACCAATTGGGCCTGACACAATGACGTCATTCCCTAAAAGCTTTATTATAATATAAGCGGACGGTGTATTCAATATTTTACATGAGCTAAAATATAATTTCCTCTACGGTGCTGTATGTGTCTTCAACACCTCCCCCTCTTTCCACTGTGTCAGCTGAAGCTGCGACCCGGCCTGCTGCGTCGCAGCTACAGTCCTTAATGAGGGACCAGCGGAAACTCGGAATACCAGTATATTGGCGGCTTGTGCGTCAGTGGAGCTTACTGCATGTTAGCTGGCTTATTTCTATGGGGTACCGGGCGCAGTCGATGAATCGGTAGAGCGCACATCTAGCGTGAAGAAGATCGGGAGTTCGGTTCCTTGTCGAGTCAAACCAATGACTTATCAAATTTATAGCTGTCATTTCCTAGCCAGGCGCTTGGCATTAATAGGATAGGGCAAGGACTGGTTACCTCAATGTCAGGATAATGTGACTGAGTGGTATATCGGGTCATGCTGCTGGCAACCTGATTTCGCAGTGGGTCAGCACTATAAAGTCACCATAGGTGCACACTGTGACAAGTCGGTACCCATCCGGATATTTCCTTAGATGTTGCCAGGACGTAAAACTCCAACAAGCAACCATCTACGCAATGGCGTTTGGTAGACTGGGAAGGGGTGAGGTGGGGTGGTAACCACACCGTGATAACTGCTTTCTCTGAGGTCCGCTCTGCTAGCTGGGCTATCACTGTATCAGTGTCCATGTGAACCAAGGGACAGCGCGCCGCGGGCACGGTGCTTTCTACTAGGTCCGCGCTCCCAATCAAAACACGCCCTTTTCACAGAGGGACAAAGGGATGCAACGGAACCGGAAAGAACTCGAGGAGAGACCATCAATTACTTAGGGAACCGGTTTAACGACGCGACCCTCCTTTACCCGGGAATCCAGTCGATACGTCGAACGTGTAAAAGTGTGCGAAAATTAGCCATAAATCTAACAACAAACAAGCAGCAGCAGTTTCTGTCTGAGTGGGTTCAGTGAGGCTTTAACTCATTACACATAGATGTATATATGTGATGTATAACGCATTATATAAGTATGAATGCTAGGGGAATATATACTTCTTCTTATTCCTTCATAGGCGCCTTGGGGGAATGCCCCCCCCCCCCCCAACAGTCGGAGTAGTCTATTTGTGTGGCCCCCCTCATGCCGCACACACTGGAGGGATTTATATATGTGCATGCATGCATGTATGTATGTATATATGTATGTATGTATGCATGTATGTATGTGTATATATATATATATATATATATATATATATGTGTGTATGTATATACATACGAATTTCTCCTTCTCTCTATATATAGACAGAGAATGAGATTCTGACCGTTCTTTAAATTACATATTTATTTTCATTTAAAAAATTTCACATTCATAGATTCACGTGATGAATCAGGACCAATGCGAGAATAAATAAAAGGATGTTTCTAAAAGAAATACCACCATTATTCTGGAGCGCTTAGCCAAATCTACCGGTGGCGCCACCACTAAGCGCCCGCAGAACTACCCGCACCATGCCACCAATGTTAATCACAGCAGGAAAAAAAGGATTTTAATTGAGAATAGTTTGTGGATTAATCACTACAATTTCTATGCTTGCTCCTCAATGGGTTTAGAAATCACACGCACCCGGTGTAGAATTATATTGTAATATGTAGTTTCTTTTCCTATATTGTAGTTTTATTTGCCCTCTTTGCTGGCTTTCATAGCTCGAAGGGCATTAGTGGCTAATAGTTAATGAAGCCGGGTTGGCTTTGTATCGCATGAAGGGCATGTCGATTATAGAAAGGCCGGAGAGTGCGGAGGACGGAGAGGAGGGGAGGGGGGCCGGGGGAAGGTGGAGAGGGGGAGGAGGGGGGGGGGCGAGAAGGGAAGGGAGAGGGGAGGGGAGGAGGGAAGGTGGAGTGGGGGAGGGGGACGAGGGGAGTGGAGGGGGAGAGGGTGCGTAGATCGGGGAAGGGGATAGGGAGAGGGGGGAGGGGGATAAGGGATGGGGGGGGGGGGGAGAGGGTGTAAAGCGGGGAGGGGGAGACGGGTAATAATGGGAGGTGGAGGTGAGGTGGGGGAGGGGGGGAGAGAAGGAAGAATGGCGGTATGGGTTAGGTCGTTAAAATGATGGAAAACTCACAGAATGTTCAAACATGCATTAATTAATTAATGCAAATTGAATACAAAATAAAATGTATATTCATATAAACATAATATACACACAAATACGCACGGAAGGGTTTGTAATTATATTTCAAACGGGAGATATTAGCGAGAAATGATCGTCAAAGTGCGCCTAGCCCTGATGTTACCTCGAGTGCCTGAGGGTGGGTGGGTGGGTGTGTGGGTATGTGCGTGGGGGGTTGTGGGTGGGGGGGTTGTGTGTTGGTGGTTCGGGAATAATCGAATCTGTGTGTTCGTGACGAGGGTTGGGCCGGACCTACACCAGCTGGGCAGGGTCCAGATTATGGCCCTGTCACACTACAATGCTTCTCGCCGGTGCGCCATCAGCACGCAAAATATCTTCTATGCGTCGAGGCACCTCCAACTTTTCGGCGGTTTGGGGAAAAAGTTTGGCGTTATTCGCGCACGGCCAATGGGTGTTGACGCGTGAGGGAAAAAAAAAAAAAAGCTTGGCGCGATGTCTTCATATGACCTTAGATGTAGCTAGGACATCAAACAACAAAGCAACAGTTTGGCGCAATGTGTAAGAACGACCGTCACACGCAGGTGGCGACTGCCTAGCATTCGCATAACGTTATTCCAGCGCTGTCGACGTCCTTCTGACGTCGCCATAATGTTGGAACCCGCGTGTTGACGTGCGTTGTGGATCGTCGCAGTTTTTTGACACGCTTAAAACATTGAGCGACCAACTACGCACGCCGCCGCCCTCCGGCGACTGTCGACGTCCAGGATAGTGTACCGACGTTCGCATAACGTCCCCCTAACATTTCCCGACGCTTCACCAAAAACTGACACACGTCGACGTGCGTTGGAGAGAAACGTCGTAGTGTGACAGGGGTATTAGACAGGTACCGTATTGCCTCGACTAGCAGACTACTAGAATCAGGGAATCCGGCTATATGCCATGTTACTTTCATTATTAATTTAATTCATTGACTACCAAGTCAAACAAGCTGGGTAGATGAGACTGTCTCAAAAGGTGCTAAGCAATATGGGACAAAACTTTGTCCATTGTAACGATCAACATATTATCTGCTTATGCATTTGCTCAGGATACACTGATTTGTTTTTTACACGGCGTTCCAAAATCCCTATCGAATACATATTGATTTGAAGCAAATGTCCTTGTGTTTTCATTGTAACTGTTTCTGTGCTGTTTTGTGTCAATCGTTACAATGGACAAAACAAAGAAGAGGTATCACCTTTTGAGACAGGCTCAGATACAATTATAATTCAATTAGCTGACTACTGCAGTCAAGGAATCTGGGTATTTACCAGATGACTTTCATTATTAATTTAATTCAGAGACTACCAAGTCAAAGAAGCTAGGTAGATACAATTATAATTCAATTAGCTGACTACCGCATTCAATTTCAAGGAATCTGGCAATATACCACATTACTTTCATTATTAATTTTCATTCATTGACTACCAAGTCAAAGAAGCTGGATAGATGCCATTATAATTCAATTCGCGCTACTCAGCAAAGACAACAGATGAGAACAGGTAACATTTTGAGAGTTTAATGAAAAATGAAATCATCGCGGGGCCTGAAGCAGGCTATCAGTGGGTGGCAGAGACCCTTCAGTACCGCAGTCAGTGTATCAAGTGCCGGCAGGGGCGGATACAGTAAGCTGGAAACAGAAGAGATCAGCGCTCACCCCTCCCCCCAGAAAGAGGGTGGGAGGGTCGGGAAGTGAACAGCGAGAGGCACCGAGGTAGAGTGGCTTAGCAGCATGACAGCAAAGCAAAGTAAACAGCAGGAACTTGCCTCGTGCGCAAATTACACATGTTAGCCTCCGGCAACATGCTCAATTAGCTGACTACCACAGTCAAGCAATTTGGGTATTTACCAGATTACTTTGATTACCAGACTACTGCCGTCGTACAATTTGAGTATCTACCACATTACCTTGAATACCAGACGACGCGCAATCAAAAGAAGCCTTTGTTTACATCCCAGTTTAAAGCTGCATAGTCCGATGAAGCATCAAATTTCCCAAACCAAAACACTCACCTAGACTTGATTCTCTACATATCTAACTTAGATACTGATGCACTTATTAAATATCTGTCTGGAACTCAATACCAGTAGAGATTAGAAACATTAAAACTATGAAAAACTTCTGTAAAAAACTAAAGATAAGCTATCTCAATGCATACTAAATCGATTACCAGTAAAGAATATATATAATAGGACATAGTTGTCATTAACTAGTCACATAATTTAAAATATCAAGTGGCTATGGCAAAGAACATAACATTTACCCCTATTAACATACATGCAAAATAACTACTGATGCTGCATGTAAGTACATGAATCCATGACACAACATACATATAATATTCCTATCATTACTTTGTATTTTACTAACTGTGAAGAGACGCATAGTATCTCATCATAATCATTAGTTAAAAATGTAGCTTAAGTTTAATCATTTGTTATTGTCAGCACTTGTTCATTCACATCATGGAGACCAGCTAGATAAGCATCGCTTTTCTGGGATCCTTTCTGTCTCTAAGGAATTTGTATACATTTATTGTATTGCCTCAGTTTATTGTAAACATACCTTGCAGAGAGTTAAAATAAAAGAATTGAAAAATTGAATTGACATAGAAGAGCATACTGAGTAGATTTAATAGAAGCTGTTATTGTATAAGCCTATGATGTCAGAAGTTTTGCATGGTTACCAACATTAAATTTGGCATATTGTCACTTCAAATATCTGCATAGTTAGCCATTTAAAACAAAAGCTATTTCAATCTAAAGTAAACTAGATTATCATGATCAATTTCATGCATTTAACCCAAAATTTGCAGAAATGCAAAATCATCGGAATATAAAACTGTAATGGTTAAATAACCCTGAATTAAAAATTGGCTGGAAGACCAGTGCTACGGCCCTGACAAAAGACTTATTCAGCAGAATAAACATATTTACCAAAAAATGTATTTAACTAAATGAAGACCTTAGTATATAGGATAAATCCCCAGACACCATTCAAGCTCTCTAGACGCAGTGACAGCCGATACCAGTATGGAACAGTAATATGCCACGGTTGAACGCCGGTGTAGCAGGAAATCGCAAACCCTGTAAATCGCAAACCCCCACTTGTGATTTCCTAGGAAATCGCAAACCCCCATGCCATATATGGGCATGGGGGGTTTGCGATTTCCTAGGAAATCGCATATCCCCCCTGGAGATCGCAAACCCCCCATTCTGAGTGTTAGCCTTACCATGATCTGGTAAGGCTAACACTGGCACTGACACTCAGAATATCCCAACTTTCACTATTATCTCTGTTTTTAATACTTTCAGATAAAATTGCTCTTAGGTTAAATTAAATACCTCAGATCTTCCTCTTCAATCGCGCATTGAGATATTTTTAATCGATTCGATGAAAGTTTTTTTATTTATTTTACAAAAATAAATGCTCCCCATAGACATAGCATTGCCGCAGCACACATCACGGCGTATTTTACCCTTCGTGGGCTAGTTTCCGGGGTTGTGACGTCATGCCGACATCGAGAATAAACTAGATCACGGTTCCGACTGCGCATGCGCTGAAAACGGCCTTGGGAGCAAAGCAAAGGCGTACGGCCATTGACTTTGCCTGTACGCGCATTGAAATATGTCAGTTTTATTCAAAATTAATAGAAATCCAAAACCCTAACCGTATTAATTTAATATAATCGTTTTGTTAAACATGTTTTCTATATGTGTTCCAAGCGGTTTGTGCCTAGGTGGTGTCGTTTGATCAATATTTTACTTTTTCTGTATGGAGATTGCTCACTGCCATTGACAATGCATTGAGTACACTGGCTATGGCTCTAACACTAGTCTGGGTGCCTAGATCTTTCTAAATCTAAATGCACATGGCATAAGATGTGCTGATTATATTGATGTAAATGCAATGCTGGATAAAAGATTAATATCTTAATTTATTATATATATTTTTTTAGTTGGTATTCTATGTTTCAAACAAGAGCTGAGATGATCTGAAACTAGCACATTTCATAGCTGCACCCAGTGTATTAGCATGTGCCATGTGCTTTTGGGGGGCATGTTTTGCTCTGATGCATCCCACAATGCACTGCGCCGCTGGAACCGTGATGTAGTCTATTCGGCGGCGGCGGCGGCGATTTGTTTACTTTACGTTCGTCGATTCGAAAATATAACTGCTAATATCTCCGCCGTTACGGCGGTAGCCTTAATAACGCTTCGAATTTAGGGTTAATTTAATGAAATTTCACGATTTGAGTATGTAATTCTGTTAAATATGGTCGCATTGAATAGATTTGGCCCGAATCAGTCCCAAAACACAGGGGGGTTTGCGATTTCCAGGGGGGGTTTGTGATTTCCTAGTAAATCGCAAACCCCGGGGTGTGCAATTTCCAGGGGTTTGCGATTTACTGCCACACCGGGTCCGTTAGGCTGTGCACCACAGAACAGTCATTTTATTGCATTTCACTCGGTCTTACTCCATCATGCTCTCCTTCCAGTCGAAGCGAAAGAGCAGAAAGGGCAATATGAGCGCACCTACGCTGCCCGGTAAAAATGTCCGCTACATCAGGGTGGGCGTTTTTTTTTCAGACACTCGCTTTCTCCAGAGAATTTCGCTATTGGAATTTGAACTACTACAAGGTGATTATGTGAACGGGATTGCCTTCAGACGAGTCTCACATGGTTCTCCAGATCCGTATTCACTACATAGGAACCAACCAACTGTCATCGATTCATTTCAAGCATAGGCCTCACCTCGCCATATATATATATATATATATATATATATATATATATATATATATATGTGTGATACTCGGTATGTAACACCCAGTATGTAACACTCAGGGGCCGTATGCATGACGAGTAAGTTATCGCCCCCGGGGGTAAGGACCGAGTTCGGGGTAGCTATCGCCTTGGATAAGAAATGGGTCACTGGTATGCATGAAGCCAAATCGGCGAGGAGGTAGCTAACCTTGTGTTTATTTATAGATTTGGGAAATCCCTCTGCATTTGTAGCCATATATTAGGCTCAAATATATTAAATGCTATCATATTTAACAGAATTACATACGGAATAAGTGAAATTTTATCAATTTAACCCTAAATTTGAACCCTCTTTAAGGCTACCGCCGTATTGGCGGCGATATTAATAGTTATATTTTCGAATCGACGAACGTAAAGTAAACAAATCGCCGCCGGGGCCGCATCGACGTCACTTTCAATCATGGTGGCGGCGCCGGTTTGTTGACTGTACCTTCGTCGATTCGAAAATATAACTATTAATATCGCCGCCAATGCGGCAGTAGCCTTAAGGAGGGTTCGAATTTAGGGTTAAATTGATAAAATTTCACTTATTGCTTATGTAATTCTGCTAAATATAATCGCATTCAATAGATTTGGCCCGAGTCGGTCCCTACCCCCGGTCTTATACCTGCTACTGGGTAGGGGTAGCTTACCCGACTTTTACCCCCCCGGGGTAGCCTTACCCCGGACACATGCATAGCAACTTTTCGCCGCTACCCCAGAAATCCGTACTATCCCGAGAGGTAGAGCGCTACCCCCGCGTCATGCATACGGGCCCAGATGTTTGCCATTGGTAATGTGACACTCAGTAACTGGACCTGGTAATGTGACACTCAGTATCTGACAATCGGCATCTGACTCTCAGTAAGTATCACTCAGTATCTGACACCCACCATGTGACACTCGGATGTGACACTCAGTATCTGACAATAGGTATGTGACACTCAGTATTTGACACTCGGTATGTGCCACCCATTATGAGACACTCAGTATGTGACACTCAATATCCGACAATCGGTATGTAGCACTCAATATGTGACATTCGGTATGTAACACTCAGATGTTTGGCTGTAGCCTATAGTCACTCTCACAATCTACCGGTATTATCACTCACTCACCCAACAACAACACCAGCTCATTAAGTGATATCCAATGCTTTTCATCCCAGATTAGTCCTGAAACTGATATCCTTATGTTCTCTTACTTCCAATGTTCCTCCCTGAGCAGTGTTTATCCGTTTTTTAAAGTCTGAGACATTTATTTTGCCGTTTGTTTACTCTAGCTGATAGCACACGTGTTTACTCGTGCATCATGCCTAGTATAATGTACATAGTACAATGGAGTACAGGTACTCCCTAAAACACAAAGGGAACAGTGGGTTATTGAGTGCCACTCAACACTAAAAGCAGGAGGCGCGTTCTCAAAACTAAAATTTCTAAATAGCTGAGTACACAGCAGAACTGCTAGACTTAAAGATGAACATAGCGCAACTAGAAGCCCTGAACCTGGTTCATGCAATAGCCAACCTCCTACCACTTTAATTTCCTGATTAAAGTCAACACAGACAACTCAACAAGTGCTGGACACAGGCAAAAATAAAGAGCACATCCTCTGTGCGTGCGCCAGACAGCTTTGGCTCCTGGCAGCAAAGTTGAATTTTGACTTAGAAATAAACCACAAAGCAGGCAACACTCTAATTCTCGCCGACGCATTAAGCCACTCACCACACTCAACCTCTAGTAAAGAAAAAGCTACCAAACTCTGTAACTCACTTAAAGCTGCATAGTCCGATAAAATATACAATTTTCAAAACCAAACCAATTATCTAGATTTGATTTTACATATCTAACTTAGATACTGATGCACTTATTAAGCATTTGTTTCTGTGGAGAAGGCAGTACTGAGTCAATTTAACAGAACCTGTTACTGCAGAAGTCCATGGTGTCAGAGTGTTGGCAAGCTTGCCAAAACTAATTTTCCATGGTTGCACTAAAGATATCTCAAAAGTTTACCATTTAAAATAAAAGTAACTTTGAACTAATGTAAAGTAGATACTAGTGACCGATCTAATATATTTATCTCAGAAAAACACAGAAATTCAAAACCACTGGACTATGCAACTTTAACTTAACGCAAATCCCAATAGCATTTGAGTTAAAAACACTAGATTTCAAATTGTAATTCTCTATTTGCCTGGAAGATAGTTCTATTTTTGGCTCTTCTCTTTCAGGCTACTTGTTGACGCATTACCATCGACTGCTCAACACGTACCCAAGCGCACTAGCCTCAAGGATATGGACAAATAAAGCAGCGCACATCAACTTTTACATACAATTTTGTAACTCGCATAATGTTAATGTTCACAATCCGCATACATATGATTTACTGTCTTTTCTTCTCTTTCTCAGTGACAATCTTAAGTCCCCAGGAGGGATACCAAATTATTTCAGCTCCGTAAGATCGTGGGTCACTGCAGCAAACGGTCAGATCGAGGTGTTCGACGCTCCGGAGGTTAGAACCATGAAGCGGGGCCTTTGGAAAATTTGTATTACATGTACGGGTAAGAGCCCCCGCCCTTACTCCCGCAATCCATAAACGCATAATTGCTTTTCTCGATAATTTAACACCCGCCCCAGTGGTTCTAATCTCCATACTTATTATAAGCTACAAGACAATGATAGGGCAAAGTAACCTGGTCGTAAACTCTCAAACTGCGCCTATCACTCAACATGTCTTGAAATTTCCTGATGGTAAAGCTACTCATAATGCACTTTATGTTACAATAAGGTTGACTAAAACTAGAGCGATTTCTGCCTCGCCTATCATAGTCAGGTGGCCAGATATTGAGAGCTCCATTTATTGTCCCCTACCCAGATAGCATACAGCCGTCGGCCCGACACAATATATTTGTTTCTACAGAAAAAGTGAAATACAGAAAAAGTGAAATATCTCTACAACCACACCACGTAGAAACACATCGCTTGGTACACATATAGACAACATCGTTACCAAAAAGATTATATTAAATTTATAAGGCTAGCGTTCTTGTAATCTATTAATTTTGAATAAAACTAATATTTTGCACCTGTACGTACTGACACTATAGTGACATTGTCTTCTCGGAAAAAACCAAGATGGCGGTCCTTCGTCAACATTCCGTACCGGGTAGTTCAAATCGTATTAACACGAATAATTCCATTAATACATCGTAATAAATTACAAAACTTTCACAAAATAATCTAAACATAATGATAAACAAACCTGTTAAATAATTCCTTAAAATTCCTCTGATTTTTGGAGTTATTTGTAGAAAAAGAACGCTGCTCAACGATCGCATGTGTTCCGGTGGCGATTCGAAGCAAACAAACCGTATCGGATAATTCAAATCGTATTAACACGAATAATTCCATTAATACTTCGTAATAAATTACAAAACTTTTACAAAATAATCTAAACATATTAATAAACAAACCTGTTAAATAATTCCTTAAAATTCCTGGGATTTCTGGAGTTATTGGTAGAAAAAGAACACTGCTCAACGATCGCACGTGTTCCGCTGGCGACTCGAGCTGGAATCCAAATTTAAAGAACTACGCAAGCGCGGCCCACCACCGTCGGCTCGACGGTGGCTCGACGGTGGACCAAATGTGGAAAATGAATGCAAACCTGCGGCGGCCCACCACCGTTGGCTCGACGGTGGACCAAATATGGAAAATGAATGCAAACCTGCGGCGGCCCACCACCGTCGGCTCGACGGTGGCCCAAATGTGGAAAATGAATGCAAACCTGCAGCGGCCCACCACCGTCGGCCCGACGGTGGCCCAAATGTGGAAAATGAATGCAAACCTGCGGCGGCCCGACGGTGGCCCAAATGTGGAAAATGAATGCAAACCAGCGGCGGCCCACCACCGTCGGCCCGACGGTGGCTCAAATCAGGAAAGGGATTTAAAATCAATCCCGGACCACCACCGTCGGCCCGACGGTGGAAAGTCGGTGGCGACGGTGCGACCAATAGCCGACGTCGGCCCGACGGCTGTGTGCTATCTGGGTATGGGCATGGGCAAACTATGTTAATTGGCCCATAATTTCCGAATTGTGGTTGATCCGGCGGGGGAAGCCCGGGATGCCCTCCTTCCCGCACACGCACGCTCCTCCTCCTCCCCCCCTCCCCCTCTGACCTACATTCGGACTCCAGCAAGACACCAAGCTTGTTCTTCCGCACCCACCCTCTTTTTTTACTGCCACTACGTGAGGGTCGGCTCCCAGGTCCCCCCTACACCCTCTTCAGACATTGATCAGGTTGATTGATTGACATTTTACCTCGACTCAGATTGTTAAACCCTCTGCTTGTACCACCATGTTTACCTCAAATAAAACCCTCCCTTTTCCTCCCACGCCTGTCTCGGTCTTCCTCTGTCCGGATCGAGTAACCCCGGCTCCAGGATCTACAGCGTTATTACTGCCTTCAGGTCTTCCACTGACAGCCACTATACTAGTTAGAGCCCTTAGGTTAACCTCAGCGTCAGTTTTCGGTAAGGACAAAGGCTTAACTTAGATGTAGAGCCTTAGATGTAGAGCCGCACAAGCCCCTCACATTATGGCCTAACAATCATTCAAATAATGTCAGCCAGGACATGGAAATTTAATGTGGTGCAACTCTACATTAGACCGTTTCATATAAGTGCCGCTCAGGCAGCACTCTCTTTCCTTTTGGGTTGAGCACTGCTAGTAGTTTAGTTCTCGTTATGTTATTACTATATGTTTATCCTGTTTTGACCACTTGTTAACATGTATCGCTTTTCTGTCTTTGTGCTAGCACTTGTCTCGGGCTTCCATGGTCGACTGCATGCATATCACATCACCGCTGATATAATTTGATACCACAACAATTATCCTGATCATTATCCTGTTACTTGTTCTCAAATACTGAAGCTAACTGACTAAATAAGGCACTATAGCCAACACGATATACGCTCTTTGAGTACAGATTTATTTTTTGTAATAAACATCTTGTTATATGTCCACTTACTGATTTCCCTTGATTGTCTCATAAGCCGAATTATCATTAACACTGATAATGAAGCTTCACAAAAGGTGTTGTCTACTGGGGCTGGGAGGGATCCGGTGTTGTGTGCTTGTGCTAGAGAAATCTGGTGTTTTGCAGCGATTAATAGCTGTGAAATTCTAGTGGTACACAAACTTGGAAAAGACCTAGTGCTAGCAGACACATTAAGAAGGTTGTTTTTTTACTCCAAGGCAAGATCTTTAGCTGACAAGTTATGTCAAAAAAGGTATCTTTCCAGAATAAATGTTTCTCATGAACACAATGTTTGTGATATATCTTTATAAGCTTCCTCATTGATAATTTATTTGTTTGCCTTTTTCAACCCACAGCTTATAATTACAACTTAGTTAATAAGCTAAATGTGTTCTTCAATGCGGGAGTAACGGATGGAACCTGGAAAAATAAAAGGGTACATTTTTGGGAGTATTTAAAATTGGGCAAAAAACAAAAGGATAACCCTAAAAAAAACAAATTAAAAACGGCAATTGAAGACTGTAGGGGCAATTAAAAATTATTTAAGTGGTGCTGGAACATAGATCAAATTGTTTGGTGGAAATAATGATGTATTTGATTGTTATGCTGTGGTGATACTTAAAAAAGGTATATTTAATCTGAATAGTAATACTGTAAATAGAGCTTATCCATTAAAGATAAAACAGATTAAATTAATTGTATTAAAATTTCAAAAAATGGGTAAATATGGTTTAGTGTTTATTGCTGCTGTGTTAATTGGATATACATGCTTGTTAAGACAGTCAAATTTACTTTATTCCGAGATACTGGGTGAAGGCGGTCATACGTTGCTGGGCGAAGACATATGGACACATCATGATCATTTGATTGTTATGCTGTGATGATACTTAAAAAAGGTATATTTAATCTGAATAGTAATACTGTAAATAGAGCTTATCCATTAAAGATAAACCAGATTAAATTAATTGTATTAAAATTTCAAAAAATGGGTAAATATGGTTTAGTGTTTATTGCTGCTGTGTTAATTGGATATACATGCTTGTTAAGACAGTCAAATTTATTTTATTCTGAGATACTGGGTGAAGGCGGTCATACATTGCTGGGCGAAGACATAAGGACACATCATGATCACTTGACTGTGTGCATAAAGAGCACAAAGAATACTAAGAGACCAGAGGGTGTCTACACCATCAAGCTACCGATGGTACCCAATTCCGCATTCTGTCCGTTGCATGCATGGAACAATTACCGCTGACATATGCGGGTGCATAAGGGCGCCCCAGCATTCGTACTCTCGAATGGGGTACCTTTAACTGCTCAGGTCTTCCATAAAATGCATGTGATTGATACTGAAATCAGAAAAACGAGCGTGGTGGCCGATGGTGACATCACATAGTCTACATCGTGGGGCTATGCTCAAATAGGAGTTCCTCTGTACAGTATTAAGATGATAGAACACTGGAAATCAAATAGTGTCTTTAACTATGTTAATAACAAATTTATTAGGTCTGGACCATGTGCTCTCCTGTCCCAATTTGGCTGAGAGTAGATGGTCCTTTACCCCATGTTTATATGTGGAAGAATGAAATGAAAATGAGGATGTGTGGCTGGTGTGCTACAGAAGTATGTCCTCGATTCAACCCATAGCCACTGTTTCCTGTCTTCAATGATCAAGATATATTAATTATTTTAATAATTAATCTGAATATTTAATTATATAGTTCATAATAGGAAACTTCTCCTATCTGCAAATAAGTAAAAATAAAGTCAGGCTTAATTGAAATCTATTACGATTTTACTACCCTGGAACTTAGTGTAGAATAAAATAAAGCGTATTAGTCACCTGTACTGATGATGTAACCGCTGACCATTGATAACCAGTGATAGAGTTATCAATGACTACCGCAAAATTGATTAAGCCTGATTAATAAATTTATTAGCCCATAAAAAATGAAATTCCTGTGTCTGGTTTTGAATTATTGAGGTATACAGGAAATATTTATCTATCGTAACTTAGATTTCATAGAACACATCATACACATAATTGGTCCAAGGATCGACAAAATGAAACTATATAATAAATCATGTTTCATGAGGCTACAGGTGAATAATATTTTTGTTCCAGCACTAATTGTTGACATGTGAAGAAACTTGATAAATTGTGTCAAGGCTGACTGGTCAGTTCGTCGAAGGAGCCCACTTTTAGCTTTATGTACACCTTGTCATCAATACCACACGCCATGAGACAACTCCATGAGACTTCTAGAATATAAAACATGGCAATTGTGAGACATTCCGGAAACTAAAGTATGCAATGGGCCAGATTCAGATTGTCTTAGGCTGTAGAAGTGTACAATTAAGGACATAATCATACTCCTAGTTGCCAAAGTTCATCAAATTGTAATATCCGGGTATCAATAATTAAATATCATATGCGATCATAAAATGAAGAATAACAATGATTTATTGATTGATGCCTTACTTCATTGATGATTTAATGCCTCTTCAGCAGCAAAGATACTCTTATAAGTTATATATTGTTGTCTCTGCGAGCCTATAAACCTCCAACATTGCCAACATCAATTGTGATATATATGATACTTGTTCCCATTATTTGTTGTATGCTAACATTCTGTCATTAGCCATGGTTTTTTTCTTTTCGAAAATGCTTGAAGACTTAAGTCATCGCAGGGACCCTAAATAATATACACCTGCTCAGCGTCACTCATGGTGACTTGCAGGTCCCTTGCCACAGCTCCCTGTCCTGCCACCCCACCCCAACTCTCTCGCTTGGAATTGCTTAGACGATCCGGTCAGAGGAAGCCCGAGACGGAGGTGGGAGAAAAAGGTTTATTAACTAAGCGATAATGCCACAAGGTACAATGAAGTCAATGAGGTCAGGGGTCAATCGACCTGATCCAAGTCTGCAGAGGGAGCACTTTGGGAGGAGGTAGGCCCAGGAGCCGACCCCTGGAGTGTTAAAAAGAGGGTGGGCGGGCGTGGTAAATCCATACAGGAAGGAGTCAGTAGCCCGAATGCAAGTCAGAGGGGGGGAGGGGAAGGAGAGGGGAGCATGCAGTGCTTGGGGACGTGACCGTCTAGGGCTTCCCGCTGGATCAACCACAATTTGGAAATTATGGGCCGATCCGGACAGAGGAAGCCCGAGACGGAGGTGGGAGAAAAAGGTTTATTAACTAAGCGATAATGACACAAGGTACAATGAAGTCAATGAGGTCAGGGGTCAATCGACCTGATCCAAGTCTGCAGAGGGAGCACTCTGGGAGGAGGTAGGCCCGGGAGCCGACGCAAAACACAGGGCCAAGGCTCTCGGGGCGTCGTAGGCCGCGATCTTCGGCACGTATGCGTGGACCGCGTCGGACTCCCAGGTTCCTTGGGCCATTATCGCGGGGAGGTCGACCCCCCTTGAAACGCAGGCCTGCGCAGCGCCCCTGCGGAGGCCGTGCAGGGTGTAGGCGTCGGCTCTGGGAACACCGGCTCCGCGCAGGGCCGCGCGGACGAGGGGGTCATGTCACGAGGGGTGAGGGGGATGCCCGCGCACGCCAGTAACACCGGGTATCCCCGGGCGCTGGAGTCAGGTCAAGGGTGCGCCTGCAGCGATGGCGGGGACGAAGATGGAGACGGCCTGCGCAGGCAAATGGATGGTCTTCCCTGCGCAGCGTATGCGCCCCCCCCCACGGTGCATGCGAGGGGGAGAGCAGGTTGGACTGGCGCAGGAAGCTGAAGTATCCCATCACGGTTACGGTCCAGGGCGCGACCCCCAGGTGGCCCAAGGTCCGCATGTAGGCGTGCAGGACGGGCAGCATGTCGGGAGTGATGCATCGCGAAGAGTCTCTCGCCGCCCCGCCTGACGCGTGCCGCGAAGGGGGCGTCGAAGGGCGCGACATTGCCTCCCGCCCCACGGACCCAGGCGCGAGCGCCGGAGAAGGCGTTGGCGACCGACGCCGGGGAGGGGAGCAGCCGGTGGAGGTGCGCGACGAACTGGCCGACGTCGTAGGGGGCGGGGGCCAGGTGGTCGACTCCCCGCTCCAGCACGAACTCGAGGTAGTGCCTTGCGTGGCGGTCGCGGTTCCGCCAGGTACCCGGGGCCAGCGCGGCGTGGTGCATCTCCATCAGGTGCCGGTGCGCCGCCAGGTCGTAGTCTGGAAGTAATCAAAGGTCATGTGTGAGGAGAGCGGGGGAATGGTGCGCCCTAACTCTAGCGAGGCCCCTAATGTCACATTGATGGCAAACAAAGTCGAGGGCGGCAGGGGAGAGGTGGGCGTGGCTGACGGCATCGGCGAACACCAGCTCGGCGCCCGGCTTGTGTCGAACGACAACGTCGAAGGATCCGTGGGCGGCGACCAACCAGATCTTCCTAGCACAGGCGCCGAGGGTGGGGTCGATCGCGCGCCCGGATTAGATGGTTTGGGCGGAGGCCGCATTGTCGGTGTTCACGATGATTTCGTAGCCTCCGGGGGCGTCGGGCCTGAGGACCCGGACCGCGAGCACGATGTTCAGGGCCTCGAGCTCATGGATGGTGGGGTAGGCAGCCCGGAAGTCCTTGTTGTAGCGCTCGGCGAAGCAGGCCATCTCCGAGAAGGCGCCCCCCCCCGTGAGGCAGGAATCGCACTCGATGACCCAACGGGGGCGGATGCGGGGAGGAGGCAGATGCCGTTGCCGCCTACCGCGTAGTCGCAGAACCAGCGGACATCCTTCCTGAGCTCGGGGTCGACGTCCGCATCGCCCGCCGACGGGGGCGGTCCTCAGGCTACGGAGGATCCGGGCCATGAAGGTCCTGCCGGGAGGGACGCAGGTGCTTATGTGTGCCAGTCGGCCGATGAGGCGCTGCAAGGCCCTTCTGGTGAGGGTGGGACGGTCGAGCCATCGTTCGCACTCGTCGACCACCTCGCGGAGCTTCTGGTCCAGGATTCGCAGCACCATGGCCTCGGTGTCGCACTCGATGCCGAGCCAAACGAGGCGCACTGTGGGCGGGAGCACTTGTCGGGGGCGAGGGCGAGGCCGAGGGCGAGGCCGAGGGCCGTGCAGAGCTTGCGGATGCCGTCGAATGCGTGCATCGCCGCGAGGAACGAGGCCTCGCACCCGAAGAAGTCGTCTACATAGACGGCACTGTAGAAACCGCGCTGCGCCAGAGCCCAGACGACCACCACGGTGACGCGGACGCAGGCGGCGCCCGAAGTCCTGCAGCCGAAGGGCAGGGAGATGTCCACGTAGACCCGCCCGTCGACTGTGATGCCGAAGAGCAGGGTGGAGAGGGGGTCGGCCCAGAGCTGTCGGTAGGCCCGTGAGTCGTCGGCCGGCCAGCAGAAGGAGCCCCTCCCCTCCTGGACCATGCGACGTCCGAGGTCGGAGGCGGAGGGCAACTTGTAGAGGTGCGGCCGGCCGAGGTACTCCTTCCTCGGGATGCCTGCGTTCACGCTGAGGCCGGGCGGGAAGGACAGGTCCACGATGACGCGGCGCCTGCCCGGGGTGGACTTCGGCCGCATCATGATGGGGCTGCACTGCGCCCAACGCGTGAAGGGAGGGACCGCGAAGGGGCCGAGGAGGGCGCTGCGGCACAGCTCCTCCTCCGCGTACTTGGTGACGTGGTGGCCAAACTCGGGGTCCTCACGGTGGTCTTTATAGGTGGGCATCGGGGGCCCAGCTGTGCTGTAATTAGCCGGGAAGCCAAACTCCAGGTGGTCGAGGAGCAGGGGGTCATCGTAGCCCCAAAGCACCCGGCGCCACTCGCCAATGTCCAAGTCAGAGGGGACCGGGACTCGGGCGGCCAAATAATTAGGAAGGGCCGAGGGCCGGGCGGCCGCGTAAGCCCGGGCATACTCGGGGTACGCGGCCCAACCCTCGCCCGAGAGGACCGGCCAGAAACTGTCGAGGGTGGCCCTGTACTCGGCCGGCGTGGGGCCGCGGGAAGGGAACGCTGGAGAAGAGGGTTGACGACCTGCTCGACTGGCTCGTCGGCGCCGGCACCGTGCGGGGAGGCCCGGGCGGTCACATCACACAGCGCACAGGCCGGTATGGGGTCCGGGGCCGACGGTGTGGAGGTGTTGCTAGAGGCCCCGACCCGCCGCGCGAAGCTGTCATAGGAGGGCGTGCCTCCGCGATGTGTCATGTTTATGTCGGAAGTTCGGGTGGTATCCTCCAGGCGGCACCGACGGGGTCTGTGTGGCGTGATGTCATCAGGGGGTTCCGCGCCCAGGCCGGGGCGTTGGCCGTATTGCCAATGTTAACGACACTGGTGGTGCCGGGGTTTTCCTCCAGGTGGCACCACCACTGGGTGTGCGGCATGACGTCATCAGGGGGTTCCCCGCGCGGGCCGGGGACAAGGCATGCCAGAACAGCGTTATTCTTACCGGAGGTACCGGAGTTCCCCTCCAGGCGGCGGCTGATGTCGTGTGGCGTGATGTCACGGGGGGGAATCCCGGGGGCGCCGGGGTTGAAGCCACCCGGGGCCGGGGCGATGTCAGCACCCGCGGGAGTTGCGTGGCGCATGCGGCTGGCTTCCCTGTGGGCTGTCGGTGGACGTCCCGTAGGTCGGGCTGGGATCACGCGAGGCGGGGCGGGTGGAGGGTCCTCCCGCCGGCGCGCTAAAAATCCCATTGTGAGTTCCTCCCGAGACGGTCGCGCGACTTCTTGGAGAAGCATCTCGCTTCCGTGTGGTTAGTCACAAGCTTGTGCACATTTGTGCAATATCCACACACGTGCGCCATTTTTTGTGCGCCGGGCCCATGCCAGCCGCCCATCGATGCCTTATCACACGAGCCCGGATCTTTGTTCCACGAGGGGAATGGCGCACCAATCGCAGCTCTGTCGTACTGAGCACGGGGGTCGGATCCTCTCTTCTGCTGCCCACGGGCTGCTGCTGATCGGCTGAGGCGGCGGTGGTCACGGGGGCGTGACCCGCCATCACGATCACATCTATCCTTACAGCGTTAATCGCTGCCTCGTCCCTCCAACCTCTCGGGAGCCTACCGTCGGCTATACGGATAAAAACCTCCTCGGAATACCGCCGGACGACTGGCGAAGCTAGGGTGCAATTGTCCTGGGCGACCAATTCTTGATGGTTAGACAGGGCGGTCAAGCCGCTCGCCAGGAAGCCGCGCTGGTGCTCCAGCCATTTAAGGCCCAGAGCGTATTCCTCCCTCATTGCCTCCCCCTTTTTCACTGTCTTCCCCTCGTCCCCCCGCTCCACAAGGTCATAAGGGAAAAGATATTTATTTGAAATACCTTTCTTGTGGGTGTCTCCTTTTCCATCCGCCGCCGCGACGATGAGGCGTACCGCCTCCTCGGCTGTGGAGAGGGTGCCCCTCTCGTAGTTGCCGTCGTCGTGGTGTCGGCGGTGAGAGGCGTGCTGGCCGGGGGCGTGCGCAGTTTCGGGGCGCCGGGATCTGTGCCGGGGCGGGCATGGTGAGGGGGATGACCACGCGCTGAAGGGGCTCGCATCGGCGACACGTCCTCGATGTGATCCGTTCCGGCTGCTCACCGGTGCCGGCAACGGGGAGACCGGGGAGAGGGATCTGGCCCAGCTATGACGCTGGTGATCGCGGGCCGGCGCCCGGGGCCGGCTCGGTGGGTTGCATGGCGTTGTCGGCGGGTCCGTGCGGCGCATGCTAGCGGCCACCGCCGCCATCGCCGCAGTGGCTTCCGCGAGCACCTTGCTCTGCGCCGCCATTTCGGCCCTGTACTCCGCCGCCTCACGCTTCTGGTCGGCTGCCTGCCGTTCTAATGCACTCCAGCGCTTTTCGATTGCGTCGATGGACGCTTGCATCCGGACCAGGCCGTCGGCCTGCTTTGCTTTTTCTGTCGGCTTCCGCGCGCGGGCCGACTGCCGAGCGGGAGGTGAGTGCCGGGGCGGTGGCATGGGCGGCTGTGGGGACGCCCCACCATCTTGTGAGTCGGTGATGTCGCTCGCGTCGGTGATCGTGGGTACTGTCGCCTTCCGTGTGGCCCGTTTGGCGGGGCGGCCTCTAGGTGCTGCGGCCCTGCGTGTTTGTTGCATTTTATTGCGTGATGTGGGAGCTTTTTTAGACCTTTTTAACGTGGGTGAACCGTGGGTGGAGACGGGAGTGGAAAACGGTAAATCCATACAGGAAGGAGTCAGTAGCCCGAATGCAGGTCAGAGGGGGGGAGGGGAAGGAGATGGGAGCATGCAGTGCTTGGGGACGTGACCGTCTCGGGCTTCCCCCCAGATCAACCACAATTCGGAAATTATGGGCCTATTGATTTCACAGGAACCATTAACTATATGTACAATTCATGGCCCAGTACTTAGTGTCACACACTTATTCCTCTAGTTTCACAGATGTATTCCTCTAAATATAATATAGATATGGCATTTGTGGAAAAAATTCTAAATACTGGTATATGGGTAAAATAGGTTAGTTCTTGAATCGAGGGTATTAAAAGAGAGGTGGAGAGCGAACATAATTGGTTGAGTCAAATGTTGCTGGTAAGTTGCCTACAACAGTAACAGGGTGGGCCCAGAGACACTTCTGTTGTTTTTTAGGTGTTGAAGTTTAGTTAAAGTACATGTGGACAGTTTTCTTTTCACTCTGACAAATATACATACATGTGTACTGAATTTATAATTAGTCAATTGGAACAGTGTAGAACAACGAAATACCTTCTATTCACATCACTTAAAACGCTGTCATAGGGGTTTTTCCTATGCCTTTTTTGCCGGGGCGCTTCCACCTTCCTCTGTGTCCACACACGTGCCGGTGCTGCAAGGCTCATCGGTACTGTTAATAGTGTTAGGTCTGTCAGCGTTCTCAGGCGTCAGGGCGCATGCAGAGCTATTGGCGCTTCCAATCCTCGCGAAGCTCCCTGTCCTCCCAGCAGCAATGGCGTTCTTTATTGCATCACATATTTTCTGCAGTTTCAGATCGTCATCGACGTATCCATCGCCCTTCTGAAGTTAATTCAACATTTAATGCTATAGTATGTTGACGTATGTATTCAGATGGTGTTGTTCTTACACTAGGTGTTTGCTCTGAAGAAGCCTTTGTTGCGAATATGTAATTAAATAACCATCATTCATTTAGAATTCTACCGTTCATAGTGAGGGAAAATACACACTTTCCTGGGTGAGCACCTCATTAACATAGCTCCCTGAGGAAGATTCCTTCACGACTGATGTTGCAGTTTAAAATGTACAAGTATCATTACATACTATTGTCTGATTATAATTCATATATTGTTATTCATCTACACCAACATATTTACCCTTTTGCAATGGATGAGCTCCCCAGCGACGATCACATCGAATTGTCCCTTGTTTGAAGTAATTGTCTCTCCAGTCTAAATTCAATAAAGCAGACTTAAGATAATCGACACTTTGGGGAGCCTTTAATTATGCCTAACAAAATCGAACATAATATAAACAAAATGTCCCCCCACCTTTTACTCACCACATCAACCTGATTTTTAAATATGTCCATCAACTTCCCCTTGAGCATCTGGAACTGTAATTTAATACAACACATATTATTTCACATCGTTGGTTACCTCATGGATTGATTGCATCAAGTGTTTGGGGATGGTTGCCACTGAACTAGGATCAGGATGAGCCCGCCCAGCAACGATTGATTGATGATTGCTTTACGCCGTGTCGGCAACATAGGTCATATTCACGGCGATAAACGTTTCAGCAACGTTTCAGTGGTAGAGTGAACTTTGTCAGCAACACACACTAACAGATCTGATGAGGCAATGTTTTCGGGAAGGGATAAAAAGCATTTCACTGCTATAAGTACAATAGACTACATCACGGTTCCGACTGCGCATGCGCTGAAAACGGCGCCGGGAGCAAAGCAAAGGCTTACGGCCATTGAGTTTGCCGATACGCGTAGGGCAAAACTGGCATTTTATTCAAAATAAATAGAAATACATAACAATTTGGCACAAACATGGATGGAAGGATGCAATATAATAATGTAATGAATATGTTTAAGATACAACTCTCCATAATTCAGCATTTTGAGCTAAGAAACATACAATTTCAGTCACTTTACAGGCTGATGTTTACATCACCATTGATTAGTCAGAAGTAATTCTTGTTCTAAATATTAAAATGTCAAATGTGTCAACAAAAACTTGTTTCAAAGAAATATATAACCAATATCTGATTAACCCTACTCATTTTCTATTTCTACATATGTCATTAACCATAGAATATAAATAAAAACATGAATAAAATAAATAAAACTGACTCTGGCTATGGCTCTAACACTAGTCTGAGTGCCTAGATTTGTCTAAATCTAAATGCACATGGCATAAGATGTGCTGATTATATTGATGTAAATGCAATGCTGGATAAAAGATTAATATCTTAATTTATTATGTATATTTTTTTAGTTGGTATTCTATGTTTCAAACAAAAGCTGAGATCAGCTGAAACTAGCACATTTCATAGCTGCACCCAGTGTATTAGCATTAGCCATGTGCTTCTCATGGGTATGTTTTGCTCTGACACATCCCACAATGCAGACTGCCGCTGGAACCGTGATGTAGTCTATCAACCCATACCCTTCGATCGGGGGGGGGGGGGGGTCAGTTGTCTAATGGTCACTGAGCGACTGTGCCAGTGTGGGACTCATTCAACATTATATTTTACACTAGTTTGGGAAATACACTACTCACTGCCGAGGTACCAGCACGTATTTCTGCTTCGTTGTTAGGTGTTGAATAGAGCGGAGATGGTAAATAACTTTTCACTAATCCAGTGGTGTGATTGTGTTTAAGCAAGAGTAAATGGGGCTCAGAGGCTATGTTTCTTTACACAACTCAGTATATTTTAACTAAATATTCAGCTACAAGAAATCTGAATCATACGCCCTGTTCACACACGGGCGTTAAGTCACCTCAACTAGTTCGCTTCATCTAAGTCGACTCACATTGGCCGTGTGGATGCGATGCTGAAGTGAATTAGGGCTAAGTCGATTCATCTAGTTCGCCTCAAGTAGACCGTAGGCGAGGTAGTTTATATGAAGCGAACTAGCTTAAGTCGGCCCACCTTGCTTGTGTGGAGGGTAGCGGTTTACTTGAGGCGGTTTAAGCACGTCACACACATGTGCAGTCGAGACCTGAGTTTGTTGATTTTCCAGTCGATCAAAAGCGCATATTATATAATTTGGTCTATGAAACCGCTAGCTGTGCACAGATATTTTTTTCATCATATAGTTTTAGGTTTTCACTGCCCAGCAGAAGTTTTGACCGTTCCAAAACAATACGATTCAGTCAATACATATCTAGGTCGAACCCACACTCTCTCGTGATGACGTCGACTAACCAAAAGTGGTGCAGATATCGATTTCCACCTTAAACCACCCCAAGTACAGCATGTGTGTACTCGACACACTTTCACGCCTAGTTCGCCTCATCTAGTTTGCCTTATCTCGTTCGGCCTAAAGTTGTGTGTGTGAACAGGGCTATATAGGGTTGCACAGAATACCGATGGGGGTTCAAGGACCATCATACCTTCTGGGTTGGAGCTCACATTATTTCACATCAAGCAGGGAAGACATATCACACAGCTAACATGCATAGGAAAGGGGCTTCCAAACTGACAACAACTCAATGGGAACTATGTAACTTTCTTTAATGCGTCATGATACTATTC
This sequence comes from Branchipolynoe longqiensis, assembly GCA_030323885.1. Classification (NCBI taxonomy): domain Eukaryota; kingdom Metazoa; phylum Annelida; class Polychaeta; order Phyllodocida; family Polynoidae; genus Branchipolynoe; species Branchipolynoe longqiensis. Next base: position 65,092,945 of record CM059186.1, on the reverse strand, counting down.
TATAACAGAAGGTTTGTTAAATTAAATCCCATGTAGCTGAACCATTCACGTGTGAGTATTCCCTGGTCTACTCTAGATTGACCAGGTTAAGTGGGAAGGTCATTGTTGGCTGACCATAAAGTTGCAGGTCGAGACCAGATCTGATTGACCTTTAAGCATAACTAAAGTAAAACCTCTCTAACGGACCACTCCCCTCCGATCCGGACAGAGGAAGACCGAGACAGGTGTGGGAGAGAAAGGGAAGGTTTATTTGAACTAAACATGGTGGTACAAATCAGAGGGGTTAACAGTCTGAGTCAAGGTAAGTGTCAATCAATCAACCTGATCAATGTCTGCGGAGGGTCTAGGGAGGACCTGGGAGCCTGAGGAAGTAGGCCCGGGAGCCGACCCCCACGTAGTGGCAGTAAAATAGAGGGTGGGTGGGTGCAGAAGAACAAGGTCGGTGTCTTAATGGAGCCTGAATGCAGGTCAGAGGGGGGGGGGCAGGAGGAGGAGGAGCACGCATGTGCGGGGAGCGGAGGGCGTCCCGGGCTTCCCCCACCGGATCAACCACAATTCGGAATTATGGGCCGATCCGGACAGAGGAAGACCGAGACAGGTGTGTGAGAGAAAGGGAAGGTTTATTTGAACTAAACATGGTGGTACAAATCAGAGGGGTTAACAGTCTGAGTCGAGGTAAGTGTCAATCAATCAACCTGATCAATGTCTGCGGAGGGTCTAAGGAGGACCTGGGAGCCTGAGGAGGTAGGCCCGGGAGCCGACCCAAAACACAAGGCTAAGACTCTCGGGGCGACCACCGTCACCTGCTGGGCACGTAGGCGTGGACGGCGTCCGACTCCCAGGTCCCCTGGGCCATTATGGCCGAAAGGTCGACGCCCCTGGAGGCGCAGGCCTGACCTGGCCCCCGACGCAGGCCATGCAGTGTGTATCTTGTAGCCTCGGGGACTCCAGCGGCCTCGAAGGCGGCCCGGATCAGGGGCGTGACGTCGTGGGGCGTGAAGGGGGTGTTCTTTTGGGAGAGGAACGCCGGGGCATCACCCGGGGCCGGGAGAAGGGCGACCGCCCGGTCCCACCCCCGGACCGGGCACAGGGGCGATCCGAGAAGGGCAGGCACGTAGAGCGAGACCGCCTGAGTGGGGAAGCGGATGGTCTTGGAGGAGGACACCAGGATCCTGAGGCCCCCCATGCCGCGCTGGACATCATCGCGGTGGAGGGTGTGCGTACCACCCCACGGTGCGTGGGAAGGCGAGAGGAGGTTGGATTGCCTCAGGAACGTGAAATATGCGATGACGACCGCAGCCCAGGGGGCGACTCCGAGATGGCCCAGGGACCTCATGTGGTTGTAGATGAGGGGCACCATGGCAGGGGTGATGGCGAGGGCCCTCTTGATCGGGGCGGCGAAGAGCTTTTCCCCCCCGCCGGCGGACGTGGTCCACAAAGGGGGCGGGGTCGCCGCCGGCCTCCCGCAGCCACGCGCGTGCGCCCGAGATCACATTGGTGACCAAGGCGGGGGAGGGCAGCTCACGTTGCAGGTGGGCGATAAATTGGCCCACATCGTAAGGGAGGGGGCGCAGGTGGTCGATGCGGCGCTCCAGCATGAACTCGAGGTACCTCCTCGCGTGGCGGGTCCGGTTCCGCCAGGTCCCGGGGGCGAGGGCAGCCCTATGGATGGTCATGAGGTGGGCGTGCTCTCGCGGACCGTAATCTGAGAAAGGAAGAGAGTTAGACATGGTTAGAGAGTAGCTCCGGGGAATGCGAGACTCTAATTCGACCCAGACACAGCTCCCGACAGTGATCCCGCACGATTCCCAGGGCGACCCGGGAGGAACGGGCCCGGCTGAGGGCATCCGCCAGTACCAGTTCGACGCCCGGCTTGTGGCGGACGACGATTGTGAACGATCCAAGGGCCACCACCAGCCAGATCTCTCGGACGCACGTTCCCAGGGTTGGATCCGTGGCGCGGCCAGATTCGAGGGCGAGGGCCGAGGCCGCGTTGTCTGTGTTTACCACGAGCTCGTACCCACTCGGCGCGGGGGGTCCGAGTGTCTTTACCGCCATCACCAGGTTGACGGCCACGAGCTCGTGGATCGCGGGGAAAGCCATGGTCATCATGTCGCTGTTGGCCTCCGAGTAGCAGAAGTCTTGGGAGAAAGCACCCCCACCGGTCAAGCAGGAGTCACATTCGATCACCTAGTGGGGGTGGGAAGGGGGCGGAAGGAGGAAGACGCCGTTCCCTTTTGTCGCGTAGTCGCAGAACCACTGGACGTCGCGTCGCAGGTCGAGGTCCACGTCGGCTCGCCCCGAGATGGGGAAGGTGCGTAGGCTGGCGAGGATCCTGCCCATGAACTTCCGGGCGGATGGGATGCATGTGCTGATGTGCGCCAGTCGGCCGACGAGCTGCTGGAGGGCCTTCCTCGTAAGGGTGGGGCGGGCCAGCCAGAGCTCACAGTCCGCCAGGACCTCGCCGAGCTTCCGATCGGGGATACGCAACACCAGGGCTTCCGTGTCGAGCTCTATGCCCAACCAGACCAGCCGGATGGTGGGGGGAGCACTTGTCTGGGGTGAGGGCCAGTCCGAGTCGAGCGCAGATGTCGCGCAGGGCGTCGAAGGCGCGCATCGCGTCCAAGTATGATGCCTCACACCCGACGAAATCGTCCACATACACCAGGCTGAAGAAGCCACGCTCCCGGAGCATCCAAGAGATCGCCCCAGTTACGCGCACGCAGGCCGCTCCCGATGTCCGGCAACCGAAGGGGAGGGCAAGGTCCAGATAGAGTTTGTCATCGACGGTGATGCAGAACAGCGGGGTGGAGAGGGGGTCCGCCCTCAGCTGCCTGTAGGCCCGGGAGACATCCGCTGACCAGCAGAACGCCCCCCCGGCCCTCAATCGTCATGCGCTTGCCCATGTCCGAAGCCGCGGGCAGGGTATAGTGGTAAGGCCGACCCAAGTATTCCTTCCGACGGATGCCCGAGTTCACACTTCGGCCCGGGGGGAAGGAGAGGTCCACTATTATGCGGCGCTTCCCGGGGGCCGATTTAGGGCGGGTCATAATGGGGCTGCATTGTGCCCAGGGCGAGAAGCGGTGGACCGAGGAGGGTCCGAGGAGGGCGCCCCGGCGGAGCTCCTCTTCCGCGTACGCCGTGACATGATGGGCGTAGGCCGGGTCCTCGTGGTGGTTGTGGAAGGTTGGTGTGGGCGTCCCGGCTGCGGTGTAATTCACCGGGAATCCGAACTCCAGGTGGTCCGCGAGGGAGGCGTCCGGGTGCCCGTGCAGCATCTCGCGCCAGGCTGTGATGTTGAGATCCGACTCGACCAGGACTCGGGCGGCCAAGAAATTAGGAAGGGCCGAGGGCCGGGCGGCGGCGTAGGCTGCCACGTAGTCGGGGTACCTGGCCCAGCCCTCCCCCGACAAGAGGGGCCAGAAACCGTCGAGGGTGTCCTTGTACTTGGCGGGGGAGGGGCCGCAGGCGGCGGCGGGGGCCCAGGTCGAGTATGGTCGAGTACCTGGTCTACCGGTTCGCTCTCGTCTGCGTCTCTTGGGCCGACGCGGTGGGCCGCCTCAGTGACGTCGCAGAGCCCGCAGGTGGCGGGGGTTGCTGTGGCCGGCGTCGACATGATCCAGGCGGCGCGTGCATGCTCCGAGAAGCTCCTGTAGCTGGGAGTGGGCGGGGGGGTCTGAAAGTCAGTGTATGGCCGGCTGGCTCCCGCTTGTGCCGGCGTGCCCGCGGGCGTGTGGTTGTTTACGCCGGCTCGCTCGGGACCAGCGGGAATAGTGATATCATTCGGGGGTTCTGTGGGGAACCCCCCCAGCCGGGGGCGCGCTGGTTCCAGCGTGCCCGCCGCTAAACACGCTAGCGGGTGGCCGGGCCGGGACCCAGCGGAGGTCGTGACGTCATGAGGGGAATTCCGGGGCATGCCGGCGAGGCCGGAGAATCCCGGGGAGAAGCCGTGTGGATTCGGTATAATGTCAACAAATCGTCTAATCTTCCTAACATTCGCGCAGTAGCCGCAGACGTGTGCGACCCTCTGCGCGCCCGATCCATAGGACTCCCCTTTGGCGGCTTTGTCGCATGTCCCAGGGTCCCTGTTCCAGGCCTGGCAGGGGGCTCCTATGAGGGATTTGTCGTACTGTGTGCACGGGTCTTGGCCGGCCTTCTGGTGCTGCGTCTTTCGCGGCTGGGAGTCGCTTGAGGCGGCCGTGGCTGGAGTGAGGTGGCTCACCATGGCGATAATTTCCACCCTCACGGCATTGACGGCAGCCGAGTCCCGCCAGCCGTCTGGGAGCCGGCCGTCTGCGATCCGAGTGAATATCTCCTCGGAGTATCGGCGGACGACCAGCCAGGGGAGAGAGCAATTGTCCTGTGCCACCATCTCCTCGGCCGACAACCGGGTGCCTCTGCCGTATGCGTCCTGGTCGTGTTGTCGGTGCTCGGAGGCGCGGGGGCGGCGGGCTGGGCCGGCTTCGCGATGGCGTCTGCTGCGCGGGCGGGGGGACGGCGAGGGGCAGGACCAGTCGCTCATCGGGCTTCTGTATCGTCCGTCACGGCTTGCCCCCGTGGTTCAATGCCGTCTTGCTGCGGGGGCGAGGCTCGGCGAGATCGGGGACAGTGTTCTCTCCCTGCTCTGGCGGTGCGGGGGAGCCGATCCGACCCTGGGGCGGAGCGGGGGGGGGTCCGGGGAAGCAAGGGGGAACGGTTGCGTCCTCCCCGACTCGCCTTCGCAGTGGCGGCGGTTAGGGCGGCGGTGGCTTCCGCGAGCACCCTGCTCTGCGCCGCCATCTCCTGTCTCTGGCTTGCTGCGTGCTTCTCCAGATCCGACCAGCGCTTCTCGATTGCGTCGATCGATGCCTGCATCCTCAACATCCCGTCGGCCTGCTTGGCCTTTGCTGAGGGTCTCTTCGGGCGGGCACTGTCTCGCCGGCGGCATGGGTGGTGTGGGCGGTTGCAGGGAAGCAATTCAAATCGCTCTGATCGACTCACGGGGAAGTCACAGCTTAAAGCCTCGATTAGGCCCTAAACAATTTCCAGAGGAAAGGTATGTTCAAAACACACACATAATGTCATGTTCACATATATTTGTGATTTAATAAAATTGTACAGCTCATGTATGAAGAATATAAACGGAGCTATAAACTAAATGTACATGTGATATATATATAGTAGGTCAGATCGAGCCACTTATTCTAATAGATTGTGTGGCTATGCTATGACTTCAAACCTAATTATTAAAAGAATTGCCATGTGATTACACTGGGTTAAAGCACAAAGTAGGCTACACAAGTAGATGGCACAAATTAGATTTCAATTGATTTAAAGGGGCGAGTTATACCACCTTGGGAAAACAAACAAACCCGGAATAGTTCTAATTTGTGCCACGGGGTGGTGCATGCTAAACACTGGTGTTGAACTTGTAATCTGAAGTTGTTTTGGTGTTGTGGGTTCAAACCCCCTATACAGTCCAAAACCTTTTTACATTCAACACCAAAAAAACATTTTTCATCTATATGTGTTTCTACATTGAATTATGCAATGTAAACTTGACTAACATATATTTACATTAAAGCAAATATATTTCCTGATTGAACTACTCTAAAGAAAATTGAAAATACCCCAGTTTTACCCTCCCTTCTCTCCACTCACCCAGCCATTTTTTAAACAACAGCTGCCAGCTAGTCCCAGTGTCAGACCCCCCCCCCCCCCGACCCTGACCTCGCATGGAAGTCACACCAGCATGGAGTCATGCTGGTGTGACTTCCATGCGACTTCTGGTGGTGAAATGGGTCCACTACTCTCCACACACATATTTGGTTATATAAACATAAAACTAAACAAGGTTGGGCTTGGAGAGCATTTGTCGGAGTACGGTTCCCGTCGCCACGAGGTATAACTGGCCACTTTACTTAATTATCTTTGCAAATTTTTCTCAAATCAGGTCACATGTTAGAAAGGACATACCTTGAAGGCGTACCCTCATCCACCGCTGTGTAAAAATAAATAAATTAAAGCATAATTATGACATTATCAGAAGTACATATATTATATATAATGAATTATGTAAATATAAACGAATGAAATGGTGTGGGTTCGATCCAGTTGATCTTGACAGTATATTTCGAGTAAGCATAGAAAGTAATGGAGCCCAATGGTTGACCCAATTAGATTGTATTTATCATTCGGCGTGGGGTTTAACCACCCCGGTGTCAACACCATCATTATATGTGTATATATACGCCATCATTATGAGTCAGCCTCACGAAAATGGGCCAATTGGTGGTTTATTTAAGATGTCGGCGTCGCAATTCTTAAAGTGTAGTGCATTTCTTTGTTTAATATTAAATTGTCCTAGAAACAAATAAGGTTGTTGTATTTTCTCTACCTTTACATTCAGGATAAATTTAAGGACTTTGCAATACCTCTGTCAATGCTAAACTATAATTATGACGATCGACGCCGACATCCAATGATCGACGCTGACAACTTTATCAGATGTCGGCGTCGCAATTCTTAAAGTGTAGTGCATTTCTTTGTTTTATATTAAATTATCCTAGAAACAAATAAGGTTGTTGTATTTTCTCTACCTTTACATTCAGGATAAATTTAAGGACTTTCCAATACCTCTGTCAATGCTAAACTATAATTATGACGATCGACGCCGACATCCAATGATCGACGCCGACAACTTCCCCCAATTGGCCTCTTTTGTGATCCTGACCCATATATATATAATATACATCATTTACATTAATAGACCATTTGTATTCATTCCTTTATAGACCATTTCACATTACCCACCAATGCGTTTTATCGGAATATTTTACAATGGTGTTAGCCGGACTTAAACCGCCAGCACCACTAGTCTTAGACAACCATATGGCCATGAATTGGCGAGCGTGGATAAGCTCGTATGAGATATATGCTGGAGCAACGGGAGTCATGTCGAAAGCTGAAAAGGTGCAGTGTTTGATTTTTTTGCACGTAGCAGGACCCGAGGCACAAAAAGTCTACAGGAATGCCACAATAGAGAGCAGCGATAAGGAAAAACTAGGCCCATTAAAACAGTTATTTCGGACATACTGCGAAGGAAAGGAATACCTCACCGTTACGCGATACAAATTTCACTCGTTTAATCAAACCACGGAATGTATGGACGTATACATCAGGGAACTACAAAGCCGATTGCTTTTTGTGAGCACGGAGACCTAGATTCCTCACTGTTGTGTGACCGGTTAGTCTGTGGTATATTGAGGAATAGACTCCTACAGACACCTAGGCTGACACTTGAGCGATGCATAGAGATGTGTCGCCTGAGCGAACACCAGGACATGATAGGCAAAGAAGCCACCACGAAAGACAGCCAAGTTGATGCGGTAAACAAGTATGGGCGGCGCTGGGCAACGCCCACCACACCGATCAGCACGGGGGAAGTGCGAGGTCAACCAGCCAGTCGAGGTGGTGGGGTGCTCATGGACACGCCGCGGTACGAGTGTCCCCGATGTGGATACAACCACAACAGAGGTCAGTGCCCTGGGAAAGGGAAAGGATGTGCCGGGTGTCATAAGGTCAGACATTTTATAAAAGTGTGTAGGAGCAAACAGGCAATGGCACCTGTGAATGAGCTTGACGTGGATGAGCACAATAAGCCTGCGATTCCAAGTTACTTCAAAGGGAAGCCCGATTCTCGGAAAGAAGGCGTGCATGATGTTAAACCTCCTCAACAGAGACAACGCGGTCATCAAAGAAGGCAATGATGACGCAAAAGCAAATGATCTGGAAAATACCTATAGTGATGTTTTCAATGGTCTAGGCATAATCAAAGTTAATGCAAAAATTCACATAGATCAAAATGTTCCACCAGTTGTTGACCCTCCTCGACGTATTCTTCATGCAATAGAAAATGATGTAAAAAAAGAAATCGATAGAATGATCACCTTAGGGGTAATTACAAAGCAAAAAGAGCCGACCCCGTGGGTCAGCTCAATCATGATTGTTAGGAAGCCAGGAAAGCTCCGAGTATGTCTTGACCCCACAAAACTAAACAAAGCAGTGTTGCGTGGGGCATATCCGACTAGAACAATCGAAGAGGTAATTTCCAAAACCCACGGTGCCAAGTTTTTCACCATGCTTGACGCCAACAGTTGATACTGGCAAATAGTCTTAGATGAACAGAGTTCTAACATTTACAAGTTCAACACTCCATGGGGCAGGTACCGCTACACACGCCTGCCCTTCGGAATCAAAATGGCAGGCGATATTTTCATTGAAGAAATGAATACTAGGCGATCTACCAGGTGTAAAGGTAGTGGCGGATGGCATCCTAGTATATGGAAAATCCCTAGAAGAACATAACGCTAGATTAGAGGCAGTGTTAAAGAGAGCAAGAGAGCTCAACCTAAAGCTAAAATCTGTAAGAAAGAAGTCAGTTATGTGGGTCACACTCTTACAGAACATGGTCTGAAACCCAGTGCCAAGCAAATCCAAGCAATCAATGAAATGCCAACACCGACAAACAATACCCAGCGGTTCTTGGGTATGGTGGGGTATGTTTCTAAATTTATCCCAAATCTAGCCGAAATTTCAAAACCTTTAAGAATCTTGTTAAAACATGAGGTCGCATGGCACTGGGATATAGATCAAACACAAGCATTCACAAAATTAAAAACTGCTCTGATAAGAGCGCCTGTGCTCACATACTACAATGTAAAAGAACAAACTACCATCCAAGTGGACGCTTCCAAGTCTGGGTTAGGGGCAACAATGGTCCAAAATGATCGCCCAATTGCGATGGCCTTGAAGGCACTAAATGACGCGCAATGTGCATATGCTGTAATAGAAAAGGAGCTTTTGGCAATCTGTTTTGGTTGCCAAAAGTTCCATGACTATATATTTGGCAAAAACACATCAATCGAAACGGATCACAAACCGCTGATTGCGATCATGAACAAACCGATTGGGAAGCTGTCTGCTAGAATGCAATGAGTGCGCATGCGCCTTCAAAATTATTACCTTGACTTTGTATACAAAAAGGATGCTCACATGTACTTTGCAGATGCCCTGTCGCGCGCTCACTCAACATCAACAGGGCCGCACAACCTATTTGACATGGACATCAGCATAGCTGCCCTTGACATCTTTGAAGATGACCTGACGTGTATTGCAAAAGCAACACAAAATGATGAAACCTTAAAAGAAGTAGCACGCCTCACACGCATAGGGTGGCCAGAAACTAACAAAAACATCAGAGAAAATTAAAAACCATTCTCCACATATAAAAATGAAATCACCACAAGCGGTAACATATTACTAAAAAATGATCGCATAATCGTACCGACAAAATTACAGCCAGACATGATAAACAAACTCCATGAGGCTCATTTAGGGATAATTAAATCTAAGCAATTGCCAAGGGATTGTTTTTTGGCCAGGGATAAATGCTCAGATCGAAGAGCCCTCCGCCCTATAGGATAAGAGAAAAGAGTTTGGGTGGGTGGGTGGAGAAAAAAGGTCGGGCAGTGCGTCTGGCAGGGCGTGGAGGCGGAGTGGAGAGGGAAGGCAGGGGAGCGGCTTATAAGGGAGAAAAAAGGGGGGGGGGTTATGCAACCCCAACAGTCGGCGACAGGAGGAGGAGTGGGGGGGGGGGGGGTACTCCTCCTTCACTGCGAATCAAATGCAATGCAAGCATTACGACCAAAATATCCAAATGCCCAACATGTCAATAATTTAAAATAAACCGCACGCAGAGCCACTGGTGAGTCATGACATCCCTGAATTACTGTACAACATCAGCATTGATTTTTTCCAAATTTGTGATAGACAGTTCATTCTACTCATCGATTACTATTCTAAATTCCCAGAAATCGTGGAGCTAACAAACACCACTAGCGCAAACACGATCAGAACCATGAAACAGATGTTTGGCAGATACAGAATACCTAAATTAATAGTAACAGACAATGGGCCCCAATTCACAAGCTATGAATACAGGCAATTCACAGTAGAGTATGGTTTTAAGCCAATATACTCAAACCCTATGCATGCCCAAAGCAACGGGAAAAGCGAACGTTATGTACAATAAAAACCATGAACAAAGAATTGATCATGGAAAGAACCGATGAAAACATAGCTCTGTTGAACTACCGAAACACTCCGTTAACCAGAATAGACGCCTCACCAGCACAATTACTATTGAACAGGTGACTGCAGTCAAAGCTACCTGCCAGAAATAAAAATCTGAAACCAAAGGCAGAGAGATCAAAACTGACAGAAATAAAAAAGAACCAACAAAAACAAAAAGCACACTTTGACAAACACCCAAAAACAGAACACCAGCCTCTTCACACAGGAGACAAAATCAGATATAGAACACACAACAATCGTTGGGTGGAAGGGACCATAACAAAAACAAACAATCCATCCGTCAGGGACTATTAAATAATGAACAGTGAACAAAATAAATTACGTCGAAACGAGTACAACTCTTCAAAGCAGAAACAAACATGATGCCTCACGCACAGGCAATCGCACGCAAACCCAATCACAACAGGCAGATGTGCCTCAATCAACATGCCCAACGACTAACAACGCATATGTCACAAGGTCAGGCCGAATCAGTAGGCCAGTAGAGCTTTAGGGGACTAGGTCAATATAGATTGTACGTGCAACTGGCACAACATAGAAGAAACGTGTTATGGTATGTGACAAGAAACCGAGCGGTATAACTAAAAGAAGGTTGTAAAAAAGCAAACAGTAAGTATGTTAACAAGCAATCATGTTACAATACTGTTGTAAGTGCACTGCCACAAAAATAAGACATTGATAGAATACTCTAAAATCGTAGATAAGTCACTTGTGTGTCGATATTGGTGTCATCGATACAACTAGGTGTCATTTATTTGTTTTGTTGTTGTTTTTGTTCCATTGTTTTTTTGTTTTTGTTTTATGATATAAATATATATATATATATAATTTATATCATAAAACAAAAAATACATATATATATATGTATTTTTTCTCTTCTCTTTCTTCTCTTCATTTCTCCCTTATAAAAGAAAAAGACGGGAGAACATAATGTGATTCAAGTAAGAGACATCAACAATCTATAGAAGTCAAGAGGAGTGAGAGATGTTAGTACATAAGAACTTATCGGATTAAGAAATGTGGATCTAACCACCTAATATCACATTGGAATTTCAAATGTAAAGTCAAAGCGGAAGATCCAGTGTGATTGATATACATTGTCTATTGAACCGGCAGTCCTCATACCGGAAGGGGGAAGATGTAAGGTATATCGATAACGTGGGCTATGTATGGAATGCGAGACCGGGCGTGCTGGTCATGTGACCAGGCATGAGATGCCGGCACGTGAGGGGAGGAGAATAAACCAGTCTTACACTCGACCTCAACATGTCCACATCCTTTCTTTACAGTGGGGGCACAGAGAATCGAACCACTGACCTTTAGATTAGGAGTCAGACCTAGATAAAAGTCAGACACTCTAACCACTCCACCAGAGAATACCACATAATCAAGTTTGGCAAATGAAACAAAGGTTTTTAGAAGGTTCTTGTCAACTGGTGCACTGACTGGTTGGTCGGGCCTGTTATGGGCTATTCTATTTCTTAAATCAGGTTCATGTGTTTAAATGTCTTATGTTGACACTCCTGGTGCAATTTAGTTCCAAATTTAAAGTATTTTTTGTATTTATTTTGTCCATATTTATGCATTTCGGTTAGTTTTTGTAATATATTAACTGAACTGGCAAATTTGTGTGGTGGAAGTACCCTCGGCCACACAATTTGCGGGCCTGCTAGAGGAATTTGCGCGTGAGGGAAATGCAGTTGTCATCAACAATTCGCACACAGTTGCTAAGAGACTGATAAACAAATAGCAGAGTATCTGGCAACAGGTATCTTTTAGAAGATTGGAATACTTGATATGTTGGTAATACCATACAGCATTTTATGACTCCTCAATGTTACTTTTAACCCATATTTGATTTATTTGTGTTATATTCATTCATAGTCATGTATTTCAAATTGTTTTTAGTTTAATACTAAAGTAATATGACGAAGTGGATCGAGCTTATAGAGGGGGTGTAATGACGTCACGAGGCAACTTCCGGTGGCCATATTGGATTACATATGCAAGACTTGGAAGTGCTTACATTGTGTTTATTTACTGATTTGTTGGTTTATTTGTCACTGTTTTGAGCAGTTTGGCCTCAAAGGTTGGGGGAAAGGGGTTTTTTGATGGAGGGAAAGCATTTAAAAAATCATGTAGCCTCATATCATGGCTAAAGTGCAGTATGTTGACACTTTGGATGCTCTGTCAAAAAATTAGAGAGGTTCGGGCAGTACCCACTAGGTGGTGCCACATACTTCCAACAGCCCTGATTATAGGTAGGCCCAGTGGTGGCCATAGTGTTCTTGGTATAAGATAGGGGGCGCCATAGTTGGTATTAAGTGTACTCCAAGATGGCTAACTTCCCAGTGATGACGTCACGTGCACTCCCTCTATTCGGCCGTTTTCGTCGTGTTTCTTTATTTTGTGTGTTTGGCATTATTTTGCCATTAATGTTATTTTTAAACCAAAATTAGGATTCATTTTATTTTATTTTATTCATATTTATAGATTTCTAAAATAGTTGTAGGTTCATTAAAAGTAACAGGACGAGGAGGTTGAAGATATTCGGCCGTTTTCGTTGTGTTTCTTTTAGAACTTCTTATTTGTGGCATTATTTTGCCATTAATATTACCTTTAATCCAAAATTACCAGTTATTTGTTTTATATTCATTCATATTCATGTATTTCGAATTGTTTTAGTTTAATACTAAAGTAATATGATGATGAGATCGGTCTTATTCGCCCGTTTTTCGTCGGTGTTATATTAAAACTTCTTATTTTTGGCATCATTAAGCCATTAATGTTGTTTTTAATTCCAAAATTACTGTTGACTTGTGTATATATATATATATATATCCATTAATATAGATACATTTAGAATGTTATCTTACCATTTATTTATTGAATTCATATATTATCGGTATTGCACTGTATTATCCATGCATGTTATAGTAACTTCCTACCATGGGCATAGTGAACCAACAAAAGCAACACTGTTTATTTAGAAATGTATATGCATATATCCTAGAATGTTCATATTATATATCTAAAATTTCATCTAAAAGTGATTTAAGTAACCTGATGCTATATTCAAATTGTATTTATGGTAATTGCTCAACTCATATAAAGTAATTGTAATGTACTATCAAATACTGCTGTTTGCTGCTGTTATTTGTTTTGTGTTTATTCACAAAATTTAAATATTATAAGTTAATGTTACTTTTAGTTCCACAATTACTGTTGACTTGTATTTATTTAAGCATATACATTTCGGGTGTATTTCACTACTTCTTTATTAAAATCATATATTATATGCATTCTACTGTGCTAGGCATTTAAATTGAAAAGTAACATTATGCAAGTAGCCAAGTAATATGACTCACCAAGGCGGTATTTGAATTATTCTGTACATGAATTATGTTGAATTATTCTGTATGTAAATCTATTTTTGGTCATGGCCATAGCTGAACCACCAATAGCTGGCATGATTAACCTTGTAATTAAATATTAGTAGAATTGTGATAATACTCCTTATTTCTTTTACACCTAGATTCATTGTACGCGTTTGTTATATGTAATGCCTATGTCACAGCTGAGTCATCGATGGCTGGCATAGAATCAATTATTCTGGTCCAATTATCCAAGTATTGGAGCAGAAGTAAAGTAGTTTATTAAAACTGCACAGCCTATGTCATAGCTGCACAATCTAGTGCTGATTTACTGTATATCCATGACACCATCCGTCGTATTTTCGTTGGATGTTGGTTGGATTTTCGTTGAATTTCTATAATAATGTAATGGGGTAAAGTAAACTATTATATATCTAAAATATCATCTAAAATGCTCTAGGTAACCTGATTCTCTGCTCAATTCATGTATGTGCTTGTATTATGCCAGTAAACTGCATGCTTTGTATTTCTGAATAAATATACTAATATAAACTCTAATTAATGTAAACCTATTTATATTTCATACACACAACATTTAGACGCACACACCATATCAACCGCTCGACGACAGAACAAGGAGATAGGGATTCACGGGATTTACGAATAACAAGGCCTCAGTGTGAAACGAAATGCTGCCGTCCGCATAATCCGCACAACATCAGTGGCCACCAGCTAAAAGCAAGGCGGTGACCGCAGCGGGATTCGCGAATAACACGGCATCAGCCCGGGACACGTTGCTGCCACCCGCGAATAACAAGGTGTCAGTGCGAGACGATATGCTGCCGTCCGCATAATACGGGCGACAGCAGCGGGAATCGTGGATAACACGGCGTCAGCCCGGGACAAGATGCTATCACCCGCGAAACAAGGCCATCCTGGATACGAGTCGACCAATGGCCACCCGCAAATAGCACCAGCCAGCAGTGACAGTTAGATTCGCAGGACGAGTAGCGGCCACCCACATAATCCGGACGAGGGCATCACATTAGGTATTGTTTTGGGAATATTCTAGTTATGGGGATGGGTTCACGGGGCTATACAATATGCAGGGACTATTTAAATCATACACTTATATTTTTATCTTGTAAAACACACACCACCACATTAAAAATACACCTTGATTTGTATATATTTTGTATATGTTATATGCCTGCTATGTTCACTTGGTGGTAACATGGTAATATTGTATGTGGTATATTATTGGTATATTGGTTGTAGAGCAGGGAATCAGTTAGGCTGCCGGCGTTTCTTTTGAGCACCTTTTATATTGAGTATTGTAACCTATTGATTTCTGGGTGATTTCATTAAGTAAAAATTTAATTAAAACCTTACATGTTGGTAAAACCAATTGAAAATATACCACAACACCCTTGTGAGCGGAAGCACTAATCTAGGCATTGTGGTAAAAACAGATTTAGAATTATAGGTCAAAAACCCTTGCAAACATATAATTACATCATACATGTTGGTAGAGAAAAGTAAAATACACCACAGAATCCATGTTAAACTGGTACACAAGGGGATGGGGCCAAATCAAATTGTAACATATTAACCCTAAACTTAAATTTAAATAAAAATAACCAGGTTTCTATGAGAGTAACCTTATGTGAACAGTCTACAATTTGTTTTAATTATCAAAATAATAGCAATTTTCCCTGGGCTGCTTTCTTCCAGAGGGAAACAGCCTGTGGTTGGTACACCTATTATAGTAAATATAACAAACTGGCACTAAAATATAGCAAATATTTATATTTGGCCATCTGGAAGGACACAGGAATGTTCAAAATTTTATCTGTGTAAACTAGAACATTTCTAACTGTTTTATTAAGGTAAATGTAGACATCTCTTCATAACCAACCACTTGACTAAATTATTAAATGGTGGATATACGTGTTATGTGTGTATTATGTGTTATTTGTGGCTTGCATTTCTGCCCCGCATGTTGTTGGGGTTTTGAAAAGTAAACAAAATACCCCTCAGTCCACTAAATATAACCACACAATCTAACCATATGTATCTGTATGTGTATTTTGATGGTATTTGTCATTTATGGGTTTCCCCTTGTTAAATGCGGTTCAGGGTGTCGGGGTGGCCCGTGTATTCAGGGTTCAACCATGAATTGATTGAGAAAGCCAGTGTTCGGTATTATGGAATCGACGCTTTAGATTTGTTTGGGTCGATTGGCTGAAGGAGGAGTTTACGGTGGGTGGAAATAAGTTGGTTAAAGGTGGGTCCAACTATTGCCATAAGGTTGGTTAACGGTGGGTCCAACTACTGCCAGGGGAGCCCATCCTTTATTTATGATACCCCGGTGGGTGGAAATAAGTTGGTTAACGGTGGGTCCAACTATTGCCATAAGGTTGGTTAATGGTGGGTTCTGGTAGTTTCAATTTGATCAAGTAATGATTCAAAACTGTTTTTGAAGGAATTTAAGTACAAACATATTTCTTGTGAAATACTGAAATTGTTGACCATAGAGCTGGCTTGTCTCAAATCGAAAAAATTACACAACGAGAAGGAAGTATGCGGGGCCTCGCATTCCACGCCATATAGTCGTGGATCAAGCGGGGTGGCGATTACACTTATTTTTTGTTGCTACAGCCGCGAACCCTGGTAGTCTCTCCCACTTTTCCTTTCTTAGACGAACATCAGTTCCTGTTTTTTTCGTCTGGGGAGGCTGTGAAGCGGGCGAGACTACTCGACCGTATTTTGCGCGGACTCGCATTTTGCAGGGGCACGCATTTTGCAGGGGCGCACATTTTGCGCAGGCGCGCATTTTGCGCGGGCGCGCATTTTGCGAGGCAGGGTTCCCTGCTGTAAAGCGTTGCTTGGATACGTCAATTGTGACTATCCTAGCAACGATAGAAGGTCGGGCGTTCGGACCCAGACCCATCGGACGTGTTTTTGCATGCTCCGATGTTTTAGCCGAGATTTAGGCCTTTATTATGGAAATTCCAAACTTATTTAACTTAATTATATGGGAGGGGATTTGGCTTATAACATACATTCCACTGTTGAACTATATTTAACTAAGAACATAGGTTTTATTGATCAATTCATTCTGTTAGTAAGAGGTAAGAATAAAATGGTGAGCTCCTAAGAAGTGACATGAACGTTCCTTGCATTCTTTACTGTCCTCCAGACTTATATTATTAACCGCTATGGTCAACTTCAGATTGCTATTTGGATTGCTCTATAATCTTATTTAATTAAGGGCCTTCTGCCCATGGTCTGTCAGGAGTCGAACTCTCCACCTCGGACATTGCTAGTCAAGGGTCAGGCTGGCAGGATGACAGACAACCGGCGGCAGGAGGCACAAGACATTCACATGGAAACAATTATTTATATTAACACGTAGGGTCGCCTTAAGCGGGGGTGGAATAGCCCGACGGTTAAACATACTTCCTTATTGTGTGGGCTAATCGCCATGTTATACATGTGACTCGACACAATGTGAGTTCAGTTCATACGACTTACTGCATTATATCTGATTATTTATATATGTTATATGTGTCGGAATAAACATTGCTAAACGGACGCTTAGGCCTTAGCAGAGAGCGTGTATATAGATGAGAGGGACAACTCTCATACTAGACCGTGTAACAGCTGCCAACTGTGGCGCTCCAAGTGGGAGCGTACTGGCAAACTCAAGGCATTGTCAATGGTCGTGTGCAATCTTCATACAGAAAAAGTGAAATATCTCTAAAACCACAGCACCTAGAAACAAATCGCTTGGTACACATATAGAAAATATGTTTACCAAAATGATTATATTAAATTGATAAGGTTAGGGTTCTAGATTTCTGTTAACTTTGAATAAAATAAGCGTTTTGCACTGCACGTATGGCAAACTCAATGCCTTGTCAATGGCGGTGAGCAATCTTCATACAGAAAAAGTCAAATATCTCTAAAAGCACATGACCTAGACACAAGCCGCTTGGAACACATATAGAAAACATGTTTACCAAAAAGATTATATTGAATTTATAAGGTTAGGGTTCTGGATTTCTATTAATTTTGAATAAAACTAATGTTTTGCACTGCGCGTACCGGTGTTGCGGTTTCGGAGGCACACCAGTTTGCCAGGGACACATCCATTCAAATGCATTGTCAATGGCCTGGAGCAAATCTTCATACAGAAAAAGTCAAATATCTCTCAAATTACACCACCTAGAAACAAATCGCTTGGTACACTTATAGAAAACATCTTTACCATAAAGAATATATTAAATTTATAAGGTTAGGGTTCTTGGTTTCTATTAATTTTGAATAAAACTAATGTTTTGCACTGGGCGTACCATCAAACTCAAGGCATTGTCAATGGCCGTGAGCAATCTTCATACGGAAAATACAGAAAAAGTGAAATATCTAACGACACCACCTAGAAACAAATCGCTTGGTACTCATATAGAAAACATGTTTACCAAAAGCATTATATTAAATTTATAAGGTTAGTGACGATGCTGTTCGATTTTGATGCATGCGCAGAAGCGACGTGTCCCTGCCAAACTGGTATGCCGCGGAAACTGCAACACCGGTGTGGCGGTTTCAGCGCCCGGTCAGTTTCAGCGCCCTGCCGTGGCTTCTGCGCATGCGCGGATTTTCGCATGTTGCGGCGAGCACTGCTATTTGTTTTGTTTACACTCGGCGATTCGATGCCGATCTAGCTGCTATGTTAATATCGCTTGGAATTTAAGGTTAATTTAATTAAATTTCATTATTTGAGTATGTAATTCTGTTAAATATGATCGCATTCAATAGATTTCGGCCTAATCAGACCCTAACACTGCCGGGCACCAGCTGAGCTTGTAGCCGGCGAGACCACGGGTGTTTTGACCATCTCTCAAAATCCGCGCATGCACAGAAGCCACGGCAGGGCGCTGAAACTGACTGGGCGCTGAAACCGCCACACCGGTGTCGTATTCTCAGCGGCCGGTCATTCTCAGCGGCCTGTCGTGGCTTCTGCGCATGCGCGGATTTTCGAACGTTGCCGCGAGCACTGCTATTTGTTTTGTTTACACTCGGCCATTCGACGCTGATCGAGCTGCTACGTTAATATCGCTTGGAATTTAAGGTTAATTTAATTAAATTTCATTATTTGAGTATGTAATTCTGTTAAATATGATCGCATTCAATAGATTTCGGCGTAATCGGTCCCTAACACTGCCGGGTACCAGCTGAGCTTGTAGCCGGCGATGCCACGGGTCTTTTGACCACGACGGGCCGCTGAGAATGACAGGCCGCTGAAAATACGACACCGGCAAACTCAAGGCTTGTTCAACAATAACCGCGAGAGGCACCATTGTAGCCTGTGTTACCGATTTTCGCGGGAGTTGTCCCTCTCATCTATATACAAGCTCTATGGCCTTAGTTACGGTGGCTTCAGCATCCTGACTTCCGACATGTATCATCGTATGCCAATGGAAGAGACTGTTTAACATTAGTGGCTAAATCCATGGAGTCTCCATACGATGTAACTTATGCTAATATCGGCATACACACAGTGGTGTCATTTCTTCGGCGTTAAAGCCATGACGTAAATAAGTCATGTTTATATAGACATGATACTATTATTATATTAACCTGTCCAAATGCACTGTCCAAATTATTGCTTCGGAGGATTGATTCCTAAGTTGTTATATGTAAATATTTTAGTATCACTGAGGGTATCTTACTTACCAATATATTATATGTACTTTAACTAGATCCATTGTGACTCGAGAACAAATAGTTCAAATTGAGTGGCTTCTGGATGTCTGCTTCCTAGTTGTCCGCTTTCTAGTTGCGTTCAAGTATAAAGGTGACGGCGCTGTAGGTTGTCTAGTTGTTTCCCTTTAGATGGCGCCATGATACATCCATCGGACAAGGGGGAGAAGGGTCCACAGCGACGAAAGGAGCAAAAACGGGTAACCACTGGGTCACATTGAGCATATCCTTGCAGGAATAGTTTCCCATTCTGTAATTACTGATATTGTGTAATTTAAACAGAAATTGATGTAGATAAATTTCAAATATACTTCAAACACTTTAATCCATTTATTTTCCGCCCGATATAACTACAGCATGATTGCGCGTGTATTTTGTTACTACACTTGTGGTGTTCGATTTGCCTGCAAGTTCAAACTGGCTCAAATAAGTTCAACCGTGGCTGGTTGGGTCGCAACCGTGGCTGGTTGGGTCGCTCCGTATAACACTGAATATGCTTATGTTTCAGCTATTATCGCTCAGTTTCCAACCTGGTCCCCTAGCCTTTGTACCGGTGTCGTATTCTCAGCGCCCGGTCATTCTCAGCGGCCTGTCGTGGCTTCTGCGCATGCGCGGATTTTCGCACGTTGCGGCGATCACTGCTATTTGTTTTGTTTACACTCAGCGATTCGACGCTGATCGAGCTGCTACGTTAATATCGCTTGGAATTTAAGGTTAATTTAATTAAATTTCATTATTTGAGTATGTAATTCTGTTAAATATGATCGCATTCAATAGATTTTGGCCTAATCGGTCCCTGACACTGCCGGGTACCTTGCCTGAGCTTGTAGCCGGCGAGGCCATGGGTCTTTTGCATATGTCTTAAAATCCGCGCATGCGCAGAAGCCACGACAGGCCGCTGAGAATGACCGGGCCCTGAGAATACGACACCGGAAAGAAGTTTAAACGGGCTCAAATGAGTTCAACCGTGGCTGGTTGGGTCGCACCATGGCTGGTTGGGTCGCTCCGTATAGCGCTGAATATGCTTATGGCTCACTTGCTGACCTTGCACCGTCCTGTGCATTTCACTCTACCTCGGGCGTAATCGATTAATCGACTCTGGTCACCCGAGCCACTTTTTTGAGAATGCGCACATCCTGCAGACTCGGGTCGAATAATCGAATAAGCTTCTCCCTGCTCGGGTGACAAAAATGGTGGCCCTTTTATTAGTTTTTTTAGTAGCCGATATAATTACAGCAAAATATGATTTAACTATTTTTATGATGGCATAGTTTAGTGATATTTCCATTTCATTAATCTATGTTATTACAAAAAAAGAAAGATGTATGACTGGTACCGGTGGCTGTTATCCTGCAGGACGGTACCAGTGCAAATGTGATGTCATCGCTCCTTGCAAACCCCAGCCAAGAGGTGGGTTATATACCCCAGTCACACGAGAGACAGCGTTCGCCGCCAACCTCCCTACTCCCAAAAGGACGCCAACCACCCAGCGTTCCATTCGATATATTGATTCAAATACCTTTGAGGCACCATGTCGGCGCCATGTCGGCGCCATGTCGGCGCCATGTCGGCGCCATGTCGGCGCCATGTCGGCGCCATGTCGGCGCCATGTCGGAGCAGAACACACGGTGACTGCAGCATCGCATGTGTTGGTACCAACCCAGGGCGGGGCCAGGGGGGCCAGGGCGGGGCCAGGGCGGGGCCAGGGCGCCAACCATTTTGAATGGCGCCGCCGGAACAGGGCGTTATACCCCAGTCACACGGGGCCTGCGTTCGCTAACGATCGATTCGCGACGTCAAAACCTCCTCCTTGCGCCCTCCTTACGCCCTGATTGAGTGCTGTCGCCGTGAGGACGCCAACCTTCCGGCGTCCATTTCGGGAATTTTGGACGTAAGGAGGTTGCTGCTGCTATACGTTCACCCCACCTCACAACCCCACGATCTAACAACACGGGAGACGGATGCTCTAACTCGAATCCTGGTCGAGTCAAACCAATGACTTTAAAATTGATACTTGTTGCTTCCTAGTCTGGCGCTCGGCATTATTAGGATAGGACAAGGACTGGTTGGCTCAGTGTCATGATAATGTGACTGAGTGGGATATCAGGTCATGGTACTGGTGGCATGGTATTCCAGTGGGGCAGCACTATAGAGTTGCCATGCGCGCACACTGTCACAAGTCGGTACCTGTCCTGATATGACCTTAGATGTTGCTAGGATGTAAAACAACACACAAAAAACGTACGTACGTATGTACGCACATACATATGTACGTACATACATACGTATGTACATACATACATGCATACACATGTACATACATACATACATATGTACATACATACGTACATACATATGTGCATACATATGTACGTACATACATACATACGTATGTACATACGTATGTATGTACATACATACGTATGTCTGTATACATACATACATGCGTAAATACATGTAAATATATGTGTGCGTACGTACGTACGTACGTACAAACCTTTTATATGTGATGTCCTATACACAAATACCCTGAAGTGAGACTACTAATTATGTGGGGTCTCTGTGGCCTAGTGGTTAGAGTGTTGAACTTGTAATCTGAAGTTGTTTGGTGGTGTGGGTTCAAACCCCATCCACAGCAGAACACTTTTTACATTCATCAACAAAAAAAACGTTTTTCATTTTTTCTGTTTCTCATTGAATTATGCATTGTAATTGTACTAACATATATTTTACATTACACAAATATATTTCCTGATTGAACTACTCTAAAGAAGATTGAAAATACCCCAGTTTTACTCTCCCTTATCTCCACTCACCCAGCCATTTTTAAAACAACAGCTGCCAGCAAATGCTTCTGATCCTGTTGCCGGCGAGCACCGCAATTTCAGCCAATCACAGCGCAGCTTTTCCATTGCAAATGGCCGCCGCCTATGGGGGTGGCCATTTTGGACACAACAAACTGCCTTTGCAGTTCAGACTAACATCGCCCTGGTCCCCTACTCTCCCCACACATACTTGGTTCATTTAAACATAAAAACTAAACAAAGTTGTGCTTGGAGAGCATTTGTCGGAGTACCCACAGTGTCCCAGCGAGCTATAGCTGGTCCCTTTAACCTCCCACACTACATAGACATGGTATGAGAGCAACCGGCCTTTGATGATGCTGTAAGTTATACACAGCGGTGGAAATCCAAATTGGCAGAGCTGGGTATAAAAACATGAGTGCTCTGCCGCTGTGAGCACCCTATGTAATTACAAAATTCTCCCCCTTCATTTCACCTGTGATGCAATCAGCCTAATCAATTTAACCATGTCTGGAAAGAGGAAGGAAAACCAGTCACACAGATGAACAGTGAATAAGTTGTGCTTTATTGGCAGCAACTCCTGTCATCCCCCTTACATGTGACCTAGCACCTGCACTCCTCATATACTGCCCACACTATGTCTCATTGTCACTTTAGCCTGTATACTGAAAGCAGTGCCTACAGCCCATGGGACCGGAGTCCTATGGCTGTGTATACACTCAATTTGAATAGATGAATTTGGAAAGCATCAGACAGAGTGTCTGGGGTTCCTGCTCCAAAGTAGGTGTGTCTCACTCAAGAGCCAGGATGAGAGTGATTCTCTTCAGTGTCTCAGAAGCAGAATTTTGAATAATTACTTAATTGAGACTAGTGTGTGGTCAGGATAGGCCAAGGGAGTCAGGTGACCGGACATTCCCCAGCCAGCCAATCAGACACTCCCCACAGACACTCAAACCAGCTGCAGGTGGTGCACTCTATACATATGCAAATTAGGCAGGTGGGTCAGTCGGTGGTCCTGGGTGGACAGGATGTTGCATACAGTTACAGATATGTATATAGATATATGTAGTAAAATTGTTCTTTTCCTCCAATTGTATTCTTTATGAACACATAGAGAAACATTTCAATAATCATGTACTGTTTCTTGCAAAGGAAATCTTTTCACTAACTCCAATCATCATATATAACATATAGTTTACATCACCCAGTATCATGTACAATGGGAGTGGGATTCTATTACTTTTAGTTTACATAACCTGATTCCCACTCTGGCCTCCAAGAATAATAATGATCCCTGCCAATATATAATTCTTAACCGAAAATCCATATATTTTTACATGGGGGCACAGGGAGTTGAACCGCCGACCCTCAGATTAGGAGTCTGACCTAGAAAATAGTCAGACACTCTAACCACTCCGCCACAGAGAACATCACATGCCAGCTTGTTTCCTCATGTTAAGTATTATCTCATTTTAACTGATAGTAATCGTACCAGTGAATATTCACTAAATGTTAGAAATTGTTATGAAGCATTGCAACATTCCCCTGCCAGCACTCAGTCTGACGGGTCCCTAGTCACCCACTTGATTAGCCTGTGAATTGTTAGTTACTTGACAAACGTTCACGCTTTGTTGTTATCGTCGCTCGCCTCTGTGCACCATCGTGTTCGGCTGCCGCTGCTACTGTGCACTTCGCTTTCCTGCATGTGCACATCGTATACTGGTTACCGATGTGACAGTAACCTGTGCCACTTGCTAGCTCGTTTCCTCATGTTAAGTATTATCTCATGTCCATAATTAACTGAATATAAGCTTAGCACTGTGTTCAGTAATGTTAGAATTGTTATGAAGCATGCAATATTCTTCATGCTTTGTTATCCTTGCTTGCCTCTGTGCACCGTCGTGACAGTGTCAGTTACCTCTGCTCAAGCACAGTCACACTGGCAGTTGTTTATCTTTAGAACTCTACTGTAGTAAGTCCTGCTCACAAATTACAGACTTTGCTGTCAGCATTGACTTGTCCTAAATAACGGAATTTCATCTGAAATAGTCCAAGTTTTTTTTAAATTTTTATTAAAGTTTGCTCTGGTGTCCATATCTTGGTGATAGTAATTAGGCACCTGTGTGCCATTGTGTCCTAACTTATCACGAGTCAGTGTGCCATCGTAGTGACAATAGCCTAAACCTTTCCGGTTCACTTTCTTCAGTTTAGCACTAACATTTTAAGTCGCACTCATAATTTAATCTTAGCATTAAATACTCATGCTCCTACTTAACAGATTTGATCTGTAGCACCGGATATATATTCGGCTGCTCGGTTTATTATGCTTCCTCCCATGTGTTTATTCCTAGCTACATGAATACATACCATGCTTCCGGCACTGCATAAAGAAACCATCATTCACTAATTCACTAAATAGCTGGTCTCTGAGTATCCCTTACAAAAGTTACATACAGTCCTGCCATCACCACTATGTCTATTTATCTATCATTTAAGCACCACCAGCAACTAAATACACACATCTATGCACCTTTATTTTGGCCACATCATTCGTCAGAGTTCAATATACCGTACATTGTTGGAAGGGAAGGTGAATGGCAGCAGAGGGACAGGGAGACCAAGAACATCATGGTTTACAAATATTTCACAGTGGACAGGCTTGAATTATTCACAGTCTATCAGAACAGCACAACATCGGGACAAGTGGAGAACCATTGCATCCAACCCTCGACTAGAGGATGGAACTATTGATTGATTGATTGATGCACCTAGCCATGTATACCTGTTTCCTAATAGAACATTTCCATTCCCCACCAATGCTTATTATCGGAATATTTTATACCCTGTTTAGCGAGTGATAGGAACCGTTGAGGCTCGCCAGCTACTTCCTTCATCTGATTGAGTTCCGGATGGTAGACTACACCTTCACCCTGCTGCTCAACCGGAATGGTTCCGCCTAGACCTGCGGCCTCAGTCCAGGCTCCACCCCGGTCTCGCACTCGGCAGGGCTCCTACCAGCCGAGGGTTTCACTCATCCGGAACGTACAACACCGCCACAGATTTGTCTCTCCCAGATATAGTGTTCGACTGGTTTGATACCCATGTTTGATGCATTGGCACTACCACATGAGTGTCACAATTAGACAATTTGTTCTGCAATGACACCTCTAAAAGCAGAATTTAATATGAGGTAGTGCAAGTATTACGATTTTATTGTTATTAAGCTCTGCTTCCTGTGCTTATCCCGCTGGCAGTGAAAGTGCCTGGCAGATTCTAACAGTTAACACCAGGTGGTGGTACTAGGATGTATTTGCGAATAGTAATACTATAATAGAGACTGCTGGTCCCGCCTCACGGTGTCAGTTTTGCACTCTTTCATGATTAAGTCATGCTCATAATTATTACAATGTAATTGTAGCAGTAATTAGCCAATATAGTAACAGAATAAGTACTTCAAGTATTTCTTTTATTTTACCAACGTCTGGTGAGTTGTCTGTATCGCGGTGACAATAATGAGGCACCCGTGTACCGTTGTATCAACTGTGAAACTGTCAGCTCAACTTGACTGTGAAACTGTTACCCAATCCGGAGGGTGACAGTGTCAACGCATCTAAACTCGGGGACTGTCAGTTCAACTTGAATGTGGAACTGTCAACTTTTCTTGATTGTGGAAGTGTCCTTACATCTTGACTCTGGAATTCTCAGTTGAACTTTATTGTGAAACTGTCAACTTCTTCCCAACACACCACTGACCTCCGGCATACATTGCATACCATGTTTACTGAGGTGGTAGTAACCTTTGCTACTTGCCAGCTCTTTTCTTCATGTTCAGTATTATCTCATGTTCGTAATTAACTGAATTTAATCCTAGCAGTGAATAATCACTAATATTAGGAATTGTTATGAAGCATTGCAACATTATTCGCGCTTTGTTGTTATCGCAGCTCGGTTCTGTGCACCGTCGTGACAGTGTCACTTACCTCTGCTCACTCACACTGGCAGGTCTCCATCTGTAGCCAGGCATATCTGGCTTCTGGCAGCGAATAAGAATTTTGAATTAGAAATCTTGCATAAATCAGGTAGATTTAATTTTGGCTGACGCATTCAGTAGGTCCACATCCGACCCTATATTGAAAAGTAAGCAAATGACATGTCTAAAGACCTAGAACTTTCTAAATCACTATATATTTCTCGCTCGATGTACTAGATTTTGACATGTAGTCATTTAAGCCTGGAAAATAGTACTTTTCTTGCCTTTATCTTCCAGAGTACTCGATGAACCACCACAACCAGCTCCTAGGGCCTAAACAAGTGCCCTAGCGAAGAGAACATGGCAAACCAAGGCCCGTGACCTGAGGCTGATAATACGGTACCTGGCTGCCCTCCGCCCCGCCCTATGGTTCTCCGACTGCTATCTGCAGCAGTGCTTCGACGGGACGTCTCCGTCACTCTACACAGCCTCTGCCGAGGTGCAGCTCAGGGCTGTCAGGCCACAGGCCTGTCGCTCCCAGAGATCATGATTGCCGGCTCCTGGAAGTCGCTCGCGGTACGCTCCTACTTGGCGCCCTTGGAGCTCACCGAAGCCTCTGCCCCTTCCTGAGATCATGATCGCAGGCTCCTCGAAGTCGCTCGCAGTATGGTCTTAACCTGGCACCCTTGGAGGTCGCCGAAGCCCCCTTAGCGCTTGCAAGGGTGTTGGGTTCGCACTGATGGGTCTACATATCTCCTGCTCTGGCCTGCTCTGACCTGCTCATCCTCTGGTCCCAGTCGGCTGCTTGATCACTATTACCAAACATGAATTGGGTCACTGTCACCCGCTTGCCTTGCCTACCTATAGGTTGATTTATTTTAATAAATTTCTTAAATAATCTCTGCTTGTTTCCTCTTACTGTTCTGGGCCGAGTAAAGTGAATTGGTCATGTTGGCGAGGCTAACATAGATAATTTGCGTACGAGGCCAGTTCCTCCTTTCCTTTTCACGCTCACTTGCTGACCTGGCACCGTCCTGTGCACTTCACTCTTCCACCCACCCTCCCTCTTACTTGGGGGGTTCGCGCTGATGGGTCTACATGTCTCCTGCTCCAGTCTGCTCTGACCTGCTCATCCTCTGGTGCCAGTCGGCCGCTTGATCACGATTACCAAACATGAATTGGGTGGGTCACTGTCACCCGCTTGCCTTGCCTACCTGTAGGTTGATTTATTTTAATAAATTTCTTAAATAATCTCTGCTTGTTTCCTCTTACTGTTCTGGGCCGAGTAAAGTGAATTATAATTCAAGTGGACAAAATGAGCTTCCATGTACAAAATGCCTTTCTTTTAAACTTTTCTTTCATACAAAAGAAACATTTGGAGAACGAAGTCGTGTTCCACAAAATTTGCCTATACACCCATATTTCGTGCGACGAATTGCAGTTTGTTCACAAAGTCGTCTTGTACGAAATTCACTTTTATACACAAAATCTACTTTTTAACAGGAAATCGGCTTTCATGCTCAAAATCGGCTTTAATTCACGGACTGTGATTCTGTGCAAAACAAAATAATATTTAGTGGAAGAAAGGTGTAACAGAATAATTAAATTTGTTATTTCGTACATGAAATCTGTTTGGTGACAAATGGCGCAACATAGTCTACACACTAAACAAACACTAAAAAAAAGTATCAGCCGCCTGTCTTTTCGGGCAAGGTATAGAAAGCTAAGCATTAAACAAATCAGAGCCAGGTCCAGCCAAGTAATACCATAAACGAGTGCAATAAGGGGAAAACCACCAGCCAGTTACCTATTTTTCAAAAGCAAGTTTTGTATTAGATCTATGTGTGCCATAGTTGTACCTAAATCAACGATAGACGAGATCTACTTACAACTCGTGTTAATTATTTTCTTTCTCGATCCCTGCTGTCTCTGGACCATAAGTGGAACTCAGTAGTGTTATGTGGTATAATGCTATCCTCAGTCTCCGGGGATGAGTCTGTACTCTATGGCCTCTACCTCAAGGGATAAGATACTCTCTACCCATTTGAACAACTTCCTGAATAGGTCTTCTTCCACCTGGTTGAACTTCTCCCATAGTCTTTCCCGTAGCGCTTCAATAAACGGTTCTTCTAAGTACTGAAATAAACAAATGGGGATTGAAACTAAATATATTGTGAGTAATGTCATTCTAAATATCATTCTACCTAGTATACCTATATTTGATCATTTCTTTGTTTATTTTACCATAGACGTAGAAGTAGAAGGTCAATGCAGATTTCTGCTTTAATGCAGTGAAAAGCCCCGTTCACACTGGCGAGTTAAAACGATTCATTTAAATCGACTTGTATAGTTCGACTCACATTTGCCGTGTGGACGCTACGCTAAAGCGATTTATGTCTGAATCACTTCATCTAGTTCGCTGCAAGTAAACCACCTCCCGAGGTAGTATAGATGAAGCGATTTAGCTTAAATCGACACAAGTGGCATGTGTGAACCCAACCGACTTACTTGAGGTGGATTAAGGAGATGACACACATGCGCAGTCGAGACCTTAGTTTTGACTTTCCGGTCGATCAAAAGTGCATATTATATAATTTGGTCTATGAACCTGCTAGAGGTGCACGGATAGTTTTTTCATCATTTATTTGTAGGGTTTCAATACGATTCAGTCGAAACAGATCTAGGTCGAACCCACACTCTCTAGTGCCGACGTCGACTAAGCGAAACTGGCGCTGGTTAGTCTTGACTTGCTCATGCGCAGATATCGATTTCCGCCTTAAATCGACGCAAAGCACTAGAGGCTCGCCAGCTACTTCCTTCATCTGATTGACTCGGTCCGTGTGAACGCGCATTTAAATCAATTCATATGATTCGCCTTGTCTAAATCGCTTTAAACTTTTCCAGTGTGAACATGGCTAATGATTCACATAGAACCTAATTCCCTAAATATAATTGTTTACTTATAAATTATATTGGAGGATAATACAGAGGTAATGTGAACATTCAATAGCTTAAGTTGAAAATGATTAGCAGTTAATTATGTCGGAGCTTTCTATGTTGTACATGCGCAAAAAGTATCCCAGAAGAAAAACTAACTACATGATCAGTTTTAGCAGGATACGCAGCCCCCCCGCCCCCCCCCCCCCCCCCCCCCCCCCCCCCCCCCCCCCCCCACACACACACGTCCCATTGCAATCACAATGATTTCTTAGAAAAGTTCTATGACGCTTAAAAATATCAAAACTATCTTCCACTCCTTTCTCCCCGCCTATCTATCTGTATCTGAAGTGAGAACACCCGCAGACTGGGTGTGCCGCGCTGCTCAGCGCACCTGGAAGAACTCTGAGTGGAAGCCGTCGACTCGGGCGTGCCGCCGAGCCAGCTGCTCCAGCTGTTCCAGCAGCTCGTCCATGCCACCGTCCATTGCCACGATCACGTCGTCAAACACCGAGAGCATCGTCGTCGCCATCGTCTCAAAGGCGGTGCTCTGAATCATGGCGAGCTCATCCGCCAGGTGTTGCAGCAACGGGAACATGCATTGGAAGTAGGGGTAGTGTCGGAAGAACCTGTCAAAGATCAAACACCATGACAGATAAGTAGGCTTTTATATCCATTTGGCACCTTAATTGATACTGTAGTCAAAGGTTCGAAGCCATCTTGTTTTTAGATATGCCCCTAAATACATGCATGTGAAAACTGTTATTCCCAGTGGCAGTGTGTGCGATGTAATAAATACTTGAACATGGAAGTAATCACATTAAAAGCTTTCTAATCAGAGTAAGCTTTGGAAATGTTTGCTTGTCAAATGTACTCCTTTCTAATATAGACTACATCACGGTTCCAGCGGCACGGTGCATTGTGGGATGCGTCAGAGCAAAACCCCCTCCCAAAAGCACATGGCACATGCTAATACACTGGGTGCAGCTATGAAATGTGCTAGTTTCAGCTCATCTCAGCTCTTGTTTGAAACATAGAATACCAACTAAAAAATTATATATAATAAATTAAGATATTAATCTTTTATCCAGCATTGCATTTACATCAATATAATCAGGACATCTTATGCCAGGCGCATTTAGATTTAGAAAAATATAGGCACTCAGACTAGTGTTAGAGCCATAGCCAGAGTCAGTTTTACTTATTTTATTCATGTAATTATGGAGAGTTGTGTCTTAATCCTATTTATTATATTATTATACTGCATCCTTCCCTCCATTTTTGTGCCAAATTGTTATGTATTTCTATTTATTTTGAATAATATGCCAGTTTTGCCCTACGCGTATCGGCAAACTCAATGGCCGTACGCCATACTCAATGCATTGTCAATGGCAGTGAGCAATCTCCATACAGAAAAAGTAAAATATTGATAAAACCACACCACCTAGATACAAACCAGTTGGAACACATATATTAAACATGTTTAACAAAAAGATTATATTAAAATAATAAGGTTAGGGTTTTGGATTTCTATTAATTTGGAATAAAACTGACGTTTTCACTGCACGTATTGGTAAACCCAATGACCGTACGCCTTTGCTTTGCTCCCAACGCCGTTTTCAGCGCATGCGCAGTCGGAACCGTGATGTAGTCTATTACGCTTTGTTTATTGCTGATTTGACGCCCCATAGTTCACTTAACACGTACTGACAAGACGAATGCGTGATATGACTTGTTTCCTCGTTACTTATGCGATAAGTAAAGAGAGTTTCAGGAAGTATGCTTATTTGTCTACTATTTCAACCTATAGGATTTCACTGTCGTTTCTGGTAACGTGCCGTTAACCTCTGGAAGGTTTGTTTTATTTAACGATGCCTCTAGAGCATATACATTTTTATCATCGGCTATTGGACTTCAAACATATGGTTATTCTGACATATTTATTTGGAGGAAACCACTGCTGCCACATAGGCTACTCTTTCCGATAAGCAGCAAGCGGTCTTTTATATGCACTTTCCCACAAACAGGACAACACATACCATCATCTTTGATGAACCAGTTGTGGACCACTGGTTGGAACGGGAAATAGTCCAAACTGCAAATGTGTCCACTGAGCAGGATCGATCAGATGACCCACACCTTCACATGTGGACACTACTGCCTGAACTACGTCCCGCTCCCGTTACCGTCTGGAAAAACAATGTGACCGAAATGTTGGTTGCTATAAGTTTTTGGTTCCCATCACCTTCTTCAAGGAACAAAAAATAATTAAAATAAAATAAAATCGCTCCCGATAGGTTCAATCGATATCTGGCAGGAATGACAAATAAATACATGAAGGGTTTGGGTATTTCATGAATTTATCATGTGGAAGCCAGTCGTTCTACATGCTGGATTTGTTTTGTGTTTCTTTTAGAAGCGGGTGCCTACTCATCTTCTTATCGTGCGGCAGGTCGTCGCAAACAAAATTATTGGTTCATTATCTGACACTTGGTGAGATATCATATTATAATCACTGGATATATATGCTATGTATAGTTTCAACCCACTAGGTTCTATTTTGTGTGGGTTTAAACAATACCTGTTATATGGATGTGATACTCAAATACCCAGATAGCGCACAGCCGTCGGCCCGACGGCGACCGCACCGTCCGCCCAACGGTGGCCCAAATGTACAAAAAGATTGAAACCCAGCGGCGGACCACCACCGTCGGCCCGACGGTGGCCCGACGGTGGCAAATATGTGTCGACGGTGCGACCAATAGCCAATGTCGGCCCGACGGCTGTGTGCTATCTGGGTAGAAGTAATTGAATGTTGTGGTGCTGTCAGCACTATAAATCCAATGGGGCAGCACTATAAATCCACCATAAGTCAGTACCCGTCATATGACGATATATGTTGTTAGTTTTGTTTGTTTGTTGTTGTTTTACGTCCTAGCAACACCTAAGGTCATATCAGATTGTCGTTATGAGGTAAAACAGTAATAAATCAATCAGTTTTGCGGACACTTGAATAATTGTAAAAAATATAATTATGATAAAACAGACAATGCATTCATAAGTGCATTGATGAGTGGATATCAATTTGTATTATTGCAAAACAATTATGTAGAGAGAAAATTGGCTGCATTAAGAGCTGTATTGACTTTTACTATATATGTATTGATTATCTGTATATGTTTCACATTTATGTGACTATAGTAGGTTCCATTTGGGCTTTTTCAAGGCTTGCCTGCCGAGGCACTCTTAGTGGGCACGGCGGACATTACCCGCGGACATTACCCGGAGCGTAAGGAGTGAGCAAACCTATACTTATTAGAAACCAAATAAATTATTATAATAACCTGTACACCTTTGCCTTTTTCAGAAGATAGTTCTAGGCATTGAGGGGTTTGTGTATGGGGGGGGGGGCGGGTTAGTAAGGACTAGACTACTTACACAACACAACACTGTGGTCATAGTTGGTTGAGTATAATCTGGCTAGTACCTCTAAAGGCCCACCCATTATTAAATCAAAATTTCCAGTCGACTGGAGGTAGATGCGTTAGTGAGCCAAAGCATGTCTCCGGCCCCCCCCCCCCCCCCCCCCCCCCCCCCACCCCACACACACACACTCGCCATGAGCCGATTTAGGCAGCTACCAGGCTACTGGCATGCAGGTCAATGCTCAAGCCGCAGTTTCGGGTTGGCATGTCATCATCATCATCATGCTGTCGGTTGCGATGCGACAAAGACTGCTTTCATTACTTGACTGCCACTCTCCATTTAGCTCTCTGCTGTGAGAGTGATGTCCATGAGTCGGCCTTAATGTCTCTCAGCTTCAGGTTTCTCTTGATGGTATCTTTGAACTGGAGACTAGGGCGCCCTCTCTTTCTGTAACCAGAAGACAGTTGAGAGTAGAGGATCTGCTTTGGCAGCCTGTCTGATGACATCCTCATGAGGTGTCCAGTCCACCGGAGATTCTTTTTGATCAGAAGATCTTCCATAGAGGGCAGCCCCGTCCGTTCGAGTATTTCCTTATTTGTCACTTTGTCCTTCCAGGTTAGCCTCATGATTGAACGCAGATGTCGCATCATGAAGGCATGCAGCTTTTTCAGCTGTCGTCTGTACACTGTCCAGGCCTAGGGTTGGCAGGTAGGCCTCTGCTATAGCATAGTGCTGTGAATATGGTGAGCGCAATAGGTAGGGACAAAAATACAGTAACATTCAATGTGGATATTGGCATGCTAATATATAGCATATGCTTAACAATAACATTTAAAGTAGATAAAGATGCCAATCAGTATGGCACTACTGCAGGTAGTATAGTAGTGGTAGGCATGCTAACTGGTAAATTGTGTATTGAAGGTGCTAATCAATATTATATGTGGGCATTCAACATTCAAAAGATCATAGGTCAACATCAAAAGGTCATTAGCGATGCCAATTAGCATGGCATGTGCTATTCTGCAATAGAATTAGTTCATGGGTATTAGTGGTACTAACTGATATATATATTTTTTACCTTGGTATAAAGCCTCAGGCTAGCCGCAGCCTAGGGAGAAGGAAGCACATCTGGGTCCAGCAATTAGCATAAACAACTCACGGCTGGAGGACGTTTGTTGAGTTGCTCCGGCAAAATTTGTCTACAACAAGCTAAATAACTGTAAGTATTAATCGAAACTTTGGTTAAGCTTGTTTATGATGCATATTAGCATCTAATTATGAAAGTTCAGAACTTTCTGAGGTCCGTTTGGACAGTTATGGATGTTTTTAATAACACGAATAGACCAATGCATTGCGAACCGAAACTATTGTTTTATCACCACCCGGTTACGGGTAGAGATGTTGGCGTTAGTCACATCTCCTGAGGAGATTCTCTCGGATCCTAATAGAGGGTCTCATTGGGGATGATCCTGGGTTTCTTTTATAGACTCCCCGAAAGTTTGAGGAGTACCTCCGAGTTTCGTAGCATTTTCTCCAACTTGCTGGCGCAGAAGCCGCGGGAGGGAGAAGTGTACGGAACAGAGAGTGTGGGAGGTCCAAAGGCCTACCCCTCGTATGGTTGGTTTCGATACCACAAAACCTATGACAATACACTTAGCTTACCATGCCTGTATTGAGAACATTGTAAATACATTACTCAATACCACGAGTTCCTCAACCCGGGTTTACCTGGCGTCACTATATTGTGTTCATGTTGAGTTGATTCCGGTTTATAGTAACAAATATTTTTGGTTACAGGCTACCGATGGCCACGAAGTCAAACAAGCCGCCGCCGGCAGCTGCGGAGGGGCACGTGCCCACCGGCTATGACTCGTCACCCGGAGTGACGGCTCCGCCATCCCCACAGCCTGGGGCAGACATACCGTCTGACCGGGAGAGTGACGACGCGGCTGCTTATCCATTTGACCTGGATGCTCGGATAAGTAAAATGTTGGAGTTTAAACTACAGCATAATCAGCCGACCCCGCGACCGGCTAAGGGCCCGTCCCTCCCCATCCTTGATTCGGATTGGGAGGACTACTCGGATCCAGAGAACACGGACTCAGCAGAGGAAATCTTGAGTCCGAAAGCTCCCAAAGCCAAAAAAGCGCAGGAAACCAGTTAGCTCGTCTGGTGACGAGTTCACCAAAGCAAGCAAGGCCAAGCTTGTGAAAAAGAATAAGAAGAGCAAGAAGAAGAAGAAACATTCTTCGTCAGACTCTTCTTCTGACTCGTCCTCCACTGAGTCCGACTCAGACATGGAGTGGGTAGGAGTTTATGCCAAAATTGGCGAAAAGTCCGCAAGAAGTGCGTCAAGCAAAAAGCTAAGAATGTACGCACTACAACTATGATGCGAGAGATGATTAAAGGGCATATTAACACCTTTAAGCCAGCAGAAGTAATAACAAAACTGACTGAGCAGATTTCGGGAATCAAAGGAATCCCGAATACAGTGGTAAAGGAGATGGACTCAGGAGTCCATCTGGGTGAAGACAGACGGAAGTTCGAGAACGTGCTGTTTACCATCCAGAAAGCAGTCGTAGGAGCTTTGACTTCCGTAGCACCCATTGCAAATAGGATGCAGACAGAGAATAAATTCTCCTCGCAAGCTCGCTCGATGGACAAAGACATCGCACTGCTTACCGCAGCTAGCAACTTCCTGAGCTACCGGCGATACGAAAATGTCTTTAAGACAGTCACGACAGACGCTGGTAAAGAGGTAGCTTGATCGAAGAAGATCACTGATAACGATGGGAAGGAGTACACGTTGTTCCTCGCTCCCAAGCCAGTGAAAGGGAAGCCACTCGACAAGACTAAAATGTTTGGAGGGCAACTCCCTTATCTCTTTAAAGAGGTAGAGGCCGAGGCAAAGAGTGGCAAGAACATGGAAGCGAAACGGAAACCGGATAACACCTCCAGGTTTCGCAAGCCCCGGGCGGATTTTCGCAACTGCCGGGGAGCAAGAGCAGGAAGGTCAGGCCCCTCCTACGGCTTCCAACTGAGGGGAAGGGGACGAGGAGACCAACAAGGTTTCGTGTGGAACAACGGGAACCGGCCGTTCAGACGGGAGTTTACACCCAAACAGCCGTTCCCACGACCAGGGAACAAATAGAAACTGCCATGCAGACTCCAGCGCCAGTGGCGGTTGACATGGTGACGGAGGAAACAGACAGATGTAAGGAATTTTAATGCAGGGAACATTAATACGCGTTTCCATGAATGGTGTACAATAACAAATGATAGGGATATTTTGGACATAGTTCGTGGAGTACAACTTCCGTTTACTAAGATTCCTAAACAGAAACGAATCCCCTTCCCATATAAGTTTAATGACATAGAAAAAGAAGCGTTAACAAACCAAGTGTCTCTTTTCGAAACAAAAGGTATTATAGACCGAGTTGACCACGCACCAGGTGAATTTATTTAGAATATTTTCTCATGGCCCAAACCCAATGGGGAGTTTAGGATGATCCTAGATTTAACTAAATTAAACGAAATGATTGAATATCAACATTTTAAAATGTTCTCATTAGAAACTGCCAGGGATTTGGTTACACCAGAAGCCTGGCTAGCCAGTATAGATTTATGAGATGCTTACTATACAGTATCTATTGCTACAGACGACAGAACGTTCTTGAGGTTCATTTGGAATAACCAACTTTTCCAATTTACCTGTATGCCGAATGGTCTGGCTTGCGCCCCTCGTCTGTTCACTAAGCTGCTAAAGCCAGTTTTCTCAGTAATGGCTAGGAAAGGACATATCATGTTCCCGTACATTGATGACTCTTTTATTATGGCACAGTCATTTCAAGGGTGTCAAAACGCAGTCAACGATCTATGCCAACTGCTTATGACTTTGCGTTTTTATATTCATAAAGACAAGTCGGTTTTTGAACCGACAACTGAGCTTTATTGTTAATACAAAAACAATGACGGTCTCACTTACGAAACAGAAACTACAGAAGTTTCTAGATACAGCGACCCGCTTGGTCGAGTTAACTAGGCCAAAGATAAGGCAGGTCGCCGTCCTAATCGGTATAATGATAGTGTATGCTACTGCTATTCTATATGGTAGGGCCCACATAAAGTCCCTAGAAATAGATAAGAATTTGGCTTTAGCTCGCACTAAAGGGAACTTCGAACGGAAAATGTTCATTTCCGAAGAAGGACTACAGGATATCACCTGGTGGTTTGAACATGTTCATAACTCTCCCAATCCCATTAGAATGGGAGAACCCAACACGGTAGTCATGACCGACGCTTCGCTAGAAGGCTGGGGAGCACATCAAAACGATGTAGCGACAGGAGGGAAATGGTTACAAAATGAAATTTCTGATCATATTAATGTCCGGGAATTAAGAGCCATTTATTTAGGATTAGCGAGCTTAGTCAGAGTGCCACGAAATCATGTTCGAATTCTAACGGACAATACGACGGCTATGGCTTACGTACTAAAGATGGGGGGAACAAAGTCGAAACCATGCAATAACATAGCGAAAATGATTTGGGACTGGGTGCAACAAAACCAAGTCTGGCTAACAGTGGCACATATTCCTGCGGTTCAAAATACCCTAGCTGACAAAAAGAGCAGACATTTCCATGATCATTTGGAATGGTCCCTAAACACAGTTATTTTCAGATACATATGTAAAAAATGGGGCCGACCAAATATCGACTTATTTGCCTCCTGAAATAATTATAAAATACAAAAGTATGTTTCATGGCACCCAGAACCAAACGCCTGGCAGGTAGATGCATTCTCTCTTATTTGGGAAAATGAATTTTATTACATTTTTCCCTCATTCAGCATTATCAGCCGAGTGGCCAGAAAAATCAAGATGGACAAAACTCATGCAATTTTGATAGTCCCCGAATGGGACACACAACCATGGCTAGCAGCCATAGTGTCGACAGCCAAAGACTGCCTACGATTCCGAAGATCCCCATAAAATCTAACACATCAAGGCCCATTGACACGCCAAGGAGACGTGTCGACAACGCCACTGCTGGCATTCCTTTTTTAAATAAATATTTACAACAATTTGGCCTGGACAAAATTACTCAACAAAGATTAGTATCACATGCATGGAGGAAAGGGACAGTTAAAATGTACACAACTTACTTAAGGAAGTGGGGCGTTCATTGCCTGATACAAAAGGTCAAACCTATGAATCCTTCGATTTCTCAGGTAGCTAGATTCTTACGCATGTTAGAAGATGAAGGCCTAGGATTTGGGGCTATTAATGCAGCCAGATGTGCATTGTCCATTATTTTGCCTAGAATAAAAGGCCAAACAGTAGGAAAACATCAAGTTATTCACTGGATCCTAAGGTCAATCTATGAACGAAACCCCCCCAAACCTAAATATAATGGGTTTTGGGATGTATCAGTCGTATTTAAACTTTTCAAACAATGGCCACATAACAAACACTTAGATGTTAAAAAGTTAGGTTTCAAAGTAGCCATGCTACTTTTATTAATAAAAGGCCAGAGAGGACAGACTATAGTCATGTTATCACTAGATGGCCTGGAGATAGATAGGAAAGAAGCTACTTTTGATTTAACACAGTTATTGAATTCTAATCGCACAGGAGATCCTCTGTCTACAGTGAACGTTACAAGTTTCACAGAAGACCCAAAACTATGTGTAGTTTCAGCCATATGGGCATATATATCCAAAACCAGGGAATTAAGAAATTCAAGACAGCTTTTGGTGAGCTTTATTAAGCCACACAAGGGCATTTCGCGAGATACTCTCGCATGATGGACAATTACAGTTTTAAAATTGGCAGGAGTCAATACGGAATGATATGCGTCTCATTCAACGCGAGGCGCCATGGTTTCAAAAGTGCAGTTGCTAGGAATTTCGGTAAAACGAATCCTAGCACATGCAGGCTGGAAGACCGCTAGATCGTTTGCAAAACATTACAACAAACGACTAGAAAAGTCAAGCGGTATCACCAGATGATTACTCAAAGACTAAACTACATAGGTGAGAAACAAAATATGTCAATCTCATTAATACCATCTGAACATAACATAAAATGTTGTTTACAAAATGTTTAAAGAGGTAACAAATGTAATAAATAACACAATACACAGGATAAAAATGATTTACGTAAAGTTCTCCCTAGCCTGCAGCTAGCCTGAGGCTTTATACCGAGGTAAAATAGATTAGTTAGACGAATCTTACCTGGGTATAGATGATGGATAACTGTTGTTTTCCCGAGGTATAAGCCTCGGATAGACATGGGTGAGGGCCCACCCACCACACCCTACCATGTCTATTATGTTTGCTTGTACCAAGAAAACATGACAGATCCATTATTATTATTATTTTAGATCATTTTTTATCCTGAATAAGTAGGTAAAGATTGCTGGACCCAGATGTGCTTCCTTCTCCCTCACCCATGTCTATGCGAGGCTTATACCTCAGGAAAACAACAGTTATCCATCATCTATACCCAGGTAAGATTCGTCTAACTAATCTATATATATATATATATATACATACACACAAACACTATTACACATTGTAATTGTAATAGTATTGCAATTGTAATATCATATATATATATCTGCAATTGGAATTAGCAATTGTAATATCAGATATATATATATATCTGATATTAGATTTTCTAATTTTGCAATCTTGTACTCGTAAAGATACAATACTCGTAGGCATGTGTAATCGTCAAAGTGGGTGGGTAGAAGGCTTATGACGGGCTAAAGTAGAAGGCCGGTACCTGTTATAAATCAAGTTCCCCACTCATGAAGACTCTTATAATGTCTACATGAATGTATACGTATGTATTTAGTTTTTTTATTAAGCCTTATTAGTTAGTTATGGAACTATATTCTGACGACTTCATATGGTAGGCTACTAGTCATTCGCCTGGATTAAGATGACGTGTGTGAGGCATGTATGCTATGGCCTCACATAAATAAAGCTATTTTTCTTTATTGGATTTATTTTGTCACCCTGGTAGCCCGCCCTTTTATGTACTTAGTGTACTTACTGTACTGGTTGATTCACCTTACAATTTCAATACACCATCACTTGGTCTCTAAATGGGAATTTTCGACACCTAATTTTTGTTTATTTGTTGAGGCTTATCTCCTTGCAATATCTAAGTCATGTCAGGATGGGTACCGACTTATGATAGTGCTCAGTCATGGCACTTAATAGTGATGCTCAACTGGGAAACCGGGGCCACTGACACCATGATCCGATACAAATTATTCTGATACTGAGCAAACCGGTCTTTGTGCCATCCAGTTAACTGGTTAATGCAAAGTACCAGGCTAGATAGTGACGAATATAAATTTTGTAGGTCATTGGTTTGACTCGGCTCGAACCCATGACCTCCCACACCGGAAGCAATCCATCGTTTTGACCGATTCAGGCATCTCATCCGTAGACCTCTAACTCTTGGGTGGTGTGTAACCTTATGGCAGTTACCGGCTGCAGAACTGCAGCAATATAGAAAGGCACCAATAAATCGGTCCAATCTTTGGATTGAAGATTAAACTTTACGTAGGACCGTTGTAGAAGTGGAGATTTCTTTACAACAATTTAACAAAGAGTCGTTGGGGTGGACCCAGATCACTCCGATCCAGCAGTAGCAGTGCATTCATATCCAGCAACTGGGGGTTCAGAAGGAAGGGACGGGAAAAGGCGGGTTCTGCAGCAAGAAGAAAGTGAGACAGCAAAAAAGGAAAAGAGCCCCACCCAAGCAAACAACTCCCTTTATCAGGGGGAGGAGTAAGTCTGGGAGAAAAAGAAAAGAAAGGGTAGCATAGAGGAAAGAGAAATGAGGAGAGCTGAGTCAAAGGGCCGTGTCTCCTTGCTCTGTCATGACCAGTCGGCAAGTCTCAGACACGGACGGAGTAAGAGGTAGAAACTGAAATGCCGGCCAGCTCCCCATCCTGGAACTCTTTTCAGAAATAATCAAAGAGGAGCGGGGTGCAGCGAAGAGGCGAGAGGAGAAGTGCGGCCCGGATAGCAAGTGGGGAAGACCTCTAACAAAACAACATTGCTGCAATAGGCTACGAGACGCATTCGAGGGGGGAGGGGGGGTGGGGCTACTGCAAAGTAGGCCTACACAACACACTCACCGCAGTAGCATTTCTCGGGCAGTATCCTCAAACTTTCGTTTTACATGGTGCCAAAAGGCCTGGATGATCTCCACTTCCGCCGACGTGAAGGGCACCCTGGGATCGTATATTTTAACTGTACGTGTCGGGGCGACTGTTTGTGAACATCCCACCCCCATTCTCACCACTGTGCCTTCGGCTGGGTTGGGCTTTGGAGCTATTTCTGCACGTGGGGTATAATGTGGCGCGCATGTATTGTGCCTATATAGCTAGTAGCATCATAGAGGTGCAGATGTCGCATCATCACGTTGTGGAGGTAGTGCGCGCAGTGTTATTACGTTAGTAATACAAGTAACTGTGAATCTACATTGTCTACATTGTGCTCTCACTGCGTTAGTCTATGTGACAGCAACAATACCCGATGGTAAAATACCACTTTCCTAAGGTTGATACTCCACGTGTCTATATATATATATTCAAGTACATGCACAATGTCAACGTCGTTCTTGCAATGCCAAACTTACTAGTTTGTATATATGCGTACAATGATTTGTTGGTGGTGTAACTCCACGGCTACTCCTTGAACACACTATCCACGCTATATTTTCCAATTGACCATGCATGTCATCCGGCCCATTCCGAGGCGCGATAACAAGAGAAGTGTGCCACACTTATCACAGTGTGTAGGGTTTGGCACCTGGGTAGCCAGCGGGAGGGAGAGTCGTCTACTCCGTGTGACGGCCCACCCTGTAGAGTGCTGGCAGACGTAGACAATGTGCCACGCCCAAGGCCACTGGATCGATCAGGGTCGGTGATGTCCCCGCCACGATGCCACATGTTAGTTACTATAGCAACCGATGTGGTAAGTGATCGGTTGGCGGGTGGAGGGCGTTTGCCATGGACATTGTTGCCGATACATATACAATATAGCACTGTTAACAGTAGGCTATATATATACAATATTCTTTGTAGATGAAATAGTATTACACGTGCTCAGAACTGTATTACCGCACCTGTCAAGGTAAAGTGATTTGACGCCACTTTGTCAACTAGAGCGTAGCTAATGTAGCTGCTGGTTAATATCATATATCACAAGATGGCATTGAATCAACAGTCGATGCAACGTGACAAATTCCAATGTCAAAGGTAATTGAAATTGTTTGCTCTTGCTCTTATATTTAGTACTCCTCCTATACCCATTGTGTATATTAATTATAAGATATAAGGCCATATGTCTATATTATAACCAGACTTTAAGTAGACTTCTACGACTGAGACCTTATTTGTAATTAAGTAAAAGTGATTTTGACGAAATCATTATATGGCTGACAATATTATATCGACATAGAATCCATAGTTTGCATTTCCTCATGGAAGTGGCAGATGGTGAATTATTGACGTGTCGAGGTAGCATTTCACCGTCGGTAATGCACGTTACTGACGGTGCATACATAAAGGCCAAGCACGAATACACCGTAAAACGCATAGTGGAAGCAGCATGTGTGTGTTATTTTGTAGTAGTTTACGGCTAGTGTTGTTATTATGCACATCTGCTTTCCCGCTAAGAATCTTAAAGAATAAGAATAGTATTGTTCATGTTGCCGGTAATATGCATAATTCAAAGCCTTGACCACGGGCTCCATAGTGATGAATACCTTAGATACCAAGGGCAGTATAGCATTCAGTAACCCTGACCATAGTTAACTGCTCATTCCTCGATGTGATACTGATCAGTACACATCTCGGTCGCTTTCGCATCTTCAGTGTAAAAGAAGTAAAGGCCCTGTCACATTACGGCATATGGCGGGAGCGTATTGAAAACCTATGTACGCCGTGCTGGTGCCGGCCTATGATGACCTTCGGTGAACTTTCGGGTGGTTTTGAGCGTATGTGGAACGTATGAGGAGCGTATGGGAGCGTGCTGTGACATTTTTTTACAGTATGGGCCATACGCCCTCATAGGTCGAGTTTTTTTGAGCATGCACAAAAAAATTTGGACGGACGGGTTTATGAAAGCGTATGGCGGCATATGCCTCATACGCTTCACATAAGCCGGCATCTGGCGGCATCTGGCAGCGTATGAGTAGCGTATGAGTAGCGTATGCGTAGCATATGAGTAGCGTATACGGCGTATGCCGACGTATATGACGTAACGCGCCTACGCCGCCATACGCTCCCGCAAAAAAAACCTAATGTGACAGGGCCTTTATCGACGTCGTTGTTGCAATGCCGAAAGTAAAAACAAGAATTTTGCGAGCTAGTGGGCGGTTCTCTCGTGAACTGCTTAAAGCTGCATAGTCCAATAAAAACATCAAATTTTTAAAATGCAAACAATTATCGAGATTTTATTCTACATATCTAACTTAGATACTGATGCACTTTGTTGCCACATAGAAGGGAACACTGAGGCAATTTAATAGAACATCTTACTGCAGAAGCCTATGGTGTCAGAGTTTTGGCATCCTTGCCAAAATTAATTTGGCATGTTTACACTTGAAATATCTAAAAAAAAAAAAAAAAAGTTAGCCATTAAAAATAAAAGTTACTTCAAGTTAAAGTAAGGTAGATTATAAAGATCAACCTAATATATTTATCTCAGAAAATGTCAGAAACTCAAAACCATCAGACTATGCAACTTTAACTCTAGTGGTGAATGTCGGAGAAGTTCCAAAGAAATTCCTCGAGAAGATTCGCTGATGGCGCAGATTCGTCATTGTAGATCGACAACGGTTAAGCCATCTCCAGTTAGGCATCATGTAAAATGGGCGATGCTGGAGGATATTTCCAGTCTCCTTGATGATAAACTGTCACAGGTGACTGCTCCTTTAATTATCTCGTTTGTCGTGTCTTGAAGCAAATTTGACAGATTCACCATTGTTATTGATTTGGGATGGGCGGAAGTGATGTGTGAGGACGTCACAAGTGTTTCTGAGCCAGTAGCAATATGCATTAGGCAGAAATCATCGAGTGGGAATAGATCATATGGGCCGTAATCGATTAACACGACCTCGGCGTCTCGGGTCACCCGAGTCATCAGAATTTCAAATCGAACACCGCGAGTGGAGTTGAGAAATACATGTGCCGTGTGCAAAACGATCCGACCCCAGTAACCCACCTCTTGGCTGGGGTTTGCTAGGAGCAATGACGTCACATCTGCGCTGGTACCTGTAGGATAACAGCTACCGGTACAACTCCTACGTGTTGTTTTAATGCTTTTTCTTTAATAACCTAGATTTTCAGCTTCTACAATCATAAAATACTTTAAATCCTATTTTGCTGTACTTCTATCGGTTATTGAATAAAAATATTAAGTTTCAGATTAAGCCACCATCTTGTCCACCCCGAGCATATTCGTTTATTCAACCCGAGTCTGTAGGATGTGCGCATGCGCCAAAAAGTGGCTCGGGTGACCCGAGTTGATTAATCGATTACGCCCGTGTTGGTTGTAGTACTGTACCTACGCTGTCAGCAGGAAAAGGTGGTAATTCAGCGTATAGTGAGGTTTCACCCATGCCTGGCACGTCTGACAGATCAGCTGATCAGAGCAATAACAAAGGCAATGAAGACCCTTAAATTTAGAAGTTTCGATGGAGAGACTTCAGACTCAGATGATGAGCTATTAAAAGATTTATTAAGAATAGCAGGAGCTAAAACGAAGAAGACATGGATTAAAAGTAAGTTATTGCCGTATTATTAATTCCTTCCATAACAATTAGACAACAGAAGAAAGGAGACAAGTCAGATTTGTGTGGATTGAGCCTATAACTCTGTCTGTCCCTTAAGACCTACCTCTAATTTTATTGAATTAAATTGCTGACGAAATGGCCTGTTCGTAGGTGGGTGAGGCGCCACCTGGAGGAAGGGAGGGGAATTAGGGGAGCTGCTTGGTAGCAGTCCTCCCGGTCTCCAGGCCACACCCCAACCTCCTATAACCCATGGAATCAAGGAGCATATCAAAGGAGGTTTACAGGAGCAGTATCAGAATAAGAACAATAAAAGACAGGAGCATTACATACATAATAATATTTGCATAATTACTTTATACCTCACATTATTAATTCCTTCCATAACAATTAGACAACAGAAGAAAGGAGACAAGTCAGATTCGTGTGGATCGAGCCTATAACTCTGGCTGGCCCTTAAGACCCAAACTACCCCCAAGCAAGGAGTTCTAACCCAATTGATCCAAGATCAAAGCCACCCGCATGTAGGTGGTCAATTTCTCGGCCAAAGAGGCCTCGAGATAAAAGTACAGAGCATCGGACTTCCAGTCCCCCCTCTCTTTAATTACCTCAATAGATGTACCGCATAACCTTAGGAAGTTGGCACCCCCTCTCCTTAGGCTGTGCGTTGAAAAACGTGTTTGGTCCATACCTGCTAACCCACACAA
This sequence comes from Branchipolynoe longqiensis, assembly GCA_030323885.1. Classification (NCBI taxonomy): domain Eukaryota; kingdom Metazoa; phylum Annelida; class Polychaeta; order Phyllodocida; family Polynoidae; genus Branchipolynoe; species Branchipolynoe longqiensis. The sequence continues at coordinate 65,048,008 of CM059186.1, read as the reverse complement.
GTGCTTGATCACTTTCATGAAGAAAGTGTAATTGAGTGGGACACAGTGTCCCGCCCTTAGCAACCTGAATGCTTGGGCCCCATAGGGCTCTATTACCGACCTTCGCCACCGGGATCTGGTGCACCTTTTCTCTGAACTGGACGGTTTTCGAATTTGTAATATTTAGCATCAAATCCCAGCGGTGAAAAGTTACGTCTTTTCTAGTGTCCAACAAGGTGACATGATCCTTCCTCAACAGGGCCCTAAATGATAATAGCATGGCAACTCTCACTGCTGTATTGCCTAACGTCCGCTGTAGCATCCCGCAAAATCTCAACAGCCCTGGTGGTGGCAACGGAGCTGCCTGCTTCACAGCATCCCCTTTTAACCTGCGGATGCCTGCCATTCACTTCTTGATGTTATGACATGCATAATCTATCGGAGGACATTCTAGGTCCTTTAAGTGGTTGCATAGTGTGCTTAAGTAGTTTCTGATCGATGAATAGCACAAGCGCCTTGCTAGGAAAGTCATGTAAAGGCAAACCTGATCATCACCACATGGGTACGGATCCAACCCGATCCTCAAATGTTTCAGAAAAATCCAAGTATGGGCGCACTTGGACAGACCTAGTTTTCTATGCAGAGGCTGGGTATTGCGCCCTCTCAAAGACTCTGCGCTCTCTGTCCAAAGGCCTCCCAGTCTGCAAGGCAATTTTAACAGTGGAAGATTTCATGGCAACACAAGCTCATCACCATGTCGGCGTCCCTTACTCGTGCAATATTCTTATAGCAATCTAATCTACTCAGACTGTCGGATATACTGTTGTCATGTGTATTTATGTAGACTGACTTTATCATGAAATTGTGTGTTACCGATTCCCAAAAGATCTGGCACAGCCACCTCATATTGATTTTATTCTTGCTTCTCCCAGTGTTTAAAGCTGCGCACACCTGCGTGTTGTCCGTGACAAATACCACTAACGAGTCATGCTAACCACTCCCCCCCCCCCCCATCTCCTCACACCCAGCAATTCTGGCCACATTTCTAAAACATGTATGTTATCTGTTACGCAACCCTTGTCATCTGCGTCACCCAAGTGGTGCCCCAACTTGACATGCAGCGTCTTCTTCCCGAAGAATCCTGTTACCCAATCGTCACCATGTAGGGTTGGTCCCTAGAACACTTCTGCCCTCCCCCCTTCTGCCCCCCCCCCCACACACAAACATACACTGTGCCCAGTGGTTGTGTCTCCCCCCACTCCCTCACCCCCCCCCCTCCCGTCCACCGCCGTTGCGGCGGGGCAAGCGGGGGGGGGGTGACAGCGCAGCTTCGCGGCCCTGCGGCCCCAGCATAAATATGTATATGTTTACATGTACGTATGTATATATGTACGTAGGTATATATGTACATATGTATATATGTATGTATACATGTATATATGTATGTAATAATGTATGTATTTATGTATGCATATATGGGTGAAAATCGGTGGGTATCCATTGTGTGTCATTGCTGGGGATGGACAGCAGCTGAGCCGCCTCACTCCCAGTCAGTCGCCCACCTGGCTTCCCTGCTCCCCCTGTCCCCCACCCCCAACCCTATCCCTTCCCGCTTTCTCACGGCGACTGGTGCGGAATGGGGTTGGGGTTGGGGTTGGGGGGGGGGAGGCTGCGATGCACGGGGGAGGGACTGGCGTATTCCGGCCGGAGAGGCTGGGGGGGGGGGGGGGGGCATGGGGAGCAGGGGGAGCATGGTGCTCCCCTCCACGGTGGATGTGCGGCGACTCCCTACCCTCCCCGCAGACACACACAGTCACACACACACACTGTCGCACTCTGCGCACACACCCAGGCTATAACACACTTGCAACACAGCGACTGATTCAACCCACCCACCCACACCATGGCCCAGTCAACAAAAATACTATAAATTCAACAAAAGCTTCATATATCAATTTCAGACAATAAGTACATTTATAAATGTCATATAACCAGTAAATTAATAACGAAACTCAGCTATCAACACAGTTATTAATATAATATATACCATACAGCAAGCTGACAACCGAGCAGATGCTTTTATATGACCAACATTAAATATACTGTCATATGATATTATGTAACATGTGCACTTTGTTCATATGCCACATCCTCATCTTCATTTAATTTGTTATGGTATGCATGCTCACAATAGTTCACTGTCTGCAAAAGGGCAAGCTCCATTATAAACTCACACCCTCCACATCCGGCTCACTCGTTGTCCCAGAGAGCAATGTATATATGTATATATGCAAACATTCATACTACCAAAGCTGATTCAAAGGGTAGAAACAACACTGAACCGGATGCCAAAGCATCTGATTCCATTCCCCCCTCTTGCCCCCCCCCCCCAACCCAACCCACCCACACAGACACTGACACAAGCTTCTAGCCTCACTACCATACACACACCCCTCGACCCCGGACATCAGATTTGCACCAGTACATTCCCCCTCCCCCACCCCCCACAACACGCACGTGGCCACTCACAGTCACTGAGTACAGGAGGGTGTGGCTGTGGGTGGGGTGAGGGTGGGAGCAGATGAATCTTGCCAGCTAAATGAACCTGATAGCATCTGAGCATGTGACCGGAATTAAAATATGTTGCAACAATTAAATGACTATTAGCCACATTTGGTGTTTCATTTAAAGTTGCATGGTCCGATGAAATTGATTTTTTTTCAAAGCCAAAACACTTATCTACATTTGATTTTATATATCCAACTTAGGTTCAGGTGCATTAACTATTAGGCTTTGGGGAAGCATATGCAGAATAATCAGTACATTTATCACCCTATACATTTGGGCACATACTTTGAGAACCATCAGGCAGGGCAGCCACTCACCAATTAGGTCAATCTCATGACCTTATTAGTCTTGCCCCAATTCCCAGTACCATATATGGGATTAGTCAGGTTCCAGACTACCTACACATTAATAGGTCATTCCTCATCACATGACCATCGTGAGATGTGAATGTGGGCCACATCAACAAGACTTTTGACAAGCTTGCTGAAATGATTTTGGGTTCTTTCAGCTCAAATTGCTCCAAAACTAGCCATGTTTCATCCAAATGACTCTGGGATAATGAATAGTAGGTTATAATAGTCAACTTAGTACATTTATCTAAAAGATTATGCAAAAATTCGAAAGTCATCGGACTATGCAACTTTAAGAGTGATTAAGGATTGAATTTACATTAAAACAGAAGGACTTTTATGGTAACAGCTGCCTCGTGACATTGGGTGAGAATGAGTGCGTTCACGCTGTGGGTCGGTATGTCCCTGCCTGAACCCCTGGTCAGGCCTCCCACATCAGACCACATGCCCCCCCCCCCCCATACACACAGTCGACAGTGTGCCATACTGGTGAGCAGCAGAGGGGCCCCTGCTGCGGCAAACAGGTGTTAGTGACCAAGGTTAGCAGAGGATAAAGCCTGGTACACACCTCCCGTATATGATTCATATGCTAAAACTGACTGCCCGACGTGACCCGTCACAACCCGACCCGTCCCGTTTCCCGATTAAAAACTGAAAACAGGGACAACACACATATACCGACTGCTAAAGACTGGGGCGCTCACATATACCGTCCGTTTCGCGACTGAACTACACCAGCATGAGCACCTCCCAGCTTTTTCACGGGAAACCGCAAGGCAAGATGGCGCCGCGTTCAGCTCTAGAGAGGAGAAAAGCTGCTATCAGCCTTGCCGTGCTTGCCATATGTCACCTGCAATGTCGGAGGAGAGCTTGGCATGTGTGGCTTCGTCCACACATTGCTCAAGGTGACAAACTTGGGGCTTTCAATGCCCTGCTGGCAGGTTTGCATAAGGAGGAGCCCCAAGTTTTCACCAACTACAGCAGGATGCCGTCGGAGCTTTTTGACGAGCTGCTCAGCCGGGTCAAAGATCTCATAGCTCAGCAAAACACTTGGTACAGCTTGTCGATCTCGCCTGCCGAGAGGCTTACCTTCACCCTCCACTTCCTGGCCACAGGTTTGTGTTTATTTTAGGGCAGATCGAGCCTACCGCTTGATTGTTGAGGGGTGTAAAATATTGAGACGTATGGGTCACTCTCTGAAGCTGGGTATCACTTTTGTGACTTGAAAGCAAAAAATGAAAACTGAAAACTAAGACTTGACTTGCTATTAAAAAAAAGAATTAATTGTCCATGTTGCCGGTGACATGCATAATTCAAAACCCTGACTACGGGCTTGATATTATGAATACCATAGATACCGTTCGTAGCGTGCGTCACTATGTACAAAGTTAACTTCCGGTAGTAGATTCAAAGGCTAATCCAGTCCTTACCTGGCCACCGTCGATGACAGGTCATTGAGTTTCAATAAGAAATATGTCCATCCCACCCACCCTTACTCTAGAGTAGTGCAGTTGATAGGGCTGAGAGCTTATGGTTCCTATGACCTTGACATGAATGTTGCTGTGTGACATAAAAGTGCGATTGTGTGAGTGTGCCAGATGTGAGCTGACCGTGTGACCGTGATCTGCCTTAGTTGCTGCCTCCTGTCTTCAATTTTCAAGCCTCCTCAAAGAAATGAATATATATGTCTTCAGTAATTTATCATACGAGTATTATGATAGTACAATCAAAGATATGCCCTGCACATAAGTAATGAAATATAGCAATGAGAGATCTCTATAGCTATCTGACCGGCACATATGTAATAATATCAGAAATATGATAGTTTCACAGGTTGTACTACCTGAGATTAGATAGAGTAGTTAAAGCTAATAGTCTCAATTGTACTATTGAGTAAAGCTTATATAAAAGATGTTCACAAATGTGTAGGATATAAGCCTTTTGTAAAAATTTATTAAGCCTGATTAATAAAATTATTAGCCCAAAAACTGATTATCTGTGTCTGGTTTTGAATTATGTCCTACATAATGCGGACCAGATATGTGGTACCCAATTTCAAAGAATAACCCCCACACAAAAAATCTATTCAAATATTATTTGTATGTAACATTATTTCAGTGGGGATTGAGCAAACCGTATGTTTGCTGTAGGTGTAATATATTTAGCTGGTTATGGTGTATTTTGTATATAAAACTACATGGACTACATTTCACAGATTTTGTCCCATATTTGTCAAATTTTAGGGGAGTCTTTCAAAAGCATTAGCTTCCAGCTTCGTGTGGGGGCGAGCACCATCGGCGAGATTGTCCCTGAAACATGTGAAGCCATTTATGCAGCACTCAAGGATGACTATTTCAAGGTGAGAATAGATATCACAAGAATGTAGCAATGAGTAATTGTCATTCATATATAATTTATTTTATTTTTATATCACATTTACCAAATAGAATGACCTAGATGTGGCTGTGTCCTAGACGAGCACCACATTACAGATACACCATGTTATGCATTAAAACTAGCTATTCGGTGCATTCCTCTATACCCAACAAGTTGACGAAGGAGAAGGATCCTGGTAGTTGGCTACCCACGTTGTTTCTGTGGGAGGTTGGACCTTGAAAAGGGGTGCTGGGTCTCACAGGACTTTGGCCACCATTCTCGATCGTCTTCAGCCTCCTACGGAAACACGCCTGTTCAATCTCGTTTTGGACTATCAATAATATGCGTGGATCCGTTATCTGACGTAGTTCCATGACAATGTTTTTCTCAAAAATACATAATGCATCATCAGGTTGTGTTTCATTTGCTGTCTGCGTTTCCTCCAAGTTCTTTAGAATGAGTTCGATCAATTCATTCTCTCTTGTCTCTACCCCCGATCTTTTCCTCTTCAGCTTTTTGAAGGGTTCTTTTGTCGATTTTGGTGTGCTCGTTGGATTTGACTCCACATCTTCCTTTTCATCCCCGACCAAACTCAAACTCAGTGATGAGACATTGTGTGATTCGGCATCATTTTGATTCTCGTCATTGTTGCCCAGCTCCTCACCGATGGCCTGCGAGGGGAAAGAGAAACAATTAAAACAAAATAATAATTGTGTGGTTAAGTTAAAAAAAAATTATTATATGATTGTATTTGTATTTATGTTTTTCAGTACCTTGTTCGCTGTTGCTTGGGGTTGGGAGCAGCCATTTGTCATACTCCGCCTCTTCTGCACATGTGCTGAAAGAAAGGATAGCGATAGCTGTATCCATCTCTGCATTGGTGTGAGTGGTTTCCCCTCAAATCCAGAGGTCGCTGGTTTCCTGAAGCAGGTATACTGTGTACAGAGGTTGATCATCCTCTTCTGGATGGAATCAGCTGTTTAAATATAAATAACCATTTTAAAGCTCTTGTTATGTAAATAGAATAGTACCAGTAAAGAAAATGTTCGGGCCACAGCGTTGAGCAGTTTTACTATAAGAGAAAGGGGCCAAAAAGGTACTGATTCTCCCAACAATACTTTCTTGATATTTACCTTAGAAAAATATGATATGGCTACCAACTGGTGAGTCCACTGGTGGGGTTGAGGCTGGTATGCCTCACTTGCAGACACAGGAGCAGGTGCAGGTGCAGGTGCAGCCACATGAGCCACCGGGGCCACAAATGTTCCTTCCACCTCCAAATGGTACGACACCATGCGGTTGAGCGCACCACAAATCGCCACAAACCGCTCCTCCGGCATCGTCAGGACCATGTCCCGGATATAGTTGGCAAAGGCGACACGCTTCGTCACCGGCGGTGGAGGAGGCGACTGCATGACCTTGAGGATCTCCCAAGACTCGTCGAACATCTTGTGGATGGCAGTGAGGAGGTTCTTGTCGACTGGGGCAGATCGCTTCGCTCTCCCATTTCCCCGCTCTCAGAATGTAGTGGGGGGAGTGGGTGGAAGCTCATCGTCCATCGCCACCTCCACATCGGTCGCCACATTATCGTCCAGGCTGACATCGAGCTGCGGAGCCTCTACAGGAACGGCCAGCTGCAAGACAAAATCATAAAATAACATAAGTAACATGAACGCAAATCAATATTTCGACAAAAGACAAGACAAGTCAACAATAAAGCAAAAATATATAAAGCAAAAATATTTAACGTTAAATGCAAAACTGGATTTATAATGATTATATATCGATATATCTATTGTCAATATCTCGATTTAAGAATAACAACACAAGAACTCAACATTAAAGAAATACAACAAATACATAACATTTAACAAATAACTAGATTATTTACATAAATACAACAAAAGCATAACATTAAAAAATTAGAATACGAGTGGTTTTACAAGAATACTAATGGCCGCACTTGTCAGAACGATAAAAGATTATGTACTTACACTCCTGCAGGGCTCCGGTCGGTGACGGACGATGGACCGCAGGAACCCAAACTTGCACAGGATCCACTCCTCCCGCTCAGTCAGGTCAGCAGCTCCATCCCCGCTCTTTTTCTTGTGGAGCCGCGTGTTGGAGATGGACTTTTGATGTCCCCATAAGTGTTGTCTGGTCCTCCCACATCTTGGCCTTCCTGTCTGCGCGGCGGTAATCCGTCAGCTTCATATTCCAGATGATGGGGTTCTCCTGGAGGAAGTCCAGCATCTGATCCTCCTTGAAGACCGCCAGAGAACAGTCGCTCTTCTTTGGCCTCCTTCTCTTTGCCGAGGAGAGGCTACCGGTGCTGGTGGAGGTGGCGGAGGCAGCGGAGGCAGCAGATGACACCCGTGAGCTGCCCCGAGAAGCAGGAGATGGCGAGCTGGAGCGGGGACCCCAGCGTTGCTTCGTCAACCTCTCCACTTCCATCTCCAGCTCCTCCAATGGATAGTGGTGTTCTGGAGAGTGGTGTTCTGGAGAGTGGTCTGGAGAGTGGCGAGGTGTGGAGGCAGGTGATGGAGAGCATGGCAAAGTCTGTCTCTTTCTGCCTCTCCCATGGCCTAGTCCTCCTCCTGTAGTGACAGCAGCTCTGGAGGCCGGTGTAGTAGTAGTATGTGTAGTAGTAGTAGTAGTAGCAGTAGCAGAAGCAGCAGCAGCAGTGGTCTTCCTCTTAGCAGACATGGTGGCAGAGTGAGGGGAGACTGTTGCTGCAGGCTATATATACCCAGGAGCCACCCAGCGGCGGACCGTGGAGAGATATCATAGGTCGCGCATACGCTACGCATACGCTATGCATATGCTACGCATACGCTCCTCATACGCTCCTCAAAGGTTCATAGGTTTCGCATAGGTTTCGCAAATGCTACTCATATGCTACTCATACGCTCCACATGCCAATCAAAACCGTCAAAATATATCACAGTACGCCATGGTATGCCGCGGTACGCGCCCATACGCTACACGTACGCTACTCATAGGTTACGCATATGCTCAAAAACACCCGAGAGGTCACAAAGGTCATGATACGTCGCCCCGTAAAGTTTTTTCCCATTTTCGCCGTAGGTTTTGAATACGCTCCCGCCATACACCGTAATGTGACAGGTCCTTTAGTTTGGATTAAACCATGTGAGTACAATATTGTGTCTTCTTGTGTGATATTTCAGTTACTGAGCCCAACAAGTGATTTTGGAAGTAGATAGTTGATATATCTAAAGAATGTGTCTAGAAGTTCTCTGACAACTATTTCAATTTAATCTAACAACATAGACTTTAATACCATCAATTGTTCTGAGATACACAAACTTTTCAATAGGTTATGCATAGATTGGGCATAGGTCGTATACGCTTTTCATACGTCGGCGTAGGTCGAGCCGCCGAAAAATTTATGTGCATGTTCAAAATTGTCAACCTATGCTGCCGTATGCCTCATACGTTTCTCATACGCTAGACGTATGCCAGCATAGGTTACGCATAGGTTAGGGGTATGTTGCACCGACACCCTCTGGGTGTCTCTGGCGTACTCACAACGTTCTGTAAAAGGGCTGTCACACTACGACGTATAGCCTTAGCGTATGCCAACATATGTGATTTTCGACCAATACGCCGGCATAGGTTGGGCATAGGTCATATACGCTTTTCATATGCTGTCATACGTCGGCGTAGGTCGAGCCGCCAAAACAATTTCTATGCATGTTCAAAATTGTCAACCTTTGCCGGCGTATGCCCCATACGTTTCTCATATGCTAGATGTACGCTGGTCCTGTCGCCTCCAACCATCAAAATACGTCCCAATACGCCGAGTATACGTTGTCATATGCTTTGCATATGTTGATATACGGTAGGGATACGGTAGCCATACGCTAGGCATACGATACACATACGTTTCATACATCGCTGGAGTGCAAAAAGGTTGGCGTATCTCAACCTATTATCATTTTCAAATTATTTCACAACATCACACATACGCCGCCACCATACGTCATAGTGTGACAGGCCCATAAGACATAAAAATCCTTCTGTTTTAATGTAAATTCAATCCTTACTTACTCTTAAATGAAACACCAAATGTGGCTGATAGTCATTTACTTGGTGCAGCTTATTTGCCTCTTTCTATTAATATAAATATGTATTGCCAGTTAATATAGATTCACTGCATATAGCCAAATACACATTTTCCTATAGTAAAGCCTGAAATGCATCAACGGAACACCAACAGACTCTCATTTCAAGTCTTTCCCCAACCTAGTGAACACGACGCCCTTTACTGGTATTAGTGTGGTGACTGGGTTCCATAACAGTGGTTGCCATGGTGGCGCATCATTACATCGCTCTAGCAACCTGGGGCTGGGCACTGTTGTTTACTGAAACCCATCATAAACAACCATAGAAGTTTACTCAAACTCAAACTTCCAATATTACAACTTAGCTGGTCCAGCCACCAGCTCTGTGCATAGACCATTCAATGGCTGCACAAACTATAGTGCTAATCAGCACTCCTCAACGGCAAAATCTTGCCAGGATGTTTATTCAAAATATAATGTTGAATTTAAAATGTTACTGAAATTAAATAACGGTTCTGTAGGAGTTAACAAAGTTGATAATAATAGTCTTGAAACTAGTAAACTAAAGTTAAATAATATGAGTAATGCAACATGATTGATTGGTGGTTTCTTTATGCCATGTCAGCAGCATATGGCATATTCACGGTGAGAATTGTTTGGTTTTTATTCAACCATCGCTTTTACAGAATGCAAAAGCACAAAATCAATTTTGTGTCAGTACACTGTGGATTTAAAAAGCTCACAGTTACATAATTTGTGGCTAAAGGAAATAGAATTTAGATAAAAGTTAAAGGTTGTTAATTGATCTAATTGGTTTAATGGGTTATATGTGATGATATAGACCAGCTGCCCTTAAAAAGGCTAACATGTTTTCTTGTTTTACTTTTGTAAAAAGGTCATGCATGCTGCTTGCAATGTAAAACTGTTGGTGCAGGGCCAAGAAATTGACACAACTTAATAAAATGTGTCTGAGTGTAAGTGGGGACTGACACCCAATACATTCAGAGGGAGGGTCCCCCTTCAACAGAAAAGCATGTGTAAGCTGCGAGTGGCCAATACGGCAGCGGCTAAGGACCACTTGGTCCCGGAAAGTCATCCACAAAAAGACTACAGGAGACTCCCCTTTTTACAGTGGAAACAATACTGTTGACCTTGACCCCGAATAGGGTCAGGGGGGCCACTGCTGCTACCTTGGAGCAGTCCTAGTTCCTGTGAGTGTAGGTTGGAATAAGTTGTCTTGATGCGGACGCGAAAATGCCTGAACGCTAGAAAATTCCAGATGAAAATCGGAAGGTGGCCGCGAAGGCCGATTGCATGGAGGTCCTCCATGATGCCATGCTGCCATGTTGTGTCATAGGCCCTTTTGAGGTCGAAAAAGACAGCAACAACATGCTCGTTCTTAAGGAAGGCATCCCATATGAAGGTTTCCATGCGAACCAAATGGTTGAGGGTGCTGCGGCCTCGTCTGAAGCCACATTGGATGTTGGACAGGTGGTGTCCTGACCCAAGTAGCCAGACGAGGTGGTTATTTACCATACACTACATGGTGAGGCAGCTTGTGAGGGCTATAGGATGATAGTTGTTGGCTTCATTGTGGTCTTTACCAGGTTTGGGAATCGGTATTACTGCTGCCTCCTGCCAAGAGGCAGAGATGACACCCGACTCCCAGATGTTGTTGAAGAGTTGAAGCAAAGGTCTCAGCACAGATTTGGGGAGATGTTTAAAAAATTGATAATGAATTCCATCAGGTCCAACTGCTGTGTCATGCGAGCTTCTTAGAGAACATCTCAACTCATCCATGCTGAATGGGGAGTTTTAGTGCTCCTTGCCATCAGAGAAAAAGTCCAAGAGCTCTTGCTCTTGGCGTTCCTTGATGGCCAGAAACCCTGGGAGGCAGTTTGCCAAAGACGAGTTTCCAGCAAAGGCACAAGCCAATTCTTCACTTATTTCATTGAGTCATGTGAGAATGGTACCATTGTGTTTCAAGTGCTGGACTACAGAAGAATCACTTCCCCTTCGTTTTATTCTTCTGATCATCGTTCACACTTTGCCCAATGGCGTGTGCATGGTAATGCTGGAAACAAAACGTCTCCAGCACTGCCTCCGTGCATCTTTGATTGTTCTGCGAGCACGAGCCCGCAGAATTCTAAAGAGCGCCAGATTTTCAGCAGTCGGTCTCCTGTGGAATCTACGCTGAGCTTTCTTTTGTTCCTTAATAGCCCCCCTACAGTCGTCATCCAACCATGGAGCCATCAGACACTTGGGAGACGCAGAGGTCTTCGGGTTAGTTTTCTCTGCGATCGATCTCAGCATCTCAGTGCCGGGATGCAAATATGTGTACGAACCATCGTTCAATACACACAGGCCATGACCGGCCACAACGTCCTCAACTCTCTTGCCTCTAGTGTTCCTGCTGTCCCCCCCCGCCCCCACAGTGGGTTGTATGCCGTTAAAGTCACCCATAATTAAATGGTCCACAAGGGCATCAAATTCTTGTAAGGTGAGAACGGAGCTCGGAGGAACACAAATGGAACAGAGAGTTATAGTCTTATGTAGCGTCAGCCGGTTGGAATAGTGAAATCGCATTAGAGCCAGAAAGCATAAGTCTCAAAATAATAGCTTTGGTGGACACAATCGTGCCAGCTAGAATCTGACAATTCTAGCTGGATTTGGTTGCCATAGTGTGAGGGGGCATTAAAGCCAGACACCTTAGTCTGAAAATGTGGCTGTTCTACAAATAGAGCGAGAATAATATCATGTAAATCACCTAGACATATGATTTAGCATACAGGAACTGTAGTTCCTGTACGCTTATACTCAAATTTTATGCTTATATTCCAGTACATCCGATGCATTGGCCCAATCGATAGAGCGCAAGCTTCCCGTGTGGACGGTCAGGAGTTTGATTCCTGGTCCAGTCAATCCAATGATTTACAAAACTGATACTTGTCGCTACCTAGCTTGGTACTCGTCATTAATATGTTAGGGAAGTACTGCTTAACTTGGTATCAGGATAATGTGACCCAGTGGGAAATCAGCCCATGGTGCCAGCAGCCTGGTCTGCCAGTGGGCAGCACTATAAACTTTGCATAAGTGTGCACTCTCACAAGTCGGTACCTGTCTTGATATGACCTCAAAACTCCTACAAAAAGCGGTGAAAGGAAAAAAACTAAACAAATAAAAAGAGCAGCTGATATTGGCATAAACACAAGCTGTTTGAGGAGCTTTTTTTTTTATCGCACTCGCTATTCGGTGAGCTGCTGCTCTGTGATTTATTGCCATGTGCATAATTATTTTGTCTTGTTTTGGTCGTAATGCTTTGCATTCCGTTTGATTCACAATATTTACATATAGTAAAAATAAGTATTATGTCATTTTTATTCACTGTCATGCTGTTTCAGTTTGTAAACAGGTAGTACATGATACAAAGTGTTTAAGCGCCTATCACACCTTACCGGATTGAGCAACGGACATAAACTGGACAAAGAATTGCTAGTCCGGTGGTGTTCGGTATCAAAATGTATCGAAATGTGTCGAACTGTTGCAACCGCCGCCGGACAAAACGGATGCTAAATGGACAAGGAACGTACATTAACGAATAGCCAACGGACGAGAACCGGACGGCAACCGAATGTCAAACGGACGGACCGAACACCAAACGGATGCGCCGAAAACATTTTAAATATTCTTTTTTATGGGATGTTTATGCTGTCCATAGCATATAAGCTCGGATGATCGAGCTTATTTTCAATGCTGGGGAGTTATCGGTCTGTGTTTCTTAAGATTATGGTTTGTGGTTAGTGATCTATGTTAGTTTATTTTTATTTTCTTGAGTCTTCCTCTTTTTATTTTTTCCTACACTTAATTCTAGACTAGCATATACTGACCGAATTCCCGCAACACCGTCAACAGACACTGCAGGAAGCAAACCGGAGATATAATGGATGGGTACCGGATATGAAACGGACAAAACGGACTAAACGGTCTTAAACCGGACACCAATCGTACACATCAGTCCAGTGATGTCCAGTACAAGTTTTGTGCATGTTCAAAACTTCCCACCGTACACACCGGACACCACCGGACAGATAATGGACACCGCCGGATGCCTACCATATATAAAACGGCCATTGACGTATTTCACCAGACAGTGACCGGTTTCTATCCGTTTCCCCAGTCCGGTGATGTGTGACAGGGCCTTTACGCATATACATGAACCGTACATTTAGCATGGTGCCTAGACGTACATGAGGATGTGTGTGTATGTGTTGTTGTTGGTTTTCTTTTTTTTGGTAAATGAATTTTATTCATATATATCTTTTGTCAGTGACATAGCACTGGTCTTCCGGTCGTACAAAGGAAAGTTTGTTTTATTTAACGACGCCTCTAGAGCAACTGATTTTTATCATTCTTCTGATCGTAAGTGTTACAGGTAAATACTATAGGTATTTACACCAGATTCGGACAGAGGAATCCTGAGACGAGGTTGGAAAGAAGCGTCCGAGGGGGGCCGGCACCTGGGCCACCGCTCAGCGCCAAGCTCGAACGGGACACATGGGGGAGCCCGGTAGGGCGGGGACGAACAAGGAGACAGCATGGGAGGGATGGCGAATGGTCTTGGACGATGTTATCTGGATGCGAGGGCCGCCCAAGAGGCGACTCCCAAGTGTCCCCTGGAACGGAGATGCTCGAAGATGTGCGGCATCATGTCAGGGGTGATTGCGGGCATCCGCCTGACGGGGGCGGCGTATAGTTTTTGGGCTCCCTTCTTGACCTTCTGCGTAAAGGGGGCGTCAAAGGGGACGGCATCCCCCCTGCCTCCCGGACCCAGGAGCGAGTGCCCGAGAGGGTGTTTGTCACGGATGATGGGGATGGGAGCTCTCGGTGTAGATGGGCGATGTACTGCCCGACGTCGTAGGGGGTGGGCACCAGGTGGTCAACGCCACGGTCAAGTATGAAGTGGAGGTAGCGCTTGGCATGTCACTCTCGGTTGCACCATGTGCCGGGGGCGAGTGCCGCGTGATGCAGCATCATCAGGTGCTCGTCGCCTCATCCGCGCACCAGTCGTAGTCTGGAATGACAATTTCAGAGATCGGGTGTCAATATGGCAGGGGGGTAGTGGGCCCTTATGCGCAAAATTCCCCTTATGCGACACTATTCACGGACTATGTAGAGGGCAACCCGCGAGAGGTCTGTGTGGCTGAGGGCGTCAGCGAGGACCAGCTCGACTCCAGGCTTGTGCCGGGCCATGATCATGAAGGAGCCCAGCACCGCGATCAGCCATATTTCGCATGCACAGGCCCCCAGGGTGGGGTCAGTGGCATGGCCAGACTCGAGGGCTAGGGCGGACGCCGCATTGTCGGTGTTGACCAGGACGTCATATCCCGCCGGGGCGCTTGGCATGAGGGTCTGGACTGCGAGCACGAGGTTGACAGCCTCGAGCTCATGGATGGTTGGGTAGGCCGTGATCATCATGTCATCATAGGCTTCCGCAAAACAGTGGTCGCGGGAGAAGGCTCCACCTCCGGTCAGGCAAGAGACGCACTCTATGGGGGCATTGTGAGGCAAATGCCGTTTACCTGGGCCGTGAAGGCGCGGAACCAGCAAACATCCCGCCTCATGTCGGGGTCCACGTCGGCCGTCCCCAGCACCGGAATGGCGCAGAGGCTCCGGAGGATGGGACACATGAAGTTTCTTGCGGGGGGGGGGGCGCAGGTGCTGATGTGAGCGAGCCACAGATGACGTCCCCCAGCTTCTGATCCGGTATTCGAAGCACCATTGACTCAGAGTCTCGATGCCAAGCCATGTGAGTCGCACTGTCAGGGGGGCTGCACTTATCGGGAGTGAGGGCCAGCCTGAGGGTGTCGCAGATTCCGCGGAACTCATCGAACACGCACATTGCCTGGAGGAAGGTGGACTCGCAGCCGATGAAGTCATCGACATAGATGAGGTTGTAGAAGCCGTGCTGTCTGAGGATCCATGACACTGCGGCTGTGACCTGAACACACGATGTGCGGCAGCCGAATGGGAGGGCGATGTCAAGGAAGAGCTGCCCGTCGACGATGATGCAGAACAAGGGGGCGGACAAGGGGTCCGACTTAGCTGGCGGTAAGCTCGGGAGACGTCCCCCGACCAGCAGAACGACCCTCTGCCTTCCGCTGTGAGGTGGTGGCCGAGGTCGGTGACTGTGGGCAACGTATAGGCGTGCGGGTGCCCCAAGTACTCCCTCCCCCGGATGCCGGGGCTACACTGTGCCCATGGGGAGAAGGGGGGCCCCGTGAAGGGGTCCAGAAGGGCGCCTTTTTCTAGCTCCTCCTTGGCGTATGCTGTTATGTGGTGGGCGTGGTCGGGGTCTTCCCTGTGGTGTGGAAGGTAGGCGTAGGCGGGGCCGGGGCAATGTAGTTTGCGGGGAAGCCGAACTCGAGGTGGTCAGGGAGCAGCAACTCTCCATGGCCTCCCAGCAGCTCCCGCCATGCAGGAATGTTCAGGCCTGAAGGGACCGCCACTCTGGCGGCTATGTAGTTAGGAAGGGCCGAGTGCAGGGCGGCGGTGTAAGCCGCTGCATAGTCCAGGTATTCAACCCACTTTTTTTCGGACAGTTGCAGTCAGATGCTGTCCAACGTATCCCTATACTCCATAGGGGATGGGCCGCACACTGGTGCTGCTGGCAGTGTATCCTGCAGTGTATGGTCCAGGACCTGGGCCATTGACTCGTCCATGTCATATCCGGTTTTCTGGTCTGTCACGTTACACAGCTCACATGTCGCTACGGGGCCGGCCGCCTACGGGGTGGAGGCTGCACTGGCATGTTGTGCGAACATGTCATACGGTGGCGTGTTAGGGAGCCCTGGGCGTGTGTGGGATCGTTGTCTTTGTTTACTTTCGGGGTGGCGCAGGCGCAGGAGCGGACATGGGCATCTTCCAGCCGGCGGCCTGCCCGGGCAGCAGCTTCAGCGGGGAACATGATGTCACGGGGCCACTGCTGCACCACCGGTGCAGCAGTGGTGCAGCAGGTGGGTGTGACGTCATCGGTGGGGATTCCCGGGGATGCCGGGGGGGTGGGGGGGGCACATGGCTTCCCAGAAATGTGGGGTGACTTGGGGGCGGTAGGCTATGTGGTTAGTCTGTGGGCAGGTGCGGGGGTTGGTATTACTAGCTCGGCGGGGTGGGGGGGGGTGGAATGACCCGCCAGGGCACTAAAAATCCATTGCCGATTTCTTACCAGGTCGATCTCTGGACTTTTTTGAGTAGCAGCTTGCCTCAGGGTGGTTGGTTACAATCCCCCTTACGTTTGCACAGTAGCTGCAGACATGCGCCAGTTTCTGTTTCCCCGTGCTGTGTGACTCTCCTTTAGCTGCTTTGTCACATGTCATGGGGTCTTTGTTCCAGGTGGGGCAGGGGGGCGCCCATTGTGGCCTCGTCATAATGGCTGCTGGGGTCTCTCCCTGTTTTGTTTTGTTTTGTTTTGTTTAATTGTGGCGGTGCCTGTGCTGGAGGTGTGTCTGTATGGCGTTTGATGGCTGCCGTATCCCTCCAGCCGTTTGGCAGGCAGCCGTCGGCTATCCTTGTGAAGATCTCCTCAGAGCATCTTCGCACCACGGTCCAGGCTATCGTGCAATTGTCCTGCACCACCAGCTCCTGATGCCATGACAGGGCCGGGAGGGCGCTAGATGGGAATACGCACTGGCTCTCGAGGTGCTTCAGGCCCAACACATATTCCTCGCTGGTTGCCTCTCCCTTCTTTATTGATTTCCCCTCATCCCCTCTCTCGACCAGGTCGTAAGGGAAAAGATATTTTGTCGGAATACCTTTTTTGCGACTGTTGTCCTTGCCGTCTGCCGCTGCGACGATGATCCGGGTGGCATCCTCTGCCGTAGAGCGGGCGCCTCGGCCATATGCGTCCTCGCCGGTTCGGTGTTGTCGGCGTCCTGCTGTCTCGCGACCAAGGGAACGTCCCTAGCTGTCCCGGCTGCCTCAGAGGTCGTCGCCCCGGTATTCCTGGTGCGGGCGTGGCGAAGGGGACGGGGAGGACCAGAGGCTGAGCAGGCTTGAGTGGATGCCCCACCTGTTGGGCCTAATTCGAAATCATGAGCCTTTTTTTCATGTTTTATATTGTAAATTGAAGTGTGAGGTAAATTCTGAAATAAAAGTTTACACAATGCAATAAGTAATGATATTATAAGGCAGTAGGTTATGCATGCCTATCTACTGATATTTAACACATTATTTGGTCGATTGGTACTACACGATAAGCAATTAATAAAACAACTTTACATATAGAGGGGGTGTAATGACGTCACAAGACAACTTTCGGTGGCCATATTGGATTACATACAGAAGCCTTAGAAGGCTTGCAACTGCCTACACTGTGCTTATTTACTGATTTGTTGGTTTATTTGTCACTGTTTTGAGCAGTTAGGCCTCAGAAGTTGTTGCTAAAGTGCTGTAAGTAAACACATTGGATGTAAACTGCCCAGAACCTCCCAGAACACAAGAAAACTCTGTTTTACTGCATCTGCATGCATTCACAACATGGCTATGGAGTGTGCTCATAATCCAAGATGGCTGACCGCTGACTGCTGAGTGATGATGTCATGTGAACTCCCTCTATCGTACAAGATATATTTTGTTGTGCTTCTATGCCATTTACCGAAACAAGTATTCATTTATGCATATTATTAACTAAGGATGGTGAAAGTAGCTCTGCGAATAATAATTATTCTTCCACTAATTCACAGAGCAAAGCAGCTCTGTGAATAATAATCATTCTTCCACTTATTCACAGAGCAGA
Source organism: Branchipolynoe longqiensis (assembly GCA_030323885.1). Taxonomy (NCBI): domain Eukaryota; kingdom Metazoa; phylum Annelida; class Polychaeta; order Phyllodocida; family Polynoidae; genus Branchipolynoe; species Branchipolynoe longqiensis. The sequence goes on along the minus strand of CM059186.1, from coordinate 65,029,859 downwards.
GCAGCTCTGCGAATAGCCTTGTCCTTTTTTTTATCGTGGTAATATCTGGGACTTGTCAATGTATTTGCATTTGGGTGTTTTTGTGGTTTTTCTGTCGATTATTTTCCTCTCGGCGATGGAGGTATTGTAGTGTCGAGATCCAATTTTGGGACTTGAATTTGTCTATTTCTAGCTAAATTAGATCAATGAGCATGGCTTAGTTTATAACATAAACCAAGGGAAGCTATAGCAAAATCTCCCTAATAACAAGAGATAGCAGTGATCATTCAGATTTAATTAAGCATTTAAAGAGATGAGAATAAACGAAATACTATTATAATGAGTTGAGCGTCTGCCTCCCGTTCTGGTAGGTCATGGGATTCGAATCCTGGCCGAGTCAAACCTATGACTTACAAAATTTATACTTGTCACTACCTATAGGCTGGTGCTCAGAGCAGTGGAATGAGGAAGACCAATTGTCCGCGATTGAAACTTCCCCTGCTTAATCAACTAAGGTACAAACCAAAAGAATAGTTGTTTTAGAAGACATTTCCAAAGATTTGTATGTCCATCCACCACTATCCATCCTGTTTGTGAGCAAAGAAATTGCCAGCCAAACTACCTGCCCAGCACAGTGCCTAGAATACTGCTTCCTAGTGTAAATCAGATGATATATAGACGCCAATTGTAGCACACTGAAACCTATCAATGTGGACCATGTCCCTTGCTACAACAAACACTCAGACAGCTGGAATAGAACTCGTCTGTATCTGGGACGGTCCTTGAACTAACACAGACTTTATCTCTGACAAGACAAGCAAATTGAGCTAAAAACAACAGCAAAGAAAATGGAGTACCTGAAACCCATACAAATTATCCACAGACCTAACCTTCAAAGGTGTGGTGAAAACAAAGACAAAGCTAACATAGTATATCTAGATTAAAACAATAATTGCATATGGGTGCAAGGTATTATAAATGTTAACTATGTACAAAAATATAATCGAAATCCAAAACAAGTGGAAGAAGGAAATCAATCCATATAGATTATGAACACTACTGCACATTACATGCCCCGTTTGGTCACAGTTCAGGGGTGGTTTCCTGGTTTTACCTTGCACAGATATTTTTTGTATGTTTTTAGGTCAGGAATTTGTCTTTCCTTTACTGTTTGGGCATTCCAGACTTTGGCAGCCATTTCTAGTGTACTTCTTTGATGTGCTTTGATGTGGTTTCTGGTTTGGTATTGGTGCATTGTTTGCTCTGGTGTTCCTTTGTGGCTGGGTTAGGTACCCTTTTTCTCGACTATACCCAAATGCCAGTGTTTTTAGGTGTATTACACTTCTTTTCTCTAATAATTTAACATTTTTTTTGTTTTGTGGATGTCGTAGGTTGGGTGTAGTTTGTCCACCTTAAGGCATGTCTTTAGAGCTCTGTTTTGCTGTATTTGTTTTTTTAGCAGTTCCTGTTTGGCACCCATGTAGATGACATCTCCGTAGTCAAAGTAGGGGAGCACCATTCCCTTGAAGACTTTTATTGACATTTCTTGGGTCATGTAGTTTCTTAGCTTTGCAAATAACCATAGTTTGTGGTTTATTTTTTGGATGATTTTTGTTATACATATGTGGTAGTTTAGCTGGCTGTCCAGCTCTAGGCCTATATATTTATAGTGGCTTACTTTTTCTAGTGTTTGGTTCCCTAGCTTGCAGTGCAGGTTGCTTTCTGGCATTATTCTATGTGAGAAGAGGACTGTCTTGGATGTTTTTGCATTTATGGTTATTTTATTACACTCACACCAGTCATCTAGTTTTAGTAGGAGCTTGTTTAGTTTTGTTATTACTTCTTCTTCTGTGCTTCCTTCTGCATATATGACGGTGTCATCTGCATACAGCTGGATGTGCTCTGTTTCAAGCCACTTTTCTAGGTCATTTATGTGGATTATAAAGAGTAGTGGCAATTGCTTGATCTACCCTTTCCAAAATATAACATTCTAAAGTCTTAGTGAAAGTCTTAAGAGTATTATTTCATGCGAATGTAACATTTCAGTCATTCGTGCAACAAAATTTAGCTTATTCCAGTAGCTAAACAGTTTAATCTGAAATCATCGAGTAACACCTGTTTTACGTCACGCTATGTAATACTATGGCGTACTAAAAATTAACTTAGATAAGTAGAAAAGTCAATGGAAAAGAAATGGAATTGTTATTTGTTAGTGTGACATCCAGCCACCAGACTTCAGTCTATGTAACGGTAGAATAACAATTTTATATTAGTACATGGATGTACAAGACAACGTCTATACAATTTCCGACCATGTTAATACTAATTTAACCATTTCATACAATCCATCCATATGAATTACTCAGCAGCATTCGGTAAGCTTAAGTGTCTTATTTATGTTACTTTAGCAATGCTACTGCGGTGTCAATTCCATCAACCACATGCCTGTAATTAAACAGAATTAGTAACTTAATTACTGGCGCAACTTACGTTTAAGAATGCGTCCATGCGGCGCATGTTTAGTAAGGAACGTAAACATTGCTTATGACTAAACCTCGCAAACCCTGTCGAGTAGATCTGGACCTGTCGACTTGCGCTATTATTAGTTCATGCTTCATATTAACGCAATGGTTAGGTATGGCGCAATCGTTATTTATTAGTGGCGCAGGAACAAAGAAATTTTGTGTCGAATGAGCCGAAGCAATCAGACATCCACGGATTCGTCGATCCATCCATGGCGTTCTTTGCTGTGATTGGTCAATTCTTTTGCATAAATGAGAACTACCAATTATTGAATCCACCCTCTGCGCTTGCTGGCGTGTGAATGGCCCAGTACCAATTTCTCTCGAATGTATTACTTTAGGTTTTTCTTTTGTTTTATTCACTAATAATTCATTAGTGCGTCGATTATGATCCGAAATAACTGGATTAAAAGGCAAAGGTTGCAGAATACCTTTCCTTTGCTCAGTTCTAGTTAATCTTGGTGCAATATCATCCCAAATGATGTTAGAATCCACCAATCTAACTTTATCACGATTAACCACTTTTCGATCATTATTAGGGCCAACTACAGTTACTACTGCTCCCCGTGATCTGACGACTGTGTACCCTGGATCGTATTTTCTGTCCAAAGGTCCGGATTCATTTACAAACAAAAGAACTTTATCACCTGGAGTTAATTTAATTGCATTCGCCTTGTCTCTAAGACGAGCAATATTATATTTTCGACTTTCGTTACGATCTTGGACAGCTTTACTTAAGGCTGTAGACAGATTATCTCCACGATAAGCTAAGTTCGAATCAATCGTCCCCGTCGATCGATACAGTAAAGAACTATGTTTCATACCTGGATGTCTACTATAGGTTAGAAAGAAAGGCAAATAGCTAGTGCTATCAGAAGGTACAGTACGATATGCATATATCACACCAGCTAAATATGTTTCCCATAGACTAGCATGAGAATTAACTAACTTCCTCAAAATGCTTTTTATAGTCCTATGGTATTGTTCTACCATTCCATTTGATTGTGGATGATATGGTGTTGTATGTCTTATTTCTACACCTAGTTCTTTGAAATGATCCATGATCAATCTATTTTTGAACTCTAACCCATTGTCTGAAATAAACATACAAGGAATTGAATGGTGAGGAATATTATCATTAAATATATAATCATGAATACGCTTCGATGATTTATCTGGCAATGTTTTATATTCAACCTAACCACTACAATGATCTATAATAGACAATAAATATGTATTACCACTAGTACTAACTGGATATGGACCAGAAAGATCCGCAGCAATCACCATACCAGGTGCCTTAGGCAGTGGCTTCGATTGTGGATACGCATGTGTGCGTCTGCTACAATTAACTACACACTTTGGACCATTGGCAATTATTTTATGTACATCTCCAGCTATACCAGGCCAACGAAAATGTTGCTGTAATCATTTTAATGTTTTTGACATAGCCATATGACCTACCTCAGTATGAGCTATTTTTATCACAGAATTCCTGTATTTTTTTGGTAACACTAATCTAGGATACGTATCTTTCTTAGCAGGAGCTATCATAGAATAAAGAAGATTATCCATTAATAAATAATTGTTTTCTTCATTCTCGCCTGACGTATACTCTTTCATTTTTTTCTGTTCATTAATTACCTCTTTATATGACAGTTCATAGTGTTCAAAAGGAATTGCCTGTTCTGTTAACAGTGAATCAAATGGAAACATTTCTACTGGTTCTTTTGCCTCTGTATTAGGTCTTAATCTAGACAACATATCAGCCCAGACATTATCTACACCTCTCATATATACAATTGGTGCTGAAAATTCTGCTAATAATACTGCCCAGCATTGTATACGTGTATTACGGATTTCTTTAGTGAAAAAACACTTTAATGGAGCATGATCTGTATAGATAGTAAATTCTGCACCATATAAGTACGGTCTTAATTTTACTGGAGCATAAATTATAGCAAATGCTTCTTTCTCTGTAGTAGGATAATTACGTTGAGCAGGAGAAAATCTAGTACTAATCAAATGTACTGGCCTGTCAATTCCATTTTCATCCTCCTGTACTAACACAGCACCTAAACTGCACTCAGAAGCATCAGTATACAGTTTATAAGGTTTAGATGGATCAGGAAATTTTAAAAGTACACATTCTAATAAAAGATTCTTCAACTCATTCCAGGCAATCTCACATTCCATAGTCCATTCAAAACTACATTTATTACTAGTTAAATATGTTATAGGAGCGACAACATCAGCATAATTAGGAATTAATTGTCTATAATATCCTGCCGATCCTAGCAAACGTCTTACTTCTTTTTTACTTTTTGGTGAAGCCATATCGTTTATTGCAGTAATTTTTTCAGGATCCGGTTTCAGTCCTGCTGAACAGACAACAAAGCCTAAAGATTTTACTTCAGTAACTCCAAACTCACATTTAGATTCCTTAATAGTCATATTATTATTTTGCAAAATAGTCAATATACTAGCTACATCTTTCTCATGACTCTCCTCATCTGGTGAATAAATTATAATATCATCTAAATAAATCAGACAACATTTACCTAAATGTTCTGCAAAAATTACATTCATCATTCTTTTGAATACTGCAGGTGCATTCGTCAATCCAAATTGCCTACGCTTAAATTGAAATAATCCCATGTGAGTATTTATAGCTGTTTTAGGTCTGCTATCTTCATCTACCATTACCTCCCAATACCCTGATTTAAGGTCTATGGTGGTAAAAATGTTAGCACCATGCAATTGATCAAAAATGTCTTGTATCCTGGGTAAAGGATAAGCATCTTTAATTGTAACTGCATTTAATTTACGGTAGTCACCACAGAGACGTATAGTACCATATTTCTTAGGCACAAAAGTAACTGGTGAAGCCCAAGGTCTACAACTAGCTTCAATTATATCATCATCTAACATCTTATTTAATTCTTTCTCTACCACATGCCTCTTACTTACAGGTATGCTATAAGATCTTTGATTTAGTGGATATGCATTACCTGTGTCTATGTGCATCTCAACTACCTTAATAGCTTTAAGTTTTTCATTAGAATCAGGAAATAACAAGGGAAAATGCTTTTTCCAATAGTCTACCTCTAGAACTATTCCTGCTATTTTTCTATCAATTAATTCTAAACTACTCCATGGATGTACAATATCACATAAGGAAACAAACTTATTCCTGTAACAAATTTCAGCATTACACATTTCCATTATATCTGTCCCAATTAATAATTCAAAAGCTAATGATTCAACTACAAAGAAGGGACATAACTTATCATAGACAGAAATATAAGTTACACCTAAAGTTGGAATTAAATGACCTGAGATTGATCTCAGCCTACTCCATGGATACAATTGCCTATGTGCTATTCCAATATCTACCAAAGTTTGAAATGCATCTACATGTATTAAACTTTCAGCCGCACTTCAGTCTACCAGACCAGTTAATTTAACTTGAACAAAATCAATGTCAATACTCGGACGAGTATCAAGTGCGCTACTTAGTTTCCCGAAGCAGTAGAGCTAATGTTACTACGCAGTAATTTTAAATGTGGACAATCTTTCATGGCATGTGGTTTGTTACACAAATAGCAAGTCAAACCACCACACCCAGCCGCAGGCTGTCGGCGGTGATACACTTGTCCCTTTTTAGACTTGACGACTGCGTGTGCGCAGCCGGCGTCGCTTTCCCATAGTCTCCCCGCTGTTGTGTTGACAGCGCATGCTTCCCCGTGTGCTGTGGGACTGAATTGGATCTAATTTTAGATGCAGCGCCTACCCCACCCTTCGGCGCTATGTTTACGCGCGGAGACTCAAGACGTCCATCCGTAGCATAAGAACCGGCACCATACGGTGATGCAACATTTACCAAATGAATTTCTGCACGTGTCGATTTATCATCCGTTACCGCTAAGCGTTCTACACACTTTCTCAGAGACTTTACTTTGTTTTGGAGTGAATTTAGAGCCTGACTCTCTGCTGCTGCCACTGAACTAGTGTAAACACCTCCAAAAGCAGTTGTTTTTGACAATTTAGAAGAATTAACATTGAAACTATCGACGTGACTAGTCATGTTTAAATCAGTTAGTCGTGATTTCGCACATCGTTGTTGTCTTAATACAGACCTACCACTCAGGATAGCTAAACTAAACACTTCCTCTAAAGATTTAGGACGGTTGGTCTCTATGTACCACATAGTGTTGTCATCCCATAATGAATCCAGAAATCTAGATAACAAAATTTCTAAGGTATCAGTCCCTATGGTAGCAGAAGGCAACTTCCACCCCTTACTAGCAGCTGACTTAAACCGTTGGCAGTATGCTGCTACTGTCTCACCCTCATTTTGAACCATCGACATTCCTATACTTTTTAAATGAGTCCTCTCATCTGCTGTTAGCAATGTTCTAGAAATCTCCTCTTTGATCCCAGACCCTGACTTAGCACCCTTAGTTGTGAAAGCAGTGAATAACACTTCATGCAGTGTACCCGTTGCATTAGAAAGTGTGAAGCGAATTATGTCTATATCTGAAACATCGGCAAGAGTTCCTATTCTTTCGATAAGATCTACCCACTCCCTGAGAGCGCCTTTGTCAGTCCCATCCAGCATGGGTACAGACTTCCCGTAACCTTTAAGAGCTCTTATCTTAACTTCATTACTCCTGTATTCAAGATTAGCTAATTCCCTTCTTTCCCTACGCTCTTCCCTGTCATCCCTCACTTCTGTACGTTAGTTTAATTGTGACAACCTATCTTCATTGTCTTCACGCATAGAATCTAAGCTATCTGACATAAACTTACTCCAACCTTCCAATTTGTCACTATCTTCACTAAGAATACCTTTTTCAACTTGACCCTTAAACCACAAGTCAAATTGCTCATGCAGTGTCTCTTCTTTAAAGCGTGTTCTCGGCATATTTAGTGTGTTGCGTAAAGTGTGGTAGAAATAAATTTAAAGAATTGTATTCAACCAAGAAATTGTTGCCTGTAATGTAGGAGGAAAGTGAAGTCTCTCCCATATGTATTAATACGCTCCTATTCACCTCAAGGTTAAAGAAAATTACCAAAAGAAGTCCGAAATGAAAAGGCTTCTAACGGCGACACGAGGCTTCAGACATGCGACATTGCAGTAATATCGACGCCAAAGACTAATGTTTCCCTAAAGAATTGACACTTTCATCGGCTAACTCGTCGACAAAGCAATTTAATTTAATTTATCCCCTGAATAAGGCAAAAAGAATAGAGAATCTATAGAAGAAAAACTAACCTACCCACACCTATGAACCACCAGTCGAAGTCGATAAAAAGTTCTTTCAGAATTTAGAATAGCATCAATATAGGTGAAATTAAAATACTACCAGTACAATATCGTCTATAAAGAAAATATGTAGTCCTAGCCCTAACGTCAAAATTAAAGCATGTGCGTTAATTTAACCACCAGTCAACTAATACATTAAATACAGTAATACGCACTAGCTACAGTATTAAATAACAAATAAAGTCAAATGCTAGAGAAACACACTGAAATATTAACAAGTCACAGACAATATAGTCACTACATATCTTGTGTAGGTTCAAACCCCGGTGGTTTCAACACATCGTGCTCGCCATTTTGTAAAGTCCTCGGCTAGGAGTTTTAGTTGTGTAGGTGGGCTAAGAGGAAAGCACTACAGGCAAGGAAGGAAGGCAGACATAGAGTGAAAGTAGGAGATCTAGACTCCCTACTTTATTATATTTATAGCTTCAGGAATCAAGATGGTGGCACACACCTGATCAAACTCTCCAATCAGCAACAGGCATTCTTATATCTACCAATGATATTCAAGAACCTTGTAACCAAGGCATGGTTATGTCTAGCTACAGTGCCCTGTTGTGTCTGGTGTGCAGTGATCCATAAATAACACTTGGGGGGGGGGGGGGTATGTGAACAGAACTCCAAAGACTCTACATTTCAAGAAGTGCCCCTCTCACACTATCTATTATAATACAAAATCTCTATCTTAAATCAGTAATGGATCACCAACACCACATGTACCTTATATGCCTTTGATTTACATACCATTTACCATTATATAGACCATTTGTAATTTATTATAGAATAGTTCACACCATAACCAATGTCTTAAATATCGGGAAATTTTACACCAGGACTGATCCTTGGGGTACACCACCCATGACAGGTTGGTGGTCTGATAGTGTATTGTTTACTTTAGTTTTGTTGTTGTCTGCCTTTTAGGTCGCATTTTATCCAATTTATAGAGTTAGATTGGATGCCCATGTGGTTTAGCTTTTGCAGTAGTATATTGTGGTCTACTGGGTCAAAAGCTTGGCTGAAATCAATGAAAGCTGCTCCAACTAATTGTTTTGGGTTCATTGAGGCCAGTATGTCGTTTGTTAGGTTGGCTATGGTTTTTGATGTGGAGTGCAGTTTCCTAAAACCTCCTTGTCTTTTGTTCAGTATATTGTTTTTTTCTAGGTGTTCATTTATGTGCCTATGGAAAATCTTTTCAATTAGCTTGCCTGGGGTTTGCAGAATTGATATTGGTCTATAGTTCCCCATGTTTTGTTTGTCACCACCTTTGATGATGGGGGTAATAGTTGCCATCTTCCAGGCTTTGATGAATTTTCCCTGGTCAAAGGAGATGTTGCACAGGTCCATCATTGCATCAGGGATGGCTTGGAGTGCAGCCTTCAGTATTTTGGTGGGGATTCCATCTATCCCACTTGCTTTGTTTGTGTCTATGCTGTTTATGAGGTCTGTTATTTCTTTTATATTGATTTTGCCAGTGGGGATTTTCTCTTTAATTTCTTCTGACTTATTTTCACAGTTTCTTGTGAATTTTTGTGACAGTTTTGGTCCCACTGTGGTAAAGTGGGTGTTTAGTTTGTTGGCTGCATCTCTATTTGTGAGCACTTTTCCTTCATTGTCCTGGAAGTTTATGTAATCTTCTGTATTGTTTTGGGGGAATAGCAGATTTACATTTTTCCAGAATTTATTTGTGTTGCTTCCCCAGTCCTTGTCTTGCTTTATTATGTATTTCTTTCTTGCTGTTTTTACTGCTTTGATTGAACTTTTTCTGGCTGTCTTATAGGCTATTTTGTCGTCTAGGTTGTTGGTGCGTTTTGCAGTGTCACCCAGTTTTCTCTTAGCAGTAATTAGTGCCAGCAGTTTACTGTCTATCCAAGGGTCTTGATTTTTTTGTATTTTTAATTTCTTTATGGGACACATTTCATGTAATGTTTGTATTTCTGTTATGATGTTGTTCCAGTAGGTGTTAACATCGTCGCTGTTTTTTGTGATGTTGTTTATGTTTTGTTTCAGGTGCATTTTCAGTTTTTCCAACGAGTAGTTTTTTAAGGGTCTGCCCATCTTGTATTCGTAGTGGTTTACGTTTTTGAGCTTTTTCCTGGTTACATATACTAGCTCGTGATCACTTATGCCCCAGCTCATAGTGCCCCATTTTGAGGCATGGTTGGTGTTGGTTAGTATTAGATCAATTGTTGTTGTGTTGTTGTTGCTTACCCTGGTGCTTTCAGTTATTAGTTGCTGTAGGCCTAGGATTTTTATGTTGGTTTGTAACATTACTTTGTTTTTGTCACTACTGTTATAGTTTATATTGAAATCCCCTAGTACAAAGATTTGAGCGTTTGTTGTTTTTCGTACTGTATTTATGCTTTTGTCTAGAGCTTCGAGGAACACATCTATGTCTCCTGATGGTGGTCTATAGAGGCTCACTATGGTTATATTTGCCTGCTTCTCATTTTTTACTAGGCACCATAGCAGTTCAGTGTGTTCATTTGAGAGGTTTGCTGCTTTCAGAGCCTCAGAATCTAGGTTTTTGGTGGTTTTGCAATATATGGCAACACCTCCTCCTTTTTTTGTTTGATTTCTTATATTGTTTTGTTGTCTATCATTACGTACAAGCCTATATCCATCTATGTTGAGGATGTTGTTTTGGTGTTTGTCCATGAACCATGTTTCTGACAGTGTTAGTACATCAAAAGATCTTCATTTTTTAGATGTATTTTTATAAGGGCTATTTTATTGGATGTACTGTGGCAGTTTAGGTGGGCAAAGTGCATGCCTCTCCCTAGCTTGCATTCAATTTCTTCTACCATTTAAGTGTTAGAGGGTGTCGGACTGCACAAGTTTTAAGTTTTTATTTTTTATTTAATTGGCTATTTATTTATTTATTTACTTAGGTTCGAGGTGTTTGTGTTGGTGCATGCAGCACATGTAGCCTCTTTGTTGGTATGTAGTTATGTTTATAGGTTATTTTTCTTCTTATTTATTATTATTACTTATCACCGTATATGCGGAGGATGGTGCATGTATTACAATGTGTGTTAGCTCATTTATGATTTTACGTATGAAATAGAAATTTTTGTTAGTGGATTTTATGGTAAGTTTGTGATACTCATGGTTTTGCAGCCCTGGTGGTATTATTCCCAGTTTTCAGCGATGCTTTTTTCTATCCTGGTCATGACGTATTGGGCAAATTTTTCATTGTAGTGAATGCCATCCGCCATGCTGATGCAGTACCGTGTCAAACACCTCCCATGCCTCGTCTTGTCTATGTAGTTAGCATACCTTGGTATGGCTATGCCTCTGTTCCGGCTGTTATTTAGGTGGTGTATGAAGGCATTTAGCTCCGGTATTCATTCATCCACCAGCTTTTGGTAGTTTCAGTGGTTTTGCTTTCTGCTGCGGCCACAGTATGCCTCCATGTCCATGCCCACGAGCTCACATATTACCGTAGTTTTGTTACTTGGCTGAGTGTTTTGTGTGCTTGTGTGTACTCATTTTTCATGTAATCCATGAGTGTTGTTTTATCTTTGAAAGCTGGTTTCAGGTCCCTGCGGCCTATTTTTGTTGTTAGGTCACAAATCCCTGCCATCAGGTATATTTGTGCCGGTGGAGTGGATTTTATATATTTCCTGTGCACAGTGTTCGCTATCCTGCCTATAGTCGCCCCTGGCACTGACTCCACTTTGACTTTGTAATCCAGTGTGCTGTGGTGTTTGCCCTCCAGGTGCTGGGTTAATGCCCTTGCTCTTGAGTCTCCACTGATCACAATTATTTTATTCATGGTGGTGTCCATTCGCTTTAGTGACCTGCTGCTAATTCCGTGTCGTCGTTCTAATTCACAGTTGTTGGTTGTGTTTTGAGGTAGGCTTGGGCGGAAGTGCTGCTTTGCTCTTTGCTCCTCCTTCTATCTTGCCTGAAGAGGTCTATGCTTTCCGTGTGTGTCTGCATATTCGCATATCTCACTAGTGCATTGTTAATTAATAAGTTATTTTGCTGTTTTGCTTGCTTGGGTTTACTGTGTCTATTTTATATTTACTTTATTTTGCTTATTAATTTAATAACTGACATGTAAATTTGTCAGTCTATATATAATTGGGCCCAGAAAAAATTAACGATACCTACCCCTCCCAATTTAATAACTGACATGTCAATTTGTCAGTGTATGTAATTGGGGCCATAACAAATTTAAGAAACCTGCCCAACCCAAATTAATAACTGACATGTTAAGTTTGGTTCGGTATCAACAACAAATATTGATACCTTTTATTTAAACCAATAAAACTATCACAATTTTTTACATACAAATATCACAAATGACAGATATCACGGTATAATAACATCCCAGTCCAAAGACATCACTAGATCATATTGTCCTGCCATTCAATGGAACTGGCTGGCAAGTTGGTCCAGTCCTTGAGGAGATTCCGCTGCTCCTTTCCTGCCCTGGAGGCAATGTTCATGCCAGCTACTTGAGCGGCTAGGTCTGGCAGGTTTAGGCCCTCTCTCTCTGCTCTGGGGATGACGTTGTGGTGGCCATTCTCTTCATGGTCTAGCTGCTGATTCTGGAGCATGGGATATCGTATCCTCATCATGTTGTGTAGGATCATGCACATGGTGACAATCAGCTTCAAGTTGGAGGGGAGGTGCTGCATCGTGGTGAGCAGAACCTGGAATCGGTTTGCCAGGATGCCAAAAGCATTCTCCACGACTCTCCTAGCTCAGGAAAACCTTTAGTTGAAGATGCGTTCCTCATGCATCATACCCCTCCGGCTGTACGGCTTCATCATTGTCGGGCATAGGGCGAAGGCATCGTCACCGATCAGGAAGTGGGGTACAGCGTCCTGGCAATTCACAATAGGCTAGCTGGCAGGGAGACTGAAAGTACCATCTTCGATGCCCACCTCCAGCTCAGAGACATTGAAAACCTGCGCGTCTGATGCCGAACCCGTTCCACTGACATCTGTTCAGATGCATCAAAGAGCGCCAGGAGAACTATGGAGTAGAATCCCTTATAGTTGTAGTAGAGGGATCCACTCTTTGGGGGACACCGGCAGGCAATATGCTTTCCATCTAGTGCTCCGCATGTGTGGGGGAAGTTCCACCTCCCCATGAACTTTTCCGAGATGGCACGCCATCCATCAGGAGTTGTGGGGCAGGTCATCATCTCGTCAATGTATTCGGCTATGACTGCTTTACACACCTTTCTCACGATGATTGGTTGCGTGTTGTGGGGGACCCTCCCCCCAAACTTCATGGAGGCATACCTCCTCCCAGAGGCTAGGTGACGCAGAGTGAGGGCAAGCTTCAGGCCAGGCTCGATCAGCTCTCGGGAGGTTATGTACTTTTTAGTTATCCAAGGACCCACTCTGGCTAGCATCTCGTCAAACATTATTGTAACTGTCTGCAACTACCTGTTACCACAGGGCCGATGGGCAAGCACACCAGCCATTGTGCATACCTTATGAACACCACCTACAGCTGGGGTTGAGTGAGAGCTGCCCATATTGGGGCATCACCTCCCAGGCTGTAGAGGGTGCCTGATTGGCTGGCTGTGGGAGGCCCAGTCACCTGCACCCCTTTGCCCCACCTGACCACACAAGCCTCATTCTGATATTGATTATTCTAGACACTCTGAGATATATGCTGCTACAGGCACTACTAGATATTCTACTCTACTCCTGACTCTTGAGTGAGACACTTTTCTCTTGGGCAGGAACCCAGACATTCTGTCTGATGCTCCACCTTTCATATACAAACTGAGCTGTGTGCAAGAATCATGGGACTCCGGTTCAATGGGCTGTAGGCACTGATTCATATACATACTAAGGAGGTAACGAGGCTCTGTGTGGACAGAAAGTAAGGGGTCAGGGTGATAGGTCACTAGTAGGTGAACAGGAGTTGATGCCCAATAAAGCACAACTTCTTCACTGTCAATCATGCGTGACTTGTCTTCCCTTTCTGCCTTATGAGAGATACAGTAGATACATTACAGATGAGTTTGTTGGAGAGGTGCATCAGGTGTGAACTGACAGACAGTTGTAAGAACGCACCTGGGAAGAGTAAGTGGTATTTCTGGGGCTCTGACGGCCGGGCATCCAATAATATTTCAGCCTGTTGGTCTGGTGGGATACCAGATGCCGCTGAAGCCTTCTTACCAGATCACGAGGTCATTCTGTAAAGCATAGGCATGAGTTATGTTAAAGACTTATAATTAATCATGGTTGCCACATGATTGGGTTGTTGGTGTAGCCTACTCATTTTTACCCAAGAACTGTATGCCATAGTACTGGTGTTTTGTGCCATTCGAGAGCTCACTGGCCGGCTGATATTTAACATGCATATCACCATAAGTATACTATATTCTCGATATATATAGGCTACCTCCATTTTTCTGGCTAGCTGACTCGGGCATGCACCATTTGTTTACTCTTTGTGGATGCTTCATTAATTCTTATTATAATTAATATACTTTAAATTGAATGAGTTCTCTTGTGTATATGACCAGACGGGATGGCCGAATGAGTTAGAGCGTCCGTCTCCAGTGTTGGTAGATCATGGGATCGAACCCAGGTCGAGTCAAACCAATGACTTAAAAATTGGTACTTGTCGCTTCCTCGCCAGGTAATCGGCATTATTAGGAGAGTGCAAGGACTGGTCTGATCAGTCTTAGGATAATGTAACTGAGTGGGATATCAGGTCATGGTGCTGGTGGCCTGGGTTCCCAGTGGGGCAGCACTATAAAGTCATCATGAATGCAGTCACAAGTCGGTACCCGTCCTGACGACCTTCGATCTTGTTAGGACGTAAAACAACAAACATCTCTTGTGTATTCTGTAAGTAGTGCGGTCCCTATCCTGCAGCCCCAACAAATCCCACGTGTATTATTTTCCTCCGAGTGGAGAGTTTCCCGCCATAGCTGACCGGCTTAAAGGAGTATAATATTATCAATCAATCAATAGTTCCGTCCTCTAGTCGAGGGTTGGATGCAATGGTTCTCCACTTGTCCCGATGGTGTGCTGTTCTGTGAATAATTCAAGCCTGTCCACTGTGAAATATTTGTAAACCATGATGTTCTTGGTCTCCCTCTCCTGCCATTCACCTTCCCTTCCAACAATGTACGGTATATTGAACTCTGACGAATGATGTGGCCAAAATAAATAAGTTTCTTTGTCTGTATAGTGGCAAACAAGCTTTTCTTATTTTTAATTTTTCTGAGAACTTCTTTGTTGGTGATCTTCTTTGTCCATGATATTTTCATCATCCTTCGATAAGTCCACATCTCAAATGCTGCTAAACGTTTGTACATTTTCTTAGAGATTGTCCATGTCTCAGCCCCATACATTAGAGTAGACCACACATAACACTGAAGAATTGTTTGTATTAATATCTTACTTGATGTTAACACTCTATACATTTTGGAGAATGTTGTTCGGGCTATTGTTATCCTTCTTTTAATTTCTTCCTCACATCTCCCATCATTTGTAATCTTTTGTCCGAGATATATGAATTCGGATACTTGTTCTATGTTTGTGCCATCTATGGTTATATTGACATTTGGTTTATCTGTCTTTTTACTTATAACCATTGTTTTGGTCTTCCTGGCATTCATCTTCATGTTGAATAGTATTCCAGCTTTATTGATTCTATTCACTATATCTTGTAGGTTTTTCTAATATGATGTGCCTATTTAATTACACGCCCCTCGTAAGGTAGAGTTTATATTAATAGTTCGAATCCTGAGGGAGTTGAACCCAGGCTGGGGAGGATTCACTTGGCTGGGAGGTGAAGTGAACAGTTTTTGACTACTTCATAGTGTTAGAAATCCTCACCTGCTTGGTCAATAACACACCCCCAGCTGACTGTCACGCACCGAATCCATCACGCCAACTTTCACGCGCCATTGGTTTACTTGTTGTAAATGCTTTGGGGGGGGGGGGGGGGGGGGGGGGGTGCATGATCATTTTATTCAGCGAATAAAGGTATTTTTTCAGCACCGAGGCATTAGTCTTCCGGCTATGTTATGTTACATTCATTCACATTTATAATAGGCTAAAATCAACAAGAGTTTGATACAAAGACACAAAGAAAAGAACAAATATAGTGCTGTTACCCAATTACAAGTCATGTATTCTACCCTGTAGTCCTACCTAATGTCGGACATGTATTTATTTCCCTCCGAGTGGAGAATTCCGATTAAAATTTCCCTCTGTCGGTTCAAATTAGCTGACCCGCATAAAAATTGTTTTTAAGGCAGTAAACCGCTTGGCTTGTGATGGAGGTAGTAAATACCACAGTGAATACCACTTTGTAGTAAATACCACAATGAAACTGAAAGCAGTGAAATAAGTGTTGAGGTGTGTCCTTATATCCTGGTGAACACACCTGAGTATGCAACAGCATTACCTGTAGATCCAGACAAAGGAAGCCCGAGACGGAAGTGGGAGTAAGAAGGGAGGGTTTATTCAGGAAACAGGTACAAGTGAACAATCGGGGTAGTACAAATGAGGCAATGTTCTTGAGCAGGTCAGTCGACCTCGTCCATGTCCGCAGAGGGGCCCGGAAGGACCTGGGAGGAGGTAGGCCCGGGAGCAGACCCCCACGCAGTGGGCTACAAAAAGAGGGTGGGTGGGTACGGTAAATCCATGGACGTGAGAATCTGGAGCCCGAATGCAGGTCAGAGGGAAGGCGGGAAGGAGGGGAGGTTCGGTGAGGGCCCGCGAGGTGGCGTCTCGGGCTTTCCGCCGGATCAACCACAATTCGGAATTATGAGCCGATCCGGACAAAGGAAGCCCGAGACGGAAGTGGGAGTAAGAAGGGAGGGTTTATTCAGGAAACAGGTACAAGTGAACAATCGGGGTAGTACAAATGAGGCAATGTTCTTGAGCAGGTCAGTCGACCTTGTCCACGTCCGCAGAGGGGCCCGGGAGGACCTGGGAGGAGGTAGGCCCTGGAGCCGACCCAAAGCACAATGCCAAGGCTCTCGGGGCGTCTGCAGTCACCTGACGGGGCACGTAAGCATGCACCGCGTCGGACTCCCAGGTCCCCTGGGCCATGATGGCGGAGAGGTCCACCCCCCTCGAGGTGCAAGCCTGCGCCGCCCCTCGACGCAGCCCGTGCAAGGTGAACTCGGCGGCCCGAGGCACGTCGGCCACACCCAAGGCGGCCCGGAGGAGGGGGGTGACGTCCCACGGAGTGAGGGGGGTGCCGGTGCGGGCGAGGAAAGCCGGGGCGACACCCGGCACGGGCCCCGGAGAAGGCGTTGGAGACGGAGGTGGGAGAGGGCAGCAGGCGGTGAAGGTGGGCGATGAACTGGCCGACGTCGTAGGGGGCGGGGGCCAGGTGGTCGACACCCCGCTCGACGGCAAACTCCAAGTAGCGCCTGGCGTGTCGATCGCGATTGCGCCAGGTCCCGGGCGCAAGGGCAGCGTGGTGGAGCGTCATCAGGTGCTTGTGCGCACGCGGGCCGTAGTCTGCAATGTCAAAGGTCATGGGTGAAGATATGAGGCGAATGGCACACATGCAGCCTACGAAGCCCCCTACTACGGCATTCTTTACGGTCTATGTTGAGGGCGACCCGGGAGTAGTGCGCGCGGCTGAGGGCGTCCGTGAGGACCAGGTCGACGCCGGGCTTGTGCTGAATGGTGATCTCGAAGGACCCAAGTGTCGCGAGCAGCCATATCTCCCAGGCGAACGCGCCAAGGGTTGGGTCGATGGCCCGGCCAGATTCGAGGGCGCTGGCGGGGGCCGCATTGTCGGTGTTTATGATGAGTTTGTATCCCCCCGGAGCGTCGGGCCCAAGGACGTGGACCGCGAGGACGAGGTTCACGGCCTCGAGTTCGTGAATGGAGGGGTAGGCCACCATCATCTCCTGGTCGTAGGCCTCGGAGAAGCAGGCGCTGGAGGAGAAGGCGCTGCCGCCGGTCATGCAGGAGTCACATTCCACAACCCAGCGCGGCCGCACGACCGGGGGGAGGAGGCGGACGCCGTTGCCAGCCGCCGCAAAGTCGCGGACGTCTTTTCTGAGCTCCGGGTCGACGTCCGCGGCGCCCGCGGTGGGGGCCGCGCGGAGGCTCCAGAGGATCTGCGCCATGAACTTGCACGCCGCGACTATGCATGAGCTCACGTGCTGGTGAGAGTGGGGCGGACGAGCCAGTGCTCGCACTCCCCGATGACCTCCTCCATCTTATTGTCGGGGATGCGGAGGACCATGGCCTCCGTGTCGAAGTCAATGCCCAACCATGTGAGGCGGACGGTTGGGGGGCAGCACATGTCGGGTGCGAGCGCGAGCCCGAGGGAGGCACATACCCCCCGGAGGGCGTTGAACGCTCGCATCGCGTCGAGGAAGGACGCCTCGCACCCGACGAAGTCATCGACGTAGACGGTCGTGTAGAATCCGCGGCGCCCCATGATCCAGGCCCCCCCTTTTTAATGGCTTTCCCGTCGTCCCCCCATCCTACCAGGTCGTAGGGAAACAAATATTTAGTGGGAATACCTTTTTTCCTGGTGTAGGACTTGCCGTCCGCCGCCTCTACGATCAGGCGCACCACTTCCTCTGCCGTTGAGCGCGCCTGCGGCCGTAGTCGTCCTCATCGTGTTGTCGGCGGCGCGTGGCGTGTCGCCCGGGCGCGTGAGCAGCGTCTCGGCGCTGAGGGCGGTGCCGAGACGGCGTGGGGGAAGGCGAGGACCATGGGCTGGGCGGGCTCCGGTCGGCGCTGATGGCGGGGTAGGAGCCGGTGCGGGTCCTGGCGTGGGCGGCCGAGGGCGATACCGGGGAGAATGACCGCGCCCGGCTGACACGGAATCGCTCGGTTGCTGAAGGCCGGGGCCCGGCCGGCTGTTTGCGTGGCGTGGTCGGGGGAGTCGAGGGGGCCCGGCGGCGTGCCGTCGCAGGGGCCGCCGCTGCAGCTGCGGTGGCCTCGGTCTCCCGGCGGCATGTGCCCACGGTGGCGGCGGCCAAGGCGGCGGTGGTTTCCGCGAGCACCTTGGATTGGGCCGCCATCTGGGTTCTTTGCTCGGCCGCTTCCTTCCTCTGCTCCGCCGCCTCCCTCTCGATGGCGGTCCAGCGCTTCTCCATGGCGTTGATGGTAACTTGCATCCTGGCCAGCCCGTCGGCTTGCTTAGCCTTTAGGGTGGGTTTCCTGACCCGTTTAGACTGTCGAGTCAGAGACGGGGGACGGGCCTGCGGGAAGGCCTGGGGCGGGGAGGCGCCACCATCTTGCAAGTCGGAAGAGGCGCTCAGGTCGGCTGTCGGCGTGGGGGTTATTTTCCTGGAGGCGCGTTTTGTGGGACGGCCTCTCGGAGCTGCAGCTCTGCGGGTTCGTTGCATTCTGCTATTTGATGTGGGTGACCTTCTGAGAACGTTTTCGCTTTGCGACGTGGGTGACGTGGGTGGAGACGAGCTGTAGAGTTTAAATCCATGGACGTGAGAATCTGGAGCCCGAATGCACGTCAGAGTCTATAGCCTGAACTAAAAAATACACACCCAAACACACGCGCACATGCACCTTCCAGCTGGTTCAATGTGGGCATAATCGATTTACACGACCCGGGCGATTCGGGTCACCCGAGTTGCTAGAATTTCAGATCGAACACCGCAAGTGGGGTTGACAAAAATATGTGCCGTGTGCAAAAACGACCCAACCCCAGTAACCCAGCTCTTGGCTGGGGTTTGCTAGGAATGATGACGTCACATTTGTGCTGGTACCGTCCTGCATCATAATAGCTACCAGTACAGTCCTACATGGTTTTTTTGGGTAATAACACAGATTAATGAAATGGAAATATAACAAAACTATGCAATCATAAAATACTTTAAA
Source organism: Branchipolynoe longqiensis (assembly GCA_030323885.1). NCBI lineage: Eukaryota > Metazoa > Annelida > Polychaeta > Phyllodocida > Polynoidae > Branchipolynoe > Branchipolynoe longqiensis. The sequence goes on along the minus strand of CM059186.1, from coordinate 65,010,222 downwards.
TCCTATTTTGCTGTAGTCATATCGGTTATTTTTTTTAAAAGAAGGTTTTTTGATTAAACCACCATTTTTTTCCACCCAGATCGTGGAGAAGCATATTAGATTATTCGACCCGAGTCTGTAGGATGTGCGCATGCGCCAAAATGTGGCTCGGGTGGGCCTGGGCCGCGTTCAGAGTCCGTCTCGGAGGCGCCTTGGCGACGGCATGACGTTGTCTCAAAAGCTAATCCGTTTGTTGTCTCGAAAATGGCTGCCCCATAGGCGGCGGCTATTTGCAATGGAAAAGCTGTGCTGTGATTGGCTGAAACCACTGGATACGGCGGCCATTTTCGAGGCACTTTTGTCTCCTATCTGAAAAGGGAGACGTCGCCGAGACACTCCCTGAATGCAAATAGGCCAAAAAGCATTGCCGCGACATCGCCGAGATGTACCCTGAACACGGCCCTGAGTTGATTAATCAATTACGCCCTGAGTGAATAGTTCTGTTTTCTGTTAGAGATAACCACTAAACAGTCGTTTTGAGCCTTGAAATAACATTTTTCAAAGATGTTGGAACAGGTTTGACTCACTAATCGGAAAAAGTTGGGACTAGGCCAGCTTTTATAGTAATCAAATAGAAGCTGCGATTAAAAGAAGGCATAAATAAGGCATACACTGTTTATTAACTCGTCTTACTGTGTTCTCTCCATGTATTTAAGGTTTTCTTTTATGTTTAATATTGCTCGACGATAATGTTGGACCAGTTATGTACATTTTGGCCACAGGTCTAGTTAACAAACGACCGCTAGAATTAAATCGCCGCCCCGACCATCAAAGCGGCCAATTTCTACCTGTATTGTTAAATATATCATATATGAAAATAATTTTGTTAAAGCAAGGCAGTCAGAGGGCACAGCCGATGATTTGGAGAATCAGATTTCCAATTCCAGCAACGAATTTAATGCATTGTTCATAACGCTGTACCTAGCTAGGACCCTGCCAAACCTCTATATAAATTAGATTCTGTATTCATTAGACTGTATTCATCATTTATCTGAATGACTGCAAACCGTGGCACCAATGAAGACACCCGAGGTATTAACCTTTTAAGCCTAACCCTACAAGCTAACCACACTCTATCTAACAGAATAAACAAACCATTCTTCGAACACTCCATCTCAAAATGTTAACTCCAACATGATAATTTTGCAATTCACAACATAGTAGGCATACAAACCTATGAAGGGAAACTATGCACCTAACCACTCCGTAATGTAAAGGTCTAATCAATACACATGTATGTATCTAAGTGTGTATGAATACAACATATAACTACTGTTTTTATATATAAATTGTCAAACTATACCATATGTAAGTCTTTGAATGTTTAATATTGTTATTTCAGCTGATTAGTGCTAGCTGCTGATGACAATACCAGCCTACATATACATATATTGTAAATAACTGTATTGTCACATGGCTGGAAGACCAGTGCCACGGCACTGACAAAATACTTTATTAAATTAATAAACTATATTTACAACAACAAAAAAGAACAGTTTGCGTTATTCCACCTGTGTGGCTCCTGTCAAGTACGACCTTGTGAATGCTTTGGCATGTGATAAGCCGGATTAGCTTACATGGCAACATACCCCCAATCTCCGAACAGGAAGTGCTGTCCATAGTGTGAATTCTTCCAATTGTCCCATGATATCTGGGGATCCCAATTAAAATATTAAATAACTTGATAAATTTTTAAAGAAAGAAAAAAACCACAATTAACTACTATTAACAATTAAATACTATCAATACACGATTTCCAGGACGCATGCGCAGAGCGTAATCCAGACTGGACTTGTGGGTCACAGAGTATGTGGAGAGGCAATTGAGGCTCTGTTAACACTGGCTTCCTATTGAGCAACTGACAGTCTTTTCGGCACAAATATGGATTTATAGAGAAAACATACTTACCATTCTTTAATCATTTTTGATAACTATAGCTGTATCCTATTGATTGATAGGTTGATTAATTGAAAAGCTCGATCATCAGTGTAAAACAACACAGTGACACACTGTCGACCCACAAGACGAGTGTCGTTGCCTATCACCAGGTGTCATACCAGTTGCAGAAATCGTATATTGGTTTGGGGTAACTACTAATAGTACTATTAACAATTAAAGCACAATTGAATAATATCAGTTGGTTTGGGGTAAACAAATAAAAGATAAAGTATATATGACACGATGAGCTAGTAATTCTTTAAATGACATGATACCGTTTATTCTTTAATTCACACTAACTCATGGACATCAGATTTGGATTTTTCTTTTAAAACGTTGAACATTAAAAATAAATTAAGAAAACATGAGAAGTAATATGTATGTATAAGCATGATATCAATGTATAATCCAATAGTACATTAACTACTTTCGGGTAATGAATTCACTTTTCCAGTTCAGTTTGTACACAAATTTAACGTTCATAATTGTCGGCAAGGGGACCGTATTTTCAACGTTTCCACAACAAACTCACCAGGCAGTTATTGTTTTGGGGTTTTTTTAGAAAAAAAGAAAGAAGTTTAAATTAAAGATCACAGGACATTAAGTCTAGAATATCTTTAAAAGTAACTTGTTTTTTTTGTAAATTAAATTACTATAAATTGTTATTCCTAATACAATAACCTAACGGTTGTATTTCCTCCAATTTACATAATATTCAGTGATACCAGCGAACTAATTACTGCAGGTAACAGCTGTAACTTCGGGACTCACTAATGCGAGAGGACTTCTAACATGGGTTAATAGTACCAGATATATATATCATTGTCGCTCCTTAAAGTAACCAAATATACATCATACAACCATGGTAAGGAAACAACCGACTTTGAGCACCAAGGGAATTGAAACAAGACCAATACTGCAGTCATGGTAATTAATATGCTTCACAAAAATATCAATATTATGGAAACTACAGAACATTACTAAATCGGTAGCAAGAATTGTTCTAGTGCACAAAGAGATTACTGTACAAAAGGTGCAACTTACAACCGGGCATACTGATATTGTGCTTATTTTTAAAAGTGCATATAAATACAACCAGCTTAGTGTTCGTGAGATTCACGGGCTATTAAGAACATCGCTACGTAATAACAAATATTGTAAAAGTATATTTGCATAATATAAAAACCCTTTTACCATTTATTGCATAGTAACTGTATTTAATAGCATGAACTTCATGGAATAATTAATCCTATGACCAAATTTGTTTAATAAAAAAATAATACAGATTTCACCATAAATATTGTCACCGTTTTTTAAATAAAACTCGCTTCAAGCCATTGACAAGTGACAGGTTTTTGGACGAAACCTGCACAGCCTAAGAATTAATGCATTATGACAGTACTGCTTCGTTGTACTCTTGGTCGGCTATAAAATGAACATGGATAGTTTGTTGACACATCCGTGGCGTATAGCAATTTACGCAGTATGGACCCTTTTCAGACCATGAAGGATATATATACAATTGGTTTATAAAGTAATAACAAAAATGTTTAAGCACGTGTTATAGAGCCCAGCAGTAAGACATGGCTGATTAGATGTGGGGAACTGCCGTTGGAGGTAATCGAGCTATTGAGTGGCTTGTATCATTACAACACTACGGGACTGCCACCAACTGTGGACACCTACCATGAGAAACGAAGGAGTTCGCGCAAAGAAATAATGAGTAGAAGAACACATATACACGAATACATTATGCACACACATGGCTTGAATGTACACGAAAAAACGACAAAGCGACCTGCTGAAACACCAGGTTCGAGAGGTCACATGGCACTGGTCGCCACACCCCGACAAGAGGCCGCGTGTAATGGGTTGGCATTTTCTTGTCGCTATTTCAGCTTGCATGAATCATGTGAAAGAAAAGGACAAAGGACCGCGCTGCATTGATACAGTTATATCTTTCTTCTTGAGATTTCCAGTACATTCTGGTCCTATTTTACGATTCAATCAGTCAGTAGATATCAACAGCAGCCCACCTCAGCTGATTTCCCCGGTATAAGACGCGAAACAAGTGTGGCGCTGTGGGTTACAACTAGATTCCATCCATCGTTTAAACAATAACACTGCAGCTTGTAAATGCCACATATATGCCAGCAGAAATAAGTCGCCACCGTACACAAACAGGGAGAGCTTTACACAAAGGAGCGACACAAACAGAACCCACTTGCTCCTGGGTGTATGTGGGTACTGACACTAGTCCACGCTGACAATAACCAAAGTACCACCACATTAGTGATATTAATAGTAACCGCTATTCATGTCAACTTGGTATAGTGTAAAGCCGTTTCGGGTGTGTACATACACAACTAGGACGGGCGTAATTCCCCCTGGGGTGTGGCCCTCCAACACCATCTACTCATACCCTGAGCACGGTAAATAACGGCGGATTTCAGTTTCAAACCTGGATACTGTTAGTAATGTCAACACACCACAAAATGCACTCCGTTCGTTTAACACTGTGTACATCACAGTCAGTCTCAGCTACTCTAGCCACAATACTCTCCTACCACAAGGTTATCAACGAGAAAAGAAAAGAAGCAAAGAGGAGAAATTGTCTGGAATATATCTGTTCGAAGGAGTACTTTTACACTCTACCACGCACATTGGAATTAGTATACAATGAGAGCTGACCACATAGCAAAGCACTAACTACATGTATGCAGCTCTCTTTTTATAAGTCCATTGTGTTAAAGTACAAAAGACAACATCTGCTAATGGATTTTGAATATTCTCTAATTATATATGGGTCGTTCTCAGAAGTTGTGTACCAATAGTGTGACATCAGTACCAGAAAATCAAAATGCTGCCAAAGTCCTATAAGCAAGTTTCCTCAATGTGTATGTCCTTTTGCATCTGAATAATTGAAAATAAATATATTCTGGCATTTTTAAGTAGGTCAAATGATGCTCACACCCAATAAATAGCAGTATAGCATGGAAACCAATCTGACTCCAAAATCAAATATTTTCCACACAAAACTTGACATTTTTAGGACATTTCACATGCCACTTGCTTTATAAACAGTAGTAATAATAATTTGAAACCTCATTGCTATGGTTTTGTCTTATTTGTGAATATTAAAGAGAAAAGCAAGAAAATATTAGCAGAGTAACAGATTAGCAGAGTAACAAAGTGGAAACAACAATTTTACACAAATGTTCGGCTCAAATTTCAATGTTTAGGGGCAATTTCAGGATTTATCTTTTACTATACCATAACTGGGTCCATGCATAGAGTGTCAAATGGTGAAAATAGTTCCTGTACTGTATCTGTACTCAGTGTTTGATACAGAGTTTCATAGTACTTGCAAGTGGAAACGAAATGTTACGATGTTAATGACTCCAGAAAATGTTAACTATTTCATAATTAAAAAATTTTTTTTTTAGAAATAAATGTCTTCAACTTAATGAAGACATTGTATATGACCATTTGAAGTGAAATGAGCTGTTGTTCAGAGGTTTTCATTAAGTTTGTGACACTTTATTTTCAATGCTGTTGACAATGTCATAAATTAGTGATGTAATTTTCTATGTATTTAGCTACATCCATCCCAATAAGATACATAATACACAATATTAACATTTACTTTTGATCTAAACTATCTCCCACATTATTTGGCTAACTGATGACATCTAAATATTGACACTCCAATAAAGGGTTTCTTTGAAATATGCATTTCTAGTAGACTACCTCAAGTGGTACACAGTTTCTGAGAACGACCCATATACACATTTATTTACAAGAGCCACGGATACAGGGCCTTAAAGGAGACCGAATTTAAAACGGATGTAAGAGGAAAGCCGTTTCATTTACGCCCAGTCCGCTTTCAATAGGGTCTAGATCATTCACTATACACAATATAACTATACATCTTTATAAATTGTCTTGCTTGTACTAAGCCCATACATGTCACTATTGCCTATTCACACCGTCACATCAGACATCACCATGTACAGTTATGGAATGCCCATAAACATTAATGTTGAAATCACATTAAGCACAGTACAATTCCCCAAGCTAAGCGATATATAGGACTAGGTCTAATTAAAGTAGCACAGGTAGGCTATTCTGGGAACCATGCAGTGTGGCTATAAATGGTCATATGGTGACATTGATAATCTTTTAACCACTGTTTTTGAGGCAAAATACATCGGACACTGTTAAAAGTATTCCCAACCAGGTACGAATATTTCACTCATGTAAACTTACCGCGTAATATATCTTTCTTTACAATTTACTTTGCCACCCGAATAGGTTTTCCCTTACACTGTGATGACATTTACGTTCCATAGGAATGTAAACGCAAATAGTTGTTTATTCCAAGTTATTCTGTGTGCATGTTATTAAACAAATAGTATACAAATCGAACCCACATACACCTGAATAGTAGGTCAAATTCACGACAAATGTAAAGACAATGGCATAACTTAGATTCACATTTCCAAATTACATGATATAGTACTACGTTATGCGTATATGGATGGTGATATCCTTTTGATTTGATATTCATGTACGATGTATAAAAACACGCAATTCGCAGGGTAAAACAGCTTATGAACAATATTGTAAAAAGCAATAAGATTTAGTAATCTGTGCTCGTCTTCTTTTTCACAGGCGAGTGTATTCACTCTCGCTAACAGCCATGTACATAGTAAACACACAAATCAATCAATAAATCCTTACCCAACGAATTTCATATAAAGGGACCGCATCTTTTTTAAATATTTAGATTCTTTGTTTCACAGTACACTCACCATCTCATTGTGAGCTGGTGCCTCAAATTATACAAACACGTTTTGAATTAATCTGAAGATTAAAAGTGAGGCGGCGTGCAGTCACGAGTCATTTCACACGTGCATGACCATCTTACACAAGTACTGTCTGGGGCTCTGAGGCCATCGTTTCTATGACGCCCTAACTGCAGCATCAGTGTGCACCTGGCTCCCCGGGCTACCTGCCACGACGAGCAACTACTCAGCTTTCTGCTCATCCGGGACGACGGGGTCTGTGGTCACGGGCCGGGGTGGCAGGCTCCGGCCACTCTCACTAATATTATCCAGAAGGGGTGCATCTGTAAACACATGAACAGTCAGTACTTAAAGAATCACCATCAGCAAAATATATTTTTTATTTATAAAAATTGTTTAGGTATCCACCCACACTCGCCAAGATTCCACTACACATAACGTGGAAACAAAAACTAAAATCAACTTAACTCGCATACAACCAATATCATGGCAACTTCCTCCCATTATCCCGCACCTAGTTTTCTATTATTCATACAAATGTTAACATTATGGCCAAGAGTGCGTGCTTGAGAGCGTGAGTGAGGTCCATATTCATGACGAGAAATGAAAGCAAATTATTGTTGTCATTTGATTATTAGAAAATGACAGCTTTTTCACAAATTAAAAGGCTATATTCTAAAAGAATATTCGGATTGAAATATAAAAAAGGCAAATTATATTTTGATCTTGTCTTGAATTATAGAATTGGCGTAAAAATAATTGTACAATATTTTGTATATATTTTTATTACTTTACTGCCACAGTTCTGTGCTGAGCATCACAGTAGACAAGGTGGCCACTTATCGGTGCCATTCCAATACAGCCTACCATAATGTCTGCATCTCAACGACAGAGCACAATGATGTTCCCATTTGATTTTTTGTTCACCGGCAAAAAGAATAGGAAAAGGAAAAGGAAAATTAAGTACAGACCCATTTATTATAAAAGTTCCAGCACGAGGATTGAATCATAGACTTTTAGGTCTTCTCAACTTAACTATCGAAACATATTTGTCATATGGATTCGCATTTGGGTGTATGTGAGAGTTGAGTTGTCAAAGGGAACATATACAATTTCTATTATGGCAATATAATAATTTAAAGATGTAACGACATAAGCAATTTACAAACCATTTTGTGACTTAATACTGTATCCTGTTGAAAAAATAAAACCCGACAGTTTTGACTATTCTTGGTGAAGAGAAACCTTATTTTACATTAAAAGATTAAATATATATATAGAAGACACAACTACACTATTTGGTTAAGTCAAGCAAAGTCAACATAGGTCATAGAACTGCATATATATGGCTATAATAAAAACAGTACATACCTTCATTAGCTAAGCTGCCATTGGAGGAGCCTAGACTACCAGTGACCGCTCGCTGTGACAGAGCTAATGACGGGTTCGAAGCCCCGGAATCAATTGTTTCTATAGTAACAGATGTTGAGGTGCCATCACTGATATTCATTGTGTCCATAGACCCAAATACCAAAGAGATATTGTCTCTAGCCAGCGAGCTATTGGTGATTATAGAGTTGCGGTGGTGGTCAGGGCCCAGCCCTGAACGCGGCGAGTCGAGCCGGCTGCCACTGCGCATGCTTGCTGGAATGGTGGGCAGTGGTCGGTAGTCTCCACGGCGCAGGCTCTGTGTGTCGCTATGGAAACGCGTGGCTGTGGTCGCACCCCGACCTCTGGTGGCCTCTTCGTAACTAGGCAGCACAACATGGACTCCGCCAGAGGAAGCGATCAGAGCCACCCTGTCGTGCTCGTCCATCGAGTCGCTGCGGGGCCGCGGGTAGGCGGGCGGGGGCGGCGCGGAGGCGGGGTGGCACAGGCGCGGGCTCGGCTTGCGGCGCTGAAGGGCCACCACGATCATGACGACCAGCAGCAGGCCCAGCACGCAGCAGGTTGTCGCAATCACCACAGTCACCGTGCCAGAGTTGATGCCCAGCGTCGGGTCTACCTTCGGGGTTGTTATAACTGAAATGGATAAATGGTCACTTTGGGATAATAAATGGTCACAAAGTAAACTAAACATGATATTTTAATGTGTTTTTAAAAGTCCTGACAACATCTAAGGTCATATCAGGTGTACCGACAGTGCGCATTCATGGCGACTTTTATAGTGCTCTCCCACTGGGAGACCAGGCCACCAGTACCATGACCTGATATCCCACTGAGTCACATTATCCTGACACTAAGCCAACCAGTCCTTGCCCTATCCTAATAATGCTGAGCGCCTGACTAGGAAGTGAGAAGCATCAATTTTTAAATCATTCGTTTAACTAGACCCGGGGTTAATTTGAATTAAGAGTAAATATACTGAAATAGGGAACCTGGAGCATAATGCAGGTCACCTAAAACAATAGGAAACTATTGAAATACAAATATATAAAACAAATAAGATTAAAACAGGTGCATATTTGGTCCTCAAATGTATTAAACACTTTATTTTCCTTTTACAATTTTTTTTATGGGATGTTTATGCTGTCTATAACATAAGCTTGGATGATCAAAGCTGGGCAGTTATTGGTCTGTGTCTCTTAAAGTTATGGTTTGTGGTTAGTGATCTATGTTAGTTTTTTTGGATTTTCTTGGCAAGAGTTTTCCTCTTATTTTTTCCTACACTTAATTCTAGACTAGCCTACTCTATTTACATATTATAGGCTTGTACATAATAGGTAGTTGGTTTATATTTGCATTTGATGTTATCTGGCGGTTTTCTGGCAGGGGGTTACCTCTCATGGGCTGTCCAGCTGGTGGGCCATCACATACCCCCTTGTGGAGTAGCTTAGAGGGGGTTTCCTAGTTTTATTTTGCACAGATATTTTTTGTATGTTTTTACGTCAGGAATTTGTCATTCCTTTACCGTTTGGGCATTGCATACTTTGGCATCCATTTCCAGTGGGCTTCTTTCATGAGCTTTGATTTGGCTTTTGGTCTGCCTTAGTGGTGCATTGTTTGACCTGGTGTTCTTTAGCGGTTGGGTTAGATGTTTTTTGTCTTGACTATATCCATAGGCTAGTTCTTAGGTGGATTATTCTTCTGTTTTCTAATAGTTTTACTTTAGTTCTTTTGTGTAGGTCATAGGTGTGGACAGTTTGTCTACTTTGAGGCAGATATTTAGGGCTCTATTTTGCCGTATTTGCAGGTTTTTAGTCATTCTTTTTTAGCACCCATGTAAATTACATCCCCATAGTCGAAGTAGGGGAGCACCATACCTTCGAAGATTTTTATTAACATTTCTTGCGTCATATAGTTTCTTAGTTTTGCAAATAGCCACAGTTTGTAGCTTATTTTTTTAATGATTTTTGTTATACATAGGTTGTAGTTTAGCTGGCTGTCCAGCTATAGGCATAGGTATTTGTAGTGAATTACGTTTTCTAATATTTGGTTTCCTAGCTTGCCGTGTAGGTTTCTTTCTGGCACTGATTTATGTGAGAAGAGCACTGTTGTTTATTTATTTGCATAGATGGTTATTTTATTGGACTCACACCAATCGTCTAGCTTTAGTAGGAGTTTGTTTAGCTTAGTTGTTACCTCCTCCTCTGTTTCCCTCTGCATATATGACAGTGTAATCTGCATATAGTTGGATACAGTCTGTTTCTAGCCATTTTTCTAGGTCATTTATGTGGAGTATAAAGAGTAGAGGCCCCAGGACTGATCCTTGGGGTATGTGACAGGCTGTTGGTCTGACAGAGTATCATTTACTTTTGTTTTTTGTTGCCTGTTGTTTAGGTAGCATTTTATCCAGCTCATTGACTTGGATTTTATGCCCATGTTGTTTAATTTTTCCAGTAGTATATTGTGGTCGACTGTGTCAAAAGCTTTACTGAAATCAATGAAGGCTGCCCCCACTAATTGTTTTTGGTTCATCGATGCCAGTGTGTCACTTGTTAGGTTTGCTATTGTTTTTGATGTGGAGTGCAGTTTCCTAAAGCCCCCCCTGTCTTTTGTTTAGTATAATGTTCTTTTCCAGGTGCTCATTCATATGCCTGTAATATACTTTTTCAATTAGCTTGCCTGGTGCTTGCAGAATTGATATCGGTCTATAGTTCCCCATGTTTTGTTTATCACCACTTTTGTAGATGGGGGTGATGGTTGCCATCTTCCAGGCTGTGATGAAGTGCCCCTTTTCAAAGGAGATGTTGAACAGGTGCACCATGGTATTTGGGATGGCTTGAAGTGCCTCCTTCAGTATTTTGGTGGGGATATCATCTATTCCACTTGGTTTGTTTGTGTCTATGACGTTTATAAATTTTGTTATCTCTTTTAAGTCGGTTTTGCAGGTGGGGATTTCATTCTGGATATTATCTGACATGTTTTCCGAGTTTCTTGTGCATTTCCGTGATAATTCACCAAGGCGGTGACACTAATGGGCATAGTGGTTTTATTGCCATCTCGGGAAGGGCTCAAATGTATACACAATGGTTATCGGAATGCGTCAATTTCTGGCGTGTCGGCAGTCTTCCTTCTGTTGAGACTGGACGGGCCTCGAACCCTCAACCCTACCCTTCCAAACCCTTCCCAGCGGTGTGGGTCGGTGGGTGAAGAATGTTTGTTGTTGTTTTACGTCCTAGCAACATCTAAGGTCATATCAGGACGGGTACCGACTTCTGACAGTGCACACTTATGGCGACTTTATAGTGCTGTCCCACTGGGAAACCAGGCCGCCGGCACCATGACCTGGTATCCCACTCAGTCACATTATCCTGACACTGAGCACACCAGTCCTTGCCCTATCCTAATAATGCCGAGCGCCTGGCTAGGAAGCAACAAGTATCAATTTTAAAGTCATTGGTTTGACTCGACCGGGACTCGAACCCACGACCCCACGATCTACCAGCACAGGAGACGGACGCTCTAACTCATTCGGCCATCCCGTCTGGTTCAAACCCGTGAAGAAAGGTGGTGATGATGGTGGCTGCGGAGGTTGTGCGCGGGTGTGAACCGACCATCATGTCAATTAGTGAATGAGTGTAGAGACCTGTGTCGGCGCCTGGCAACGTCTTCGTAGTTCGGCATATCGATGCGGGCGGTTCCTCTAGGTGGCGCCACCGTAGTGGCGGTGGCAGCTGAGTTAACCTTAGTTCGGGCGGTTCAGTATAGGTGGCGGCAGTTGTGGTCAGGTTAATCGTTTGTGTAGTTATCAAGTCTCTGCCGTGAATTAGCCATGTTATTCTAACATGCACAATTCACCAAGACGGAGATAGTAATGGGTATAGTGGTTTTATTGCCATCTCGGGAAGGGCTCAAATTGATACACAATAGTTATCGGAATGCAGTCAATTTCTCCCGTGTCAGCAGTCTTCCTTCTGATGAGACTGGACGGGCTCGAACCCTCAACCAATTACCGGGAGGGTTCGGGGCCGGCTGTTACAACTCCTTTGGGGACGTATGCGTGAACCGCAGCGGAGGTCCAGGATCCGAGCTCCATTATTTCTTTCAAGGATCCCCCCCGCTGTTGCCTTTGCCTGGGCTCCCCCTCGCCTGAGGCTGTGCAGTGTGTAGGACTCAGGGCTGAGCATGGCCGGCCGTGCCAATGCAAGGCGGAGGACAGCTAGGAGTGTGTAAGCTGACCGTGGTAAATCCCTTTTGTTATGCCGGCGTTAACGTTGGTTGCCCTGGGCCAGCTGAGGTCGACGATGACGCGCCTGTCAGTTTTTCTTTGGGCGCGTCATCATCGGGCTGGTCTGGGACCAAGGGCCGAATGGGGGTTGGCTGAAGGGACCAAGGATGGCACCGTGTCCCATCTCGGTCTGGATGTACTGTTGTATGTACGTCTTCTGGGCGGGGTCTTCGTTGTGGTTATTTAAGGTAGGTGTTGTAGGGGTTGGTGCCATGTAATCGAACAGCCATCGGAATTCTAAATAGTCCACTACCTGTTCGTCCTGGTATCCTACCAGCAGCCTCCTCCACTGGGGTATGACAAAACCGGAAGGTATGGGTATTCGGGCCTTAGGATGATTCGGTAAGGCTGTGAGGCGTACCTTATTGTATATGTCCATATAAGGGGCGTGGTTGGTCCAGAGCGCCACGAGTGGGTGTGGCCAGATCCGGTTGAGGGTGTGTCTCTACTAGAGTGGGGTGACAGGTGGGCGTAGCCCGTCCCTGACAAGATCGCTATCACCCGAGGGAACAAGCGCAGAGTTGGCATGTACTTGTTATCCGGCACCCCCGGTGCCTCCGTCACCACCGCCTGTGCGACCTAGCTGGGCTATGGTGGTAGTGCCGACGGTGGTGCCGACGGTGGGGGGGGGGGGGGAAGAGAGAGAGAGAGAGGTGCGGTGTGTTGTGGGCGTGTCCGGAGCGTTGGTTGTCATTGTTTACATCCGGGTCCGCCATTGGTGTTGAACTTGTGCCCAGGCGGTTGGTGGCCATTGCTCCAGTGAGGTCATTGCCATGGCTACCGCCAGGGCAGCAGCCTCCACTGGTCACGTGGTGCGTGGTCTGACCTCCGGCATGGCGACCATCTTGTTTGTTGACCATCGGTGGCACCAGCTTGTGTGTATGTGTATAGGTGAGCAGCATCGCCAAGGCCGGTGGGGCTGACGCAACATATTTTAGATGCTGTAGCAGTAGCATATGGGTTGTCACATGTCTGACTTGTGTCGCTGTCAGCACCGTTACGACACAGTTCATAACGATACCGTTATCATCACGTACCGTGTCAGCTCTGCTATCTCCGTCAGTATACGTCCCTGGCTCCACGGTGTTGCCGTCGTGCAGCGCGGAGCTGTTTAGTGAAAACGCTGTGTTGGTTGGCTGGTCGTTGCCTGTGGTGTTGCCGGCAGCTTTCTTCTCGAGGAACCTTTTCTTGTTTATGCAATCCCTCTTTGTGTGCTTTAGCCCGGCGATACTTATTCACACGCCACGCACACATGTGTGTTTTCTTGTCTGCATTTTCTCCGTGGGTCCCGGAGAATGTGCATTCATTCCCCCAGTCCCATGGGTTACACGGTTTCCTGTCTGTCTCTCGGTTAAAGTCCTGGCAACTGTCACTGTTGTTGACGGCGACGGCGACCGGCTGTGCTTGGCCGCTACCAGTCGCGCGAGCGGCGGTGTTGTTACTGCATGGCTGATATCGGGTGTTAATCGTGTTGCCTTCAGCGAAGGCATCTCGAATATGGCCTATGCTGCCGACACGGCGTAAAGCAACCACCAATCAATCAATCTCGCTGAGCATCCTTAATCGCATACTGGTCATTCCATCCGTACGGTAATCGGCCATAGTCAATAGTCCTTCCGACCATCATCGGCATGTCTCCTAGTCCCACGAGGAAGCCATAGTGGCGACCTGGTGGATATAGTCGATAATCGGGTCGTGCCAGTTGGCAGGCACTTCAACCACCTTAGTCATATTACACAGCGCAGCAAAGTACTCGGGCATGGTGGCCTCGGCCCTGGCCACCTTCTGCCTCTTCTCACCTCTTACAACGAACAAACGGGGAAGTAGTGCGGTTTTACCTCTTCTTTTGCCGATCGCCATTCCGGCCGCTGCGAGGATGTCATTGATGGCTTCCGATTGGTCACTCGCATCTGGGTCATGGTTGAGTCGGGCGGAGTGTGCTCGGCCATGTGCATTGGTGCTGCTGTCACTCCTGTCATATCCAGTGTTGTAGTCACTTTCCTCCCATGTGTAGGTTCTTGTGTCCTCCGGGTGTGCGCGTACTACACGCCTAGGGGCTGGTCCAGGCCTGATGGGGGTATAGTGTGACTCCAGGGGTATTGCGTACCGGTTGTTGACACTGTCAACTCCAGTGTCAGGCCTAGCTGTCGGCTCGGTCGCACATGCGTCGGTTTCGGGCTCCTCCTCACTGTCGCCATCTTTTTTGCGTATTGTCACATATAATAACTAATGCCTAATCTTATAGACTAGCTAATATAGTGAGGAGAAAAGAGAATTTGGAACATCTTCTATTCTTAGTAAAGAAGACAAGTAACGATACACAAATATGTACTTATAACATATATTCTCAATTACAAAGTGTATAGTTACATATAAATTCTCAATGGTATGATATTACACTCACAACTGCCTGTGTAGTCCATATGGATGATAGATACACTCAGTCCTCTTGGTGCTTATTCTATGTCTCAGTTGCCTTGAGGAGTTGATGGATATAGATGATCCATTGTCTGTGAGCCGTCGCCAACCATACAGGTATAGTCTCAGTTGATGATGGATGTACATGTCAGGCTAAGCAGGAGTGATGTGAGAAAAGGCAGACACAACAGTCACCAATCCTCCTCACGGCCATTGGTCAATACTGTAGCAGTTCAGCAAGTTGGATCCATCCCATAAGCTGTAGCTAGCCAGATCAGGTTTCAGGCCTAACTGACTTGGAGATGTTGACACCTCGATGTCTTGGAGTAGGAGGCCCGAGAGTGTGTGACTACACTCCTTATATAGTTGCTGGGTAGGCCCGTCCTAACGAAGAGATGGGACAAGTAGGACGGTCCAAACATGTGCTGTAAACACTTATAAAAGGCAAACTACCTGCTAGGAAGCAGTCTCCATATATTCACTGCTATGTTACAGTCTGTTTTCCATCGCGTCCCTCCTAGTGTCCATACGGTTCATTAAGTCACTTTTAAGGTCCGCCATGGCTGAACGCATGGCTTGGAGTATATCCTCGTTATGGCTGGGGTCGGTTGTTGTCGGTGCCAGCTCCGGGGCCGACTCTGGCACCGGTGCCTTGTGTTTGTTAGGGCGTCGAGCGGTGTCGTCAAAGTAATCCAATGTTTTTCTGCTATCCTCCGGCTTCATGATCTTAGGCCGTCCCCTCCGTCTGGGTGTGGCTTGTTGTTTGCTGCTGCCATTGGTGCGTGGCGATTTCTTTGTTGGCAGCATGTTTGGCTGTTGTGTTACGTTACGTTACGTGAAGAAAGGTGGTGATGTGGTGATGATGGCGGCTGCGGAGGTTCTGCGCGGGTTTGAACCGATCGTCAAGTCAGTTAGTGAATAGGGGTGGAGACCTGTGTCGCCACCTGGCAACGTCTTTGTGGTTCTGTGTTTCGCCACAGGTGGTTCCTCTAGGTGGTGCCACCGTAGTGGCGGTGGCCGCTGAGTTAACTTTAGTTTGGACTGTTCAGTATAGGTGGCGGCAGTTGTGGTCGGGTTAATCGTTTGTGTAGTCTCCGCCATGAATTGGCCATGTTATTCTAACATGCACAATTTTTGCCCTACCATGGCAAAGTGTGTTTAGTTTATTTGCTGCATCACTATATGTGAGCATATTCCCTTCATTATCTGGAAATTGATGCACTCTTCGGTGTTATTTTTGGGGAATAGCAGGTTTACATTTTCCCAGAACTTATTTGTGTTGCTTCCCCAGTCCTCGTCTTGCTTTATTACGTATTTCTTTTTTGCTGTCTTTACCGCTTTGAGAGAGGGATTTCTGGCAATATTATAGGCCATTGTATCCTCTGGATATTTTGTATGTTTAGCTTTGTCACCCAATTTTCACTTGGTTGTGATGAGTGTCAGTAGTTCCCTGTCTACCCATGGGTCTTGATTTTTTTGTTGTATTTTTAGTTTCTTTATGCGGCACATCTGATCTAGTGATTTTTTTAAATATCTGTGATGATATGTATTTTGTGATGTTTATGTTTTGGTGTAAGTGGCTTTTTAGCATTTCTTCTGAGTAATTTATTAGGGATCTGCCCATCTTGTATTCATAGTGATTTGTGCCTTGGAGCTTTTTCCTGGTTACATATATTAGCTCATGATCACTTATACCCCAGCTTCTAGTACCCCATGTTGTGGCATGGTTTGAGTTGGTTAGTATTAGATCAATTGTTGAGCTGTTGTTGCTTAGCCATGTGTTTTCAGTAATGAGTTGCTGTAAGCCTAAGCTTTTGATAGTGGTTTGGAACATTAGTTTATTTTTGTTGTTGCTGTTGTAGCTTATATTGAAGTCCCCTAGTACAAAGATTTCTGCACTTGTTAATTTTCACACTGTGTTTATGTTTCTATCTAAAGCCCCAGTCACACCTACCCGGACAAGCCCCGGATTTTTAGCCGGACCACCCGATGACCAAACGCCCGGACTGTCCCGGACCGTCCGGATAAAATGGCTGTTTTCGTCATTTTTTGCCTCGCAGTCACACCTTCCCAGACGAGCCCCGGATCAGAGATCGGATCGCCCTGGACCACCCCCGGACTAGTCCCGGATCGACGCCCGATCGCCCCGGACAAGCCCCGATAGACCCCGGATCACCCCCGGTCTTGTACCCGGACCGGCCCCAGTTCACCCCCGACTACTCCCGGAAAGCCGTAGGTGTGCGGCGTAGTCTCCGCCGCTACCGCGTGGTAGTAGGGATCATGTACAGACTACTACACTACTAAACGCCGCTGATCCGCGAGTGATCCGATACTCCGGGAGTGGTCCGTGGCTACACGGGGGGTAGTCCGGGTTAAACCATGGCTGAAACATGGCTCATCCAGGGCGAAACAGCCCGGACGAGCCCCAGATGGCAAAATCCCCAGCACTGCCCGGGATGTTTTTTTACATTTTAAAACATCCGGGGCGGAGCCAGGATGAGCCATGGATCAGGCAGGATCAGCCACAGATCACCCCGGACGACGGTCCGTGGCTCGTCCGGCCCCTAATCCGGGTAGGTGCGACTGGGGCTAAAGGCTTCAAGGAATACTTCTAGGTCTCCTGACGGTGGTCTGCAGAGGCTTGCTAGGGCTATGTTTGCCTGTTTCTTGTTTTTTATTAGACACCACAGTAGTTCCATGTGTTCATTTGAAAGATTTGCTGGTTTTAGAACTTCAGTGTCTAGTTTTTTTTTGAGGTTTTGCAGTAAATGGAAACACCTCCGGCTTTTTTGTTTGGTTCGTTATATTATTTTGCTGTCTATCATTACGTTCAAGCCTATATCCATCAATGTTGAGGGTGTTGTCTTGGTGCATGTCAGTGAACCATGCTTCCGACAGTGTTAGTACATCAAGATTTTCATTTTTTAGGTGTATTTCTATTACGTCTATTTTTTTGGATGCACTCTGGCAGTTTAGGTGGGCAAAGTGTGTGTGCCCCTCCCCAGTTTACATTCAATTATTTCTAACATTTTTTTTCTTTTTAGGTTAGTGGCTGCTTGATTTCACGAGTTTTAACTTTGTTTAGATTTAATTTTTTATTAATGACTGTTTTGGGATGTATGTGCTGGTGCATGCATCATATATATCCTGTTCTGGTATATAGTCATATACACCACTGTAGATTGTACCTGTGTGCGTGGAGGAAGGTATGTGTCCTGCAGTGCATGTTAGCTATACATGGTATTACCTATGCTTTAGAATTTGGTTAATGGGATTCATAGAAAGTTTGTGATACTCATGGTTTGCAGCCCTGGGTGTTTTTCCCAGTTCTCAGTGATGCTTTTTGTCAGCCTGGTAGCGACGTATTTGGCATATTCCTCATTGTAATGTATTCTATCAGTCATGCCTATGCCATACCGCGCCAATCGTTGTTTTATTTATATTTTCTTCTATATTTATATTCTGCTTAGTTTGGGGTTTATTTTGAGGTTTATTTTCTGCTTATTTTACCTATTTATTTTGCTGCTTATTTATTTGTCGGTGTTCCTTGACTTTTTGGAGGATGGTTCCACATCTCATTTTTGTATCCTTGCTTGACCGTTTCACCTTTGCTGGCAAAGTCTAGAAACCTACCTGAGCCCCAGTAGGGACATTTTGTATATTCTCTGAATGCGTTTCATGGGGCATCTATTAGCTTTTTCTTTAGTTCCTCGTTTTGGGTGAATTTTGCATGGACGATATCTTCTAGTACTTTTTCGTTTGTTTTGCACCATTCTGGTGTTCCCCATTTTTTTTTTGGCCATTGCCTTCATCATATATGGATTGTCTGCATTGTCACTCATCCTCATTATATCATGCTTTTCATGGAATTTGGTCATTCTCTGTGGCAGAGTGGTTAGAGTGTCTGACTATTTTCTAGGTCGGACTCCTAATCTGAAGGTCGGTGGTTCGATTCCCCATGCCCCCACCTCTGCCACTTTGGATTTCCACCGCTGTGTATAACTTACAGCGTCATCAAAGGCTGGTTGCTCTCATACCATGTCTATGTGGTGTGGGAGGTTAAAAATCCCTTGGGTCGGTAAAAGTGTAGGCTCGGGCTTTCTATCGACAAACTGTCTAATGGTGAAAACAAGTCTATTCAGACTTATTCATGATATGCAGTATAAATCTTCAATCAATCAATCATCAAGCTGTAATATTGCTCAGTTGATGTGTATTTTCCCCCCATCTATTCCTGTGATGTCACACTTGTACAGGTTGCTGAAGGGGGAGTTGTGTCCTTGGAAGGACATTCCCCAGGCATGGTCTGGTGTCTGCTTTCTCTGGGGTGATATCCGTCATTTCTATTTTTCCAAATTCGTTGAGGGTGTAGATCTCATTTTGACTGATTTCATCTTTTCATTTTTGCTTTCAGTTGCTAGTGTGTACATTTGTTGTACTGTTTTTTCACTCCGCATTTCAGCTTCTGTCCTTACTGGTCTAGTTGTTACTTTGCTGTATTCTTTTTTGTTTTGGAGAGCTCTTTCTTTTGTGATTCCTTCTCCAGTTGGATTCTGATGCTCCTTGGTCTGTTTTTTCCCCCCCGTTGTTCTGAGAGAGTGGGTCTTTGGGTTCCTCGTCCTGTTTTTTGCCTTTGGCCTGCTCTGTCTACTGCATTTTTTCTGGTGCATTTTCCTTCTGTTGTTTTTTTCCTAGACGGTAGGCTTTTGTCACTACCAACCAGCCAAAATCGCAGTCCGCTTCATTTAGCATGTATGTAAACATTTTTTCTATGTTTTCACCCTCCTTTTCTAGGATGCCGTGTACGATGACACTAAGCTTTTTATCCTGACATTTGGGGGCTTGGGTTTGGGCTGCATCTGTGCGTGCCTTCTTTTGGCCAGTGGGCATTGCCCTTGCGTTGTTGGTATTGGGGTTTACATTTGTGGTTTTTTACCCCCCTTTACTTTTTCGTATTCTGTTTTGTACCACCTGCATTCTATTTGCAACGTGCTGTAGGCTACCTGGAGTGCCTGAAGTTTGCTCCTGTATTCGTTCTCGCTATCTGTTGTAGATGTTTTGATTTTTCCGTCCTCATTTCCGGTGCCGTCCACTGTATTTCCGTCATTTCTGTCCACACGTTTTTTGTTTGCCTTTTCCTTTTCCAATTTCTCCTTTACTGTTTGAATTACCAGCCTTATTATGTCTTCCCTGACTAGCTACTTGCCTGCATTTTCTTCTATTTACACTACGTTCTCCGGGTTTTTGCCATTTCCCGCCATTTTTAACAGTTGGTTTTAGATTGTGTTGTTTATCCTCCTATTAATTCAGTAGATTCCTCCTGTGTGTGTTGTGTTTACATGCCTGGGTCTGTATCATACAGTATCCCGAGGTGTTTATGAGGAAGATCCACTTAGATTTGGGTGTTATGCATGGTTTTGAACATTGGTTCTCGCGTTAATCAGCGTCCGCATTTTTCAGAATCCAGCTCCTGTCGCCATTTAGAGCTGGGTATTTTGAGTATTGTAAAAAAACAAACATATTTGTTCCTTAAATATCACTATCATGTATACGATCGTATACACACACTCTAGGCCGTACTTGTGTGAAATACTTACACCTCCACCCTAACAAATGCAGCGGAAGTGAGATTATGGGTGGGGAGGGGGGCAGCATGTGTGCTGTGTGGCTGGAGTGGGAATAAACACAACTATGTTGGACATGTTACTTAATATTTAGTTGATTTAAAGAAATAAATAATAATACCCTAATTAATCATTCGCGATACTCAAAATAAACTATTTAGATATACATATCATATATACTTAATATTAAGACACTGCTCATAAACGTACGGCACTAGTCTTGCAGGGGGAAGCATTTGGACATAGTTGGAGGTGCTGCCACCCGGAGAATGAATTTTCACAGATCAAAGTGGTGTCTGGCTAAAATCGTAGAAATCAAGCCGAGATTATTACACCGACAATGAATTTCTTCGAAAACACAGATTTTCGCTGATAGGATCAGCACTGTCAGGGAATCGTGGAAAAATGCCGGAAGTCAGGTTTCAACTGTCTGTGTTGTGACTATTATCGCTCATTCCTAACACTTTCTTGTTTGGGTTTTATGTTCTCATATCAAATCACATCAAACGGGATTCGACCTAACCAAATGTTGTATACGTCCTGATTCCATGACATTTTGCTTAACATTAATAGATCTTTTACTGCAGAATACAGAATCTTTCTAGACATTTGTGGTCACATAGAAAAGATCTCATGCAAAGATGTGCCGCAGAGCGTTTGTGGGAACAGCTGTGGTCGGCGAGGCCATCCCGATCACTTTTAAGTAAAACAGCACTTCTGGCAAACATTCCCAGGACAATAGTGCAGACTGCGCAAAGACAATTACGATATGAAAACTTACTTGGCATGCAAACGGGTTTTGAACCCGACCAGGAGCTGCCCCTAAGACATGTTTGTTGGATGTCGCCTAGTGGTTCGTACCCGCTCTCACACACGTACGATATCGTTGTGCCCACACTGAATATACTGCAGTGCTGAGGCTGGCACACGTGGAACCCGTTGTCCACCTTCCCCGGGTCCGGGCAGTACGTGCCTATCAACATATTGCAATCAACGTCAGGTTAATAATTGGTGACGTAGTAACACTTCTAACACACACATTCAATACTAAAAAACGAACTAACAAAACAAAAATTGTGTAACCTACTAAAAATGTCTATGGCTTCAATCCCAGGAAAACATATCAGAAAAATAAATTGCTTACCAAAAAACAAAAACATAAAACGATAGAAAAAAAGAAAATACAATAAAAGTAAATAGGTGACCTGAACACAGTGAATGGAAGGGACACAAATCAAATTCATATGGGGCTTTCGACATTTTGAAGTTTGGCTGCATAGTGCTTCATAGGCAAGTGTGTTCCGTTAACCACAACAGTTTTTTGTTTTGCTAAGTATATGGATTGGTCTAATAATATCATGCACAGTGAGTAATTGAGAAGGAGTCCCGGGCTGTATTACAAATGCTACTTTCAGTGGTGACGTATTCACCTTTGGCGAAACACTTGGGTGGGTTGTCTGACCAGTAGCCAGAGGGCAGACACTCAAGCTTGGTGTTCCCGTACGCCGCGAATCCCGGGTTACACTCGTAGCTGATGTTCATCCCAACAGAGAATTTGCTCTCGGGGCCGAGCACCACCCAGTTACCATGGGCGATGTTTTGTGGACTGTCACAGTGTAGACGCTTCACTGAAATAGACAGAGGTTCAGAGTCACGCCGGCCTCGAAACGGCACAGGTTGAACAATCCGTCAGAACTAGGTTCTAGACATTTTTAATATACATACATATATAGATATTATATATATGTATGTATATATATATAAAAGTTTGACCATGATGACTCTTTGCAACATTCATAACAAATGGCTAACTTTTGGAAGTGAAAGAGTGACAGCTTTCTGGCTGCAGTTGAAACTAAGTTGTGACCTAGATTTGATCTAGCGGTGACTGCCATTGGTAGAATTGCATAGTTCAGTTTGGGAGAACAAGATATTTGTTTAATGGTCTTTCTTCTCATTTTCTCAAATTCCACGCAAATATATAATCAGAGTTCTATCTTCATTATGTTAGCACTAATACATATGTGCATACGTAACAGTTATGAGATGTAACAAATGGACGTACGCTACGGAGCCACACTGTTATATACACATTTACTTTTGTACAAGGTTTCAGTTCACTTACAGCATCTGGGAATGGAGCCGCCCCACTGACCATCATCGCACACGATCTCCACTAACCGGGTGTCGCGCTCGAACGTGTACCCGTTGAGGCAGAAGTAGACGACCCTGGAGCCCTTCGGGTAGCGATGGGGGCCCACGTTGTCCGAGTAGGTGTTCCTGTCGCCGTGCAGTAGGAACGGTGGGTCCCTGCACATGGTGTCTGAGCTGGGGGTGCACTGCGGCACGGTGCCCGACCACTTGCCCTCCTTGCACCTCAGCACGGCGCTGCCCGACAGCCTGAAGCCCTCCAGGCAGCGGTAGTAGATGCGGCCGTCGTTCTGCACGGCGCGCGCCTCGCACGGGCGCGACGTCGTGTAGAAGGTGCACTCGCTGTTGGCGACGCGAGGCGGCTTGGCGCAGGAGAGCAGCGGGCGGCATGCGGGCTTCTCCCCGACCCACTGCCCGTCCGTGCACGTCAGCACGCCGGCGTTCTCCAGCACGTAGTCATCCAGGCACCGGTAGTAGGCGCGTGCCCCGTACACGGGCGCCTCGGCCGGCCTTCCCGCCACGTGGGTCAGTTCCATGTGGGGCAGCGTGACGGGCTGGCCACACGACTTGGCTGCAAGTAATCACCAGTATGTAAAGCGGCCAGTCTGGATATAAATAACAGTCATTATTGATAGTGCGAGTCGGCATGGTTAAAAGCCCCACCACCATATTTAATAATAAAGAGAGAAAGCCTTCCACCATCTAGTTTGATGCTTCAAAATTTAAACTACCAATGCGCCGATGGGAATTAACTTTGATCTGTCGAATAACTCACTGGCGAGAGGCTTCTGCTGACAAGAGCTGCTTCAGCGAGAGTCAAGTTTCTGTGTGCGTTGCTTTAAACGCATAATACAGTCTGTAATTCTGGACCACACGGTCGCTTACAAATAATCGTGTATGTTGAGTGCATCATGTGCAGACGCCACCACAACTATAGACAGACCAAAAATGTTCATGCACCGTTTTGGTGGAAATATCGTGATGCCCCCCCCCCCCCATTACATCTCACTACATAGCATAAAGAAGGACAGGCGCTGCATCTGTTGCAGCATAAGTTTACTTATTTCAGTAAGCCCACCATCCACATGCCCAACTTGCACATACTGCCTATAAGTGGAACCACCTGTACCAATTCCCACCATCCCTTTCCTGAATACTTTGGAGACCACTGACGTGTACTGTATTAGCAGCGTCCAGCCTTTAGCGGATCCCCAATGGCCAGTGCTAGAGCCAAGGTGAATGCTGCTACTTTTCTTGTACAACTCAACTAGTAATAGGTACCGGCAGCGAAATTAAAAAATATGCATAGGGTGGAATATTTTTATTCCATCCTGTAGACGTTGAAATTACAAGCCTAAATCCAAAAACAGTTAGGTTATAAGTATTATTGTTCTTGAGATAATAATTCTTTAAGATTAAATATATAAATTGTATTAATTTTGATTTAAAAGTGGAACTTTGACCAAATTTAACAAGTCAAATGATGTGAGGGCAGTTCTGCTAACCAATTTCCATTCTACATATATAAAGGAATTTAAATAGTCAATTACGAAATCAATTAGTCAACCAGAATTTTGAGAAGACAATGTCAAAAAGTGCAATTCATAACCAAAAAAAGCATTCTGATTTGGCTAAATAGTCATATTCCAAGTGTGGTATTTTCTTTCAAAACTGCAACAAGACTGAATAAATGATAAATAGTTCACATATTCATAACAGTGTAATAGCCTATTTTTTTTCAGAGCTCTAGCTGCAGAGAATCAAAAGATATTTGCATCCTAAAATGTCATGAAGTGTAATTGTTTGCATGTAAACACCATCTATAAGTGAATATTGTTCAACATTTCAATCTTTGAAAGCTCATTGCAGCAAAACACCCTTTTGAAACTTCCTCATATTTGGCATAGTATTACAATGACCAATCACTGAGACTAATAGATATGATTGATATCAATATTATATCCCAAAATATGGAAAGTATTGAATTTTGATTGAACATATAAAGACAAATTGTCGGAAAACCAAATATATCAATTTAATGAATTTTTAAATGCTCATTGTACCTTAACCAATTGGTTAAACTTCCTATAAATTGACAATGCACACCATCCGGAGGTAATACACATTATCCTATTAATATTTTGTCTAAAAATACAAAAAGTGAATTTTGATTGCACATACAAAAGAAAAGTGTACAAAACAAAAAATTTAAATTTGTTCAGCAAGCTCACTGTGGCTCATCCAGTAGATGGATCTTCTTGAAATTTTGCATACATAGCATATGGAACTAATGCATATTAGCTATAACAATAACTTAGCGAAAAATACCAAAAGCTGCATCTTGATTGCAAATACAAATTAAAAGTGTGTGAAACCAAAAATAATGATTTAAATAAATCTTTAAATATTCACTGTGCCTAGAGCAACGGTTGGATCTTCCCCAAATTTGCCCCAATATTAGATTATATACTCCGTAATATATCGCAATAGACATCAATGTCATATACATGTTTCTACATGGGTGTTACCATTGTGAAACTAGTGTGGTGAGCAAATGTCCAAACAAGTTGGTGTCAATATTCTGTCTGTGGCTCCTTGCACTAACTAGCACTATAGTAAGATTGGTATCATTGGAAAGGGAATCAAATTGCCTATCTATCCATACCAAATCTTATTAGGTTTTAAATACTTTTTAATTCAGTAGATGGGTTTTAAACTTTCAAAATATTTTAAATTGCAGAATTTGACCTGATTGACCTTTTTGACCTAGGGCAAACCTATATGGATAGAAAGCTGAGGTCACTGCACATCTTCTGATACCATCCATGACTTTCTACGATGTAGTGCAAGGAAGCGCGAGCCCATTAAAGAGACCCTGTTTTCAGAGTTGTTTTCATTGACACCAGTAATGAAGGAATATTACCTAAATACACTACTTATACAAATGGATTTTACTTAAGTACAAACTTACCATATATTCAATCAAACAACACAATCGGATAGAACAAATGTTGATCTTCTAGGATATGCAATCTCATCAAAATCAAATACATAGACAAATAGTTACAAGTATGTGAATATTGATGAAAAAAAGCACCATTCCTGGACTTTTAATGGGTGCTGCCGGTACCTACTAGTAATTATCCAATTCAAACACAAGCTAATGTGATTCAATTTCACTGATAAAAACTAAGTAATTACATGCCATAAATTGTCAACACCTTGAAATGTTATCATGGGTAACTGTATTTTAATTAAATGAATATTTAGCTCTACCGACTTGAACTGCTACTTTACTAAGTGGCATCTTTAGATACAATATGTTATATTCAACAATAGAAATGCAGAATTGAACATTTCATTGTAAAGCAGACTAAGTTCCAGAAGTGAGTCTTAAAGAATCAAGGAATGAGGCGAATAGAACTTTTGCCCCGTCCTCTAAGTAGAGCAGCGATAAAATACATGGGGGTAGGCTGTGCAATAAGAGACTGGCAGGGTAGAATGCACCAGCTTAAAAGTACAAATGAGAATAAAAAATAAATAACATGTAGAAATGTTTATAAAAAGAGAACAGTAATTGTCCTAAAGTAAAAGTTGCTAGCAAACGTGCCTTACCTTTACACGTGGGTAGGAGCTTAAAGCCGTGAGGTGTGATCCACTGACCGCTATCACTACACCGTATATACGAGTAAGAGTAGAGGAAGTCATTGGTTTTGAGCTCGTAGTCATGGTCACACTCAAGCTTGGCCATGTCGCCTGGATAGATGCGTGCGGTGCCGCGCGGGATTAATGTCACCGCGCCATGGACCAGCGTGGGGGGTGAGCAGCTCACTGAAACAGGGTTACACAGTCCCCTGGGTTACGTGGTGTTAGTAAGCGCGCAACAGATGATGGACTGGTAAACACAGACGGGGAGGGAAGGGAGGAGGGAGGAGGGAGGGAGGGAGGGGGGGGAGGGAGGGAGGGAGGGAGGGAGGGAGGGAGGGGGAGGGAGAGAAGGGAGGGAAAAGGGAAAGGGAAAGGGAAAGGGAAGGGAAAGGGAAGGGAAAGGGAAGGGAAAGGGAAGGGAAAGGGAAGGGAAAGGGAAGGGAAAGGGAAGGGAAAGGGAAGAGATTGAGAAAGGCAGTAAAGTAGAAGAATATGAAGTGCTGGAAGAAGGAATGGGGGGTGGATAGACAAAAGAAGCAAATATTTAGTCGGGGGAGGGGGGGGGGGAGAGGGTTCTAGTAAGTATGCATTTTGTAAGAACATTTTAGAATATTGTTTTAATTACTTTCCTTCATACAACTTTTTTTTAAATTCATAACTTCGGAAGGTTCCCTAATTCAGAGCAGCTTTAGACAGATCAACTTTATGCACGAGGTTAGAAATATAAACATGTCAGTTTTCCTGTCAACAGTTAAAGAATGCCATTTTTCCACAGTGAAGAACAGATATATATTACTGCTTGCCAGCTTTTAGCTTATCAGTCCCTAAGCCAGTATGTCATTGAGGAAGGGGTGGGGATGGGGGAGACGGAAGAATGTGGGAAAGAACGAACGAATAAAAGCATAACTCGAAGCGAAGGATGAAAAAGTGGGAGTTGAATAAGTATAGCGTAGTTAAGGAAGTACTGGCCAATGGAAGTTATTCGTACAAATGCAGATTCCAGCAGTGACATTATTATCAAGCAGCAACGGTTTGCATCTATGAGGTTAAGTGTAACTGTAAGCTCATCTGATCACCCTTAAGTTAAGTATATCCATAGCATGCATCAGTGAACGCGCTGAGATTTCTACTAAGCATATACCATGGAGAAAATATAACAGCACCGCATTTATTTGTATCTGAAACAGGTACTTGGTTAAGGACGCGACCAGGGCCGCGTTCAGGGTAAGTCTCTGCGACGCCTTTTGGCCCATTTCCATTCAGGGTGCGCCTCGGAGAGGCCTCCTATTTCAGACAGGACACAAAAACCGGCTTGAAAAACACCGCCGTATTCAGTGGTTTCAGACAATCAGAGCGCTTCTTTTCCATTGCAGATGGCTGCCCCCATGGGGGCGGCCATTTTCAAGGTGACCAACTGCTTTCGCCGTTCAGACTAGCGTGATGTCAGGGGTTTCCCCGAGACGTCTCGGAGGCGTACACTGAACACGGCCCAGTTTATACCGTTGGCTATGGTAACACATGTACGTCGCCAGTGCTGACTGTAGTGTTGTAGAGAGATGAAAGGATAAGTGACTGCTGTGAGTTTGGTTTAGCAAGTGACCTGTTTATTCATCCTGGCCACGTGACATCCCTTGGTCACATGACCTGGCTTCGTCGGGTCCAGTTCCTTACCTTATTTGGGCATACACTACACTGACGACCATATAACAACGTACAACTATGTCAGGCTATTTAGACACACCAAGGTATTTCTCACGTGCTACAGGCGGTATCCCCAACAACGTTGTGGGATCAATCAAATTTGATACTTAACGCTGCCTAGTATGGTTACTAGGATAGGGCAATGACTGATTGGTATACTGCCAGCATAATGTGATGAGGTAAGATCAAAGGTCATGATGCTGGAGACATGGTATCTCAGTGGGAAAGCAATATAGAGAATATAGAATCGTCATGAGTGCACACTGTTACAAGTCGCCACTCATCCTGACATGACCATAGCTAGCTTTTGCTAGGTTAAATTCCAAATAAAAAAGAATTAATAAGACATGCATTCCTGGAAGCATAAGCTTGAGCAAACATTTATATAACCAGGGTTCGCATGTTAGCCCAATGTGAGCAAACTATTTTGCTAGAAATTGTTTTAATTGAGCCAATAAATTGATTAGTTTGTACAAATATCCTAGTGATGATGATTTGAAACTGCAATTAGTCCGAAAAAGGCTGTGCATACAAGAGGCCTAGCTCAGGCTAAATTCATCAATTATTTGCAAGTGTTGTGCAGGGAATATCTAACTTTCTACTTTCAGATTTCTCTTTAAAAAAAACAAAAAAAAACATAAATGTCCTACCACCTTTGATTGGATATGTTAAATATCAGTGCATTTCAGATTAGTCTGTTTGATAAATGACAACGTTCTGTACAATACTAGCTTCATAAAATCAGGAAATTTTACGAAATATCCAGATTTAATGCCACGTGGATTTAGATCTAGAAAAGTTTAGATTTAAATCTGAAGGTAAAAAAATATAAAGCTTTTCATATTATATAATTTAAGAGCTAATTGTTGGAGTTTTACATCCTGGCAACATCCAAGGTCATATCAGGACGGGTACCGACTTGTGACAGTGTACACCCATGGTGACTATAGTGCTGCCCCACTGGGAAATCAGGCTGCTGACACAATGACATTATATCCCACGCAGTCACATTATCATGACACTGAGCTAACCAGTCCTTTCCCTACCCTATTAATGCCGAGCGTTAGGCTAGGAAGCGACAAGTATCAATTTTAAAAGTCATTGGTGTGACTTGACCGGGAACCGAAATCCCAACTTTCTGCATGTGAGGCCTGCGCTCTACCGATTAGGCACCATGCCTGGTACGAATAAAGGAAGATTTATTCATTTTTCTGTTATTGTGGAATATGCCTTTCCAGGGCAGGTCATTACATGGCGCACAGAAAATGCTGTTTTCAATTGTTCAACTTTTCACATAATCCATGTTTTCTTGCAGGGTAATGGGGACCCTTCAGTTTGCATGAAGCTCTCGTCAGAGGGCACACCATGCCGGTCCTTGTAATTAATGCTTTGGTTGGATAGAAGCAGTTCCTTCTACTATCAAGTGTGAGGATTTGGGTGTGTGTGGTGGGGGTGCATAGAGATTTAGGGGTATGTGGTGGGGGTGTAGGTGTGTGTGGTAGGGGTTGATGGTGTGTATGGTGGGGGTGTAGGTGGTTTGTGGTGGAGGTGTAGGGGTGTCTTGCAGAGCGACACCTCACAATCTTTAGCATCCCTAAACCCCCATGACACACCTACACCGCCACCACAGCCCTAAACCCCCATGACACACCCCACGACACACACCTATACCCCCTACACCCCATGACACACATATATACCCCCAGTACCCCTTACACCCCAACCACACACCTAAACCCCCACCACACACATACACCACACACATACACCCTCACCACACACACCTACACCCTCACCACACACCTACACCACCAAACACATACCACACACCTAAACCCTCACCACAGACCTACATCCCCACCACAGACCTATACCCCACCACACCTCTAAACCCCCACCACAAACACCCCTAACCCTCACCACACCCCTAAACCCTCACCACACACCTACACCCCCACCACACAAACCTACACCCCCCACCACATCCCTAAACCCCCACCACACTCCTACACCCCTAAATCGTCACCACCTACCACACACCTACACCCCCCACCTACACCCCCAACACACACACATACCTACACCCTTCTATCCAACCATGATGGCTGACTTGGACCCCCACCACATCCCTAAACCCTCACCACACACCTACACCCCCACCACACACCTACACCCCCACCACACACATAAGCTGTCACCACACACCTACACCCCACCACACCCCTAAATCGTCACCACACCCCCACCACACACCTACACCCCCACCACATCCCTAAACCCCAACCACACACCTACACCACCAACACACACACACACACCTACACCCTTCTATCCAACCATGATGGCCGACTTGGACCGGGAAGGGTGCTGCCACCAAGTGTATAGCGAGAGAACTGGCTCATGAAAGCTCCCCATTGTTGACAATCTGTCGCAAACATCAATTCATGCGTGGGAGATATATTTACTGAGTAGTGAGTTGATTTTGGGACATACATTTGACTAGCTTTATTATAGAACAAAGTGGACATAATAACTTATTACTGGAGTCTATGACAGTGATGTCACAAAGGGTTTGTTCAACCTCAGAGCAGACAGCAATACCAGAAGCCATGGCCAGGCGCCGTGGAGACGTCTCGGCGATGCTTTTTGGCCTATTTGCATTCATAGTGTGCCTCGGCGACGTCTCGGAGAAGCCTCCCTTTTCAGACTGGAGATGAAAAACGCCTCGAAAATGGCCGCCGTATCCAGTGGTTTCAGCCAATCACAGTGCAGTTTTTCCATTGCAAATGGCCGCCACCTATGGGGGGCGGCCATTTTCGAGACAACAAACTGCTTTTGCCATTCAGACTAGCGTGACGTCTGTGGCATCTCTGAGGCACCTCCGAGACGCACCCTGAATGCGGCCCAGATGTACAGAACACACTTATTTTTCTTCCGGGTGACAGATGTCCTTATGTAGTGTGGGTTTGGGGCTGGTTTTATCGTATATGAGGTGAGATTTTGTATTTCATTTGGAATAACAACTAGAAGACATGTTTATAACTTGTAATATGAATAAGCTATGCTTAGGACCGACCCCTGATATAACTACAGCAAAGTATTTGATGACTGCGCATGTATTTTTTTACTCCACTCGCGGTGTTCGATTTGAAATTCTAGCAACTTGGGTGACCCGAGTCGCGGTCATGATAATCGAATACGGCCGTCTTTTCCGCGGAAGAAACTATTAATATTTCATTTGTGCATCCATGTTTATGCCAAATTGTTCTTTATTTCTTTTAATTTTGAATAATATCAAAGTTTTGAACTGCGCATATCGCCAAATTCTATGCCAGCGGGCATTTGTTTTGATATATTATTAACCAATCGCTGACCCCGAATACCGTAAATTGAGCCTATGAACTTAATGCCTTGACAGCCTCGCTGCAGAGTAGCGCAGAGGAACAGGTACACTGGTCCCAGTGATGTCATTACACCATATATGGAAGGTCTGTAGCGAGGGACCAATGTAGTTGTTCCTTGATTCGGCATGCGCTACTCTGCGGTGGGGCACCATCAAGGTATTAAGACCATAGGATATTTTTAACCAATCGCTGTCGTGACCCGAATACGGCCGTCGTTTCCGGGGAGTAAACTATTAATATTTCATTTGTGCACCCATGTTTATGCCAAATTGTTATTTATTTCTTTTAATTTTGAATAAAATCTAAGTTTTGAACTGCACATATCGGCAAATTCTATGGCAGCGAGCATTTGTTTTGATATATTATTAACCAATAGCTGACCCCGAATACCGTCAATTGGGCCTGTGGACCTAATGCCTTGACAACCTCGGTACAGAGTAGCGTGGAGGAACATGTACACTGGTCCTAGTGACGTCATCGCACCATATATGGAAGGTCTGTAGCGAGGGACCAGTGTAGTTGTTCTGCAACTTGGCTTGTGCTACTCTGCGGCAGAGCATCATTAAGGCGTTAGGCCAATCGCTGTCATCCACCCTGTTTGATTTGTCCCGAAGCTCGACGAGCGATTTCCGTTTCCGTTTGCTGGATTTTGATTTCTCGAACAGGAGTTTACAAATGGCGGCACCCATAGGGGGCTATTTCCGTTTCCGTTTGCTGGATTTTGGTGATTTCATTTCCCAACTCTATGGGTAGGAGTATTGTTTATGACTTATGTGTATATATTTACATGCGTTAGTCTTAAGCCTCCCCAGAGGGTGGGTCGGTATAATTACATACGACCATACTCCATAGGCACAGCTTATGCCTTATCGGAAGTTATCCGATTTAGCAAGGTGATCGTCACGTTCCCTACACAAAGGTTGTTTATTGTAATGAAACCGGGACCTACCTTGTATCAGTTCAGATCGAGTTGTGACAGGAGTGGTGTGTGCAGCAGCGAGCGTGATGAGAAGCGGCAATGTGTATGCAATCACCTCTAACAACATAATCATAATGTGTGCCATCTTTCTCAGTTAGCTGCCTTCTAAATTCTATCTAATCCGAGTAATCGTTACAATTTTGACTGCTGAATGACAGAATTAATTAAATGTTAACAAAAGGGCGAGATGAATGTTGGGAAATAAAAATGCCCTCGCCTGTGTTTGAATTGTCAGTGGTAAATCAAAACATAAACATGCATTTATATGACCGTAATGACGATGGCCGGATGGGGTTCTTGCAACTTGCTTTTTCGCCTTTCGTAGTTTCAGAAACACCGTTACTGAATGTGTTCTTCGCCAACCCTATTCAGTATTACTATTTGTACTATTGGCATAGCTAATTCCTCCTTGCTTAGAAGGGTGTAACGTTATTCGTGTTGATCTTCACGACTTAGAACTGCAAGTACAATCTATATGATAGCACACCGAGACCTCAAGAAAATCAGTCGTCGCCATTGTGAATCCGCTTGCGCTAATCACACTGCAATACCCCGACAGGTGTCGCAAAGCTTTGCTCGTGCTCCTAGAGTAGTGTTGGTGGATGAGCGACGCCGTGTAACCTGACGTCAGAGGAAGTGTCTGGTGCGCATGCTCACAGGAAGCTACAAAAGAAGGCAAAACAACTTGAACAAGTGAGGTCTTTGAAAGGGGAATAAGAAACAAGAGGACTGCCTGTCAACGCAAAATGATATGCACATTCATTTAAGGTTTGTGTATATGTCCCTTTAGTACTAGTACTATTTTAGGAAATGTATTGAGTATCCTATATGAATTGAATATGGTATTTTAAAGAAAGTTTGGTAGCTTCTTACCCCGCCCCGGTAGCGGTACAGACTAGTACACTCTCTACAGAGTACAGTACTACTACTACTACTAGTACTAGTACTAGTCCAGTGAGTAGTCTTACAGTTACTGAGTTAGGTACCCCACTAAAATTTTAATATCATTCCAAACATCCAAATTATAATTTCATTGGAAGCTCCAATGAATCAAAAGCAATATGCTTTTTGAATTTCTAAGATATTCAAAAAACTGAATGAGATATGTGCATTTGAAGTTTGGTGAATTTAAGATTTTTTGTATTAGAGAAGTGCCTTATTTAGGGCTGTTAAATAGACTAATTATAACAACATTTCTTTGTAGTTTCTTTATTAATGATCAGATCCTGATCAAACTTCACACCAAGGTTCTTCTTCGTATAGCAAATCACCCCAGCTTATCAAAACTGATATATAAAAATTGGATCACAGGAAAATGTAGGTTTCCATGGCAACCATAAATCAATCACTCCCACCTTCATGTCCGTTTAGTGTCCGTAGAATCGTGAATTGTTTATAGAATAACATGAAACTTTGTATTTAAAACCTTTAGAATGAGCTCTTTACATTGGTCTAATCTGCTAAGCTCTACTCCCATTATCCAATGAGTATTAGGCATGTGCACATCACAGTATTTACCCGACTTTCGCTCCGGCCGATAATCATGAATATTTATTATTATTTGAGGATATTCATTTTGTAATCACCATATACATTTTCATATACCTGTTTTCTATGTATTGACCAATTTTCATGAAAATTGGGTGATGAACAGATTCATTGTGATGATGTATAATAGGCTGTGTGATGAGTCACTCACCCCAGCCATAACATTAGGACCTAGAGAATCCAGTCAAACTGCCTGACACCAACTTTTGGCTGCCAGATTCTAGAGTTGCGATTCCAGCTGTAGTCATTATATGACCATTTTTAGGAAGAAAAAATGCTAACGATTCACATTCTGATAGTTAACATGGACATTCCTGGCAGTCTTACCTCTGAATTTTGCATCTGAAGACTTGAATGGCTTAGTAAAATGCCTTTCAAGCGTTGTACAACAATGAGAATAGTCTCTATCTGTGCTGAAGTCTTTGGTGCTTCAAAAATGGATGTAGCAATGAATGCTGTGTGCATATCCTTCAGGTGTGGTGCCTTTTTGCGACATGACTCTGCCACTCATGAGGTCGCAAAAAGTGTGACCAATTTTATCAGTCCGGCGACAGTGGCGCTCCCGGCGGATTGTAGGGTACCTAACTGAGTCTGAGTTAGTGAGTTACCTTGATACCAGATGTACAAAATGTTGAAGGCATAATTTGCCTGTTGGTATTTCGTTCTCTATTCTGCAATACTTGAAAAGTTAGTCACATAGTTTTATGCTGCTCATTTTTCCAAAATCGGTCTATTCTAGCTTTAAAACAGTTCAGGGTAGGACTTGAGATGACATTATCGGGTAGTGAATTCCAAGCAGTTATTATTCCTTGGCTGAAGATGTGCTTCCGAAGTTCCAGGTTGCATCTGTTTTTGTAGAGCTTGTGTTCATGACCTCTTGTGTGAATGGTGGTTTCAGGTCGCTCTGGAAAGAATATGTGGGGGTCTATGCGGTCAATTCCCTTTATAATTTTGAACACTTTTATCATGTCACCATGTCTTTTGCGATACAATAGTGATGGGAGCTTCAGTGAGACTAATCTTTCCTCATATGGTACATTCCTCAAGTTGGGGATTAGCTTTGTGTCTCTTTGCTGAATCTTTTTGATTTTGTTGGTGTCCACCAGTTTGTAGCGCGGTGACCAAATTACATTGCCGTACTTAACTTACTAGTGTTAGTGTTACTGTTGCTTACAGTGTTAGTCTTAGACACACCAATAACTTGAAGAGGCAGCCACAGGCTCTCTAAGACAGCCTCAAACAACCCCAAGAGTAAAAAGAATGTGATTCCATTATATTTCTCACACCACATTCGACATTGCTAGGTTAGGAACCCCACTAAAATTTTTTAATTATTCCAAACATTCAAATTATAATTTCATTGGAAGCTCCAATGAATCAAAAGCAATATCCTTTTTGAATTTTTAAGATATTCCTAAAATTGAGTTAGATATGTGCATTTGAAGTTTGTTGAATTTAATTTTGTTGTCTTAGCTAATGCTTGAGAAGTGACTTATTTAGGGCTGTTACATAGACTAATTATAAATATAACAACATTTCTTTGTAGTTTCTTTATTAATGATCAGATACTGATCAAACTTCACACCAAGGTTCTTCGTCGCATAGCAAATCACCCCAGCTTATCAAAGCTGATATAACAAAATTAGATCACAGGAAAATGTAGGTTTCCATGGCAACCATAATATAATCACTCCCACCTACAATATGAGTCAACTGTAGCTCTTTTTAAATAATGATCAGATCCTGATGAAATTTCACATCAAGGTTCTTCTTGGTCTGGCAAATCACCTCAGCTTATCAAAACTGATATATATAAAATTAGATCACAGACAAATGTAGGTTTCCATGGCAACCGTAATACAATCATGCCCCCTACTGCAGTTTCTTTATTAATGGTTTGATCCTGATCAAACTTAAAACCAAGGTTCTTCTTGCTATGGGAAATCATCTCAGCTTATCAAAACTGATATACAAAAAATTAGATCACAGAAGCATGTGGGTTTCCATGGCAACCATAATACAATCGTACCCACCTATTTTGTTGTTGTTGTAAATATAGTTTATTCATTGAATAAAGTCTTTTGTCAGCGCCGTGGCACTGGTCTTCCAGCCATGTGACAATACAGTTATTTACAATATATGCAGCTAGCCCAAATCAGCTGAAATAACAATATCAAACATTCAAAGTTTTTACATATGGTATAGTTTGACAATTCACATACAAAAATAGCAGTTATATGTTGTATTCCTACACACTTGATACATACATGTGTATTGATTAGACCTTTACATTACGGAGTGGTTAGGTGCATAGTTTTCCTTCATTCCTTCTCCTAAATTGCAAAACTATCATGTTGTTGGAGTTAACATTTTGAGATGGAGTGAGTGTTAGTAGAATGGTTTGTTTATTCTGTTAGATAGAGTGTGGCTAGCTTATAGGGTTATGCTTAAAAGGTTAATACCTCAGGTGTGTTTTTTGACTATATGAAGTAGTTTGAGTAAGTAGGTTGTTAGTAATGATGGGATAAACAATGTTTGGAGGATTGTATGTTTCAGTCATTTAGTAGTCTAGTACAGACTTTATTAGTGTCTATGTTTGTACAAAGACCCTATAATACCAAGACAGCTCACTCAGCCTGTACTGTGTAATCAAAATGATCAAACCCACCACTTGGTGCGCTGGCTGTTCCCCCGGCCAAACAGATGCCACAATATATGCACAAATGTATATATGAATGTGAAAGCTGTGTGACGATGGCGACGAGGACGACGATGATGTGTGCCTGTTCATAGCAATCCGATATTGATGTGTATTCACGCTTACCCGCCTCATGCATGATATAACCGTATGTGTTTACATGTGAAACACCAACCAGCAGCTGGGTCGATCAAACCCACCACAAGGTGGCACCGCAAAATTTACATCACATGGGAGAGATAGGGAGTGAGCCGTCCCAGTACCATAGGGCCCCCGGTCTATAGCAATAATTCCAGACTGACACACCTTTCCGAATTTGCTGGGCAAATAATTTGTACGGTGGATAACTTGGTTTGTTGGCAGCAGGCAAAGGAGCGCATGGGTTGGTGGGAGGGGGTAGGGTGGCCATAGGTGCTTATAATAGATAGCTAATTAAATATGGCGACCTCATCACTAGGCCTGTAGAAGGGCCTGATTGGCTGGGTGAATTCTTACCAGGTTCTTGAATTCTAGTTGTGTTTGTGCATGTCTAATTCTGACTGGGAGTTCATTCCATAATTTGCTGCCTTTGTAGATAGGGGCTCTTGTCAGTCTATTTGTGAGTGGTTTAGGAACTTTGAGGAGTGTAGCATCCCCCTGCCTGGTAACTCTGGTAGTATGGTCTATGTAGTTTTCATCCTTGGCTCTGATAAACATAAGAGATAGCAGATGGGCATCTCTCCTTTGGCTCAGGTATGTGATATTAGATCTAGTGTGCATCTCATTCACTGAGAGAACTTTGCCCCTATATACTGTTCTAAGAGCTCGGTTTTGAGTTCTCTGTAATTTAATTTCTTGTTGTTTTGTTAAAAGGCCATAGATTAGATCATTATAATCTATTATTGGCAGTATAGTTGCCTTATACAGTTTTAGCGCTGTGTTCTCACTCATGTAGCATCTTATTTTTCTAAAGGTTGTCATTCTCATACCTAGAATTTGGTTCAGCCTCGATAGTTGCTGGTTCGCATTCAGTGTAGAGTCAAGTATGGTTCCTAAGTATTTGTACGAGTTCACTTCTCTTAGCACTGCATTGCCTATACATAGCTCTATATTTTGCGCGTGCGATTTTCTAGATTTTGATCCAAATATCACATATTCTGATTTTTGTGTGTTTAAGAAAAGTCTGTTATCAGCACACCAAATATTGACCTTTTTTAACACCTTGTTTACCATAGTAGCTGCCAGAATAATGTTTTTATTGTGCACTGTGAGGACAGCATCATCCGCAAAAAGTGTGAAATTAACACTGGTAGACAGCAATTGTAGGTCATTAATAAATATCAGAAAGAGGAGTGGTCCCAAAGTGGAACCTTGGGGCACTCCTGTTCTGACAGTTCTCGTGGAGGATTCTGTATTATTAATTTTTGTGACTTGTTGTCTATTGTTTAAGTAGTTGGATATGAACTTACATGATCTTTTTCCCAGTCCAGCTCTTTTGATCTTACATAGCAGGATTTTGTGGTCAATTGTATCAAAAACTTTCTTGAAATCAAGAAAAACAGCTATTGTAAGCTCACCTCTGTCTGTGCTAATCAACAATTCATCCATTAATGAGGCAAGTGCCTTAGTCATTGACCTTTCTTTTCTGAAGCCATTTTGTTGGGTGGTTAAATAGTTAGTGTCCTCAAGAAATGTTTTTATTTGGTCGTGAATTATCTGTTCAATTATTCTGCCAGGGAGAGGTAGTATGGATATAGCTCGCAGTTCGTTACAGGACTTTGGGTTACCTACCTTGGGTATAGGGGTAACTGTTGCTCTCTTCCATTTTTCTGGGAAAATTCCAGTAGTAATTATGAGGTTGTATAGGTATGTAAATTCATCTATCAGAGCCTTGATGGTGCCCTTGATAAAGGTTGAACTGATGTCCTTCATGCCTGAAGGTTTGAATAGTGATAGATTTTGTACTTTGGTAAGGAGCTTGTCTTTTGTTGTTTCTATGAGATCATATCTATGTTGGTTAACTACAACCTTATAGTTTTCCTGGACATCATTTTTTGGTTGAAATGGTTGGGCTAGGTTAGCTCCTATATCAACAAAGTATTTGTTGATCTCTTCTGCTAGTTGAATATCAGGTATTGTTTCACCAGTACTGTCATTTATTAGATTACTGATTTTTGGCTTGGGATCAGGCTCTATTTGATCTAGTTCATACCAAAATTTCTTGGGGTTTTGGTTGTGAATTATGGCTTGGTCAAGATAGTACCTTGATTTTGCCTTTCGAGCCTCAGTCCTGGCCTTTCTAGTTAAGCATTTTGCTATGAATGCATCCCCTGGGTCTTTGGTTAATTCAGCCTTTTGGCAAAAGTAGTCCCGATCTCGTTGTAGTTCTTGTAATTCGTCATTTAAGTATTTAGCTGTGTTTTTTCTTATTCTCAGTTCAATCATTGGGCAAAGTTTGTCAGCAGCTCTATCAAGGATAGCCTCTAACATGTCCCAGCACTTGTTTGGATCTTGCTCATAAAATATTTCATTGGTAGCAAATCCCCGTAATGTGGTTGAAAGGTCCTCATAGGTGCAGTTTCTATATGAGCGGCCCCAGTGTGATGTGGTTTGTTT
The DNA here is from genome assembly GCA_030323885.1 of Branchipolynoe longqiensis. Taxonomy (NCBI): domain Eukaryota; kingdom Metazoa; phylum Annelida; class Polychaeta; order Phyllodocida; family Polynoidae; genus Branchipolynoe; species Branchipolynoe longqiensis. Next base: position 64,971,000 of record CM059186.1, on the reverse strand, counting down.
GTCATTCCTTGTTGTTTTTTTTATTATATAAATAGGTTTGTGATCACTTATGTTGTAGGTGAGGATACCAGATGTAGTACAATATTTTATATTTGTAAAAGCCAGGTCAATTGTTGTATTTGAGGTTTGTGTGCTTCTAGTAGTTTTGTTAATCATCTGTTGCAGTTCATGTTCTGTGGCAAATTGTCTCGTGATATTAGCTGATGGTTGTTTTTTTGCATTGTAATCTGCCTTGTAATCACCAATGAGAAGAGTTTCATATTTGTTAATGTCTATAATTTGTTTCATGGTTGAGCTTAGTAGGTCAAAAGCTTCCTGCATATTCCCGTTTGGGGGCCTATATACATTACCTATTAGAATTTTCTTTGTGTGTGGTCTGGTGATGACTGCCCACTGTAATTCCAGAGTTCCATTTGAAATATTGTGGTTGGCATACTTTTCAATGTCTATTTGCAGTGTGTCTTTGCAGTAGATTCCTAGGCCTCCACCAGCTTTGACTTGGCCATTTGGAAGCTTTGTTTGCCTGTAAAATCTTAGGAACTTGTACCCTTGAATTGATATCAGCTTTTCCTCAATGTGGCTGTTTAGCCATGTTTCTGATACTGTAAAAATATCAAGTCCTGACCATGGCAGGTCCATTCTTAGTTGTTCAATTTTATGGGTTAGACTACGTACATTAAGGTGTCCTATTTTAAAGCCTGGCAGACCCTTCAGGTCGTTCAAAGGAAGCCTGTCCAGTAATTGCCCCCAGTTGTGGTCCCAACGCGCTCAAACCTAAGAACCACTGTCTCCCCAGTAAATACTACTACTGCCCTGTCTGTTGCCAGCACAAAATTAGTTATGAAAGTTAAAGTTGTTATCCCACCCGCAATGGAATAAAGTAATAATGTCATATCGATGACTATTTTCCAAGTAATTGACTGTTGCATAGAGTGAGTATAAGTTATATTGGTAGATGGGGGTGAGTTAATGATTTGGACATCTGTTGCTGGAGTGTCCGTAGATATCAAGGCCGTCTGTCTCATGGGTTAGGAGATGTAATATTATCTGATCGGTTTGTGACTGTATACTGTAGTTTCTTTATTAATGGTCAGATCCTGATGAAACTTGACACCAAGGTGATTCTTGGTATGGCAAATCTCAGCTTATCAAAGCTGATATAAAAAAATTAGATCACAAAAAAATGTGGGTTTCCATGGCAACCGTAAATTCAAACATTATTTAATACTATAATTTAAACTGTCCGGTGAAATACGTCAATGTCCTTTTTATATATGGTACACATCTGGCGTGTCCGTTATCTGTCTAGTGTGTACGGTGAGAAGTTTTGAACACACACAAAACTTGTACTGGACAGACGTGTACGGTTGGTGTCCGTTTTGTCCGGTACCCATCCGTTACCTCTCCGGTGTGCTTCCTGCAGAGTCTGTTGACAGTCCGGTGGCTATTCGTTAATGTTCGGTCGGTCCATTTGACATTCGGTTATCATCCGGTGGCTATTCGTTAATGTTTTTTTTGGCGCATCCGTGACAGTCCGGTGGCTATTCGTTAATGTTTGGTCGGTCCGTTTGACATTCGGTTGTCATCTGGTTATCGTCCAGTGGCTATTCGTTAATGTTCCGTCCATCCGTCCGTTTGACATTCGGTTGTCGTCCGGTTCTCATCCGTTGGCTATTCATTAATTTACGTTCCTTGTCCGTTTAGCGTCCGGGTGCCTTTGCAACATTTTGATACCAGACACCCAACTGACTAGAAATTCCGGACGAACCGACATGAAATGGACATGAACGGGTAGCCACTGGACGACAACCGAATGTCAAACAGCCGATAATCATGAATATTTATTATTATTTGAGGATATTCATTTTTTAATCTACCATATTCATTTTCATATACCTGTTTTCTATCTATTGACCAATTTTCATGAAAATTGGGTGATGAGCAGATGCATTGTGATGATGCATAATAGGCTCTGTGAAGAGAGTCACTCACCCCAGCCATCAAATTCTGGCCTACTTTAGGTTGCCAGATTCTAGAGTTGCGATTCCAGTTGTAGTCATGGTATGACCATTTTTAGGAAGAAAAAATGCTAAAGATTCACATTCTAATAGTTAACATGGACATTCCTGGCAGTCTTACCTCTGATTTTTGCATCTGAAGACTTGAATGGCTTAGTAAAATGCCTTGCAAACGTTGTATAACAATGAAAATAGTCTCTATCTTTGCTGAAAGCTTTGGTGCTTCAAAAACGGATCTAACAACAAGGGTACTGCGCATGAGTCTTGGGTGGGGTGCCTTTTCCTGACTCTACTCTGTTTGAGATGAGGTCGCAAAAGGTTTACGAGTTTTATCGGTCCGGCGACAGTGGCGCTCCCAGCGGATTGTAGGGTACCTAGCTAGGTACATCAAATCCCGCTTGGGGCGCTGCGGTATAGCTGTCTCCACTACTGCAGCTGAACTCTGCGACCTGGTTTCTATATGCCTATATTCAGAGGTGCTCTGTAAAACCCATTCACAAATGCTATGCAAATGACTTGCCATACAGGATGTCATCAGAATTGACCAATCACAACCTTGTTTACATCTGGGTCAGTTTCTAGTGCATTAGGGGATACCTCTTATGGTTTTACAAGCTGTTGAAGTCAACCACTGTTGAAAAAGTCATCGAACAGATAAGTAGCATTCAAAAATCATTCTAGTAGTCTGACAGTCCTAAATTTGTGTGTGCATCAGCGGCATTGGCCGTGGCATAGGCCGTGGTGGTAGCTGCTTGCGCTAAATTCGCGATGGTTTCATCGCGCACGAAAACGCAGATTTGGGGGTTTAGCTCTGTTGTGAATCTGCTGCTATCTTGAAGGGCACTAAATTGCACAGGTTTATGTTTTTAATTGATCAAAATCCATAAAGAATTGACAGAACTAGTAGTCTGACAATCCTCAATATTTAGTTATTTATCTTTCATTTGATACCTATATTGTGTATATCTGTCCATTTGGAAAGACACTACTATAGTGCTTTTAAATTTGTGTGCGCATCAGCAGAATCGCCATGGCGGTAGCTGCTCGCACCGATTTCCCGCCATTTTCACCTCGCACAAAAATGCAGATGCCTAGATTCATAGGTGCTCTTTAAGACCCATTCACAAATCCTATGCAAATGACTTGCCATACAGGATGACATCAGAATTGCCATGGAAACCTACATTTTTCTGTGATCTAATTTTTTGGGATCAGTTTTGATAAGCTGGGGTGATTTGCCATACGAAGAAGAACCTTGCCCTGAAGTTTGATCAGGATCTGACCATTAATAAAGAAACTACAAAATAATGTACCTATCCTGGAACACAAATGGTCACAACTTAATAGCTATAACCAATAGGACAAAATGCTGATTTCTCGGAAAACTAAATCGTAGATAACTTTGGAACGACTAATCATATTTACTCGAATTAAAAAACCCTTTAATCTATTCTGTGAGCTGTCTGTCTACCGATTTGCAGTACTGTGCAACAATTTTACAAATATACCAACATTGTTTATGACCGTAAAGACTTTAATCGCCTGATAGTTTCCATTTTATATACATATACATGTACTTTTAACTTTACTCACTCTAGTATTTAGGCTGAAAACTGGTAATAATTTCTTTAATAATGTGCCTAAAATGTCTCTGAAAATGCACCAGAATGCACCATTTTTTATGTATTTTTCCAGGGGGAGCATGCCCCCGCCCCCCCTAGAACGCTTGCGCGCCTCGCTTCGCTCGGATGGATTTCTATTATTAGGATTTTCGTTTAACAAAAGTTGGCAGGTATGCATGTGTTAGTCCTTAGCCTCCCCCTTGGGGGGGGGGGGGGGGTGTCGGTATTACCTCTATTGTTTAACGTTTGTTTTATATCCACACCACTATCAACCCAATCACGAATAGGTGCATCTCAAGAGTTGAAGACTACCACATCATGATGTGCGGTGGGTGCTGCTGGATCAGTACTCAGTAACAGTCGTCAGGATGGTGGCAGCATCGCGGCTGCTCACAGCCACCTGGTCGCGTGCACTCCGTTTCTCATGGGGCCGTGTCATCGTACTTCTTGCTGTAGTGTGGGCTGTCCTCCAGGTACTTCACATGACCCTGCTTGGCCGCCTAGAAGCGCGCAAGGCCGAGCTCCAACGTTCGCGCCTCACGAAGCAACTTCACGACGCCTCCTTGCAGTTGTTTAACGCAATTAAGGACCGCGTGGAGACAGCACAGATCGTCGATTCGAGCGGGGAATATAAGATCGTCAACGGGTTATATAGGGGGAGGAGTGTTGATGAGGGGAGCGCTGGGCGGGGTAGTTTAGGTGGAGGTAGTAGGACATTCCATGCCCCTACACCTCGCGCTGACAACCCTCACAATGATGTCACGTTGGTCACGCAGTGCTCGGTGAACTACATGCAGAATCTGATTACGCTGAGCGAGCGTTGGCAAGGACCCATATCTGTAGCGGTGTTCGCACCAGACCAACAAGGGCTCATTGCGATAGAGATCATCGTCAAACTGTTCCAGTGTGTAAGTGCATTCCGTGAGAACGTCAGTGTTCATCTCGTCTATCCCTTTGTACAAGCTCCAGACTTGAGCATTCCAATCACACTCCCTACAGACTTCTCAACTTGCATCAACCTCGAGAAAGATCTTATTGCGAAGCGGGAAGCTATAAAAAACTATGCCTTGAATGGTATTAAATATCCCAATAATTTATTACGAAATGTTGCTCTGAGCAAAGCACGAACTAATTATGTGTTTGTGGTTGACGTGGACATGCTGCCGTCGCAATCGTTACACCGAGACTTTTCAGCGTTTGTGGAAAGGCAGGCTGCGAGTGGCCAACTGTTTGATGATAAGACAGCTTTTGTGGTACCAGCCTTTGAGATCAGCTCTGACATCGTACCGCCAGCGGACAAAAGTGACCTTCTGCATCACTGGGAACAGCATAAGTTGCGCCCTTTTTACTCAGAAACATGTTGGAAGTGTCACCGGTGGACCGACTACGAGGCGTGGCGTAACCTCTCGATGAGTGGGCTCGAAGTGGGGTATGAGGTGGAGTGGCGGGATCCCTGGGAGCCATTCTACATCGCGGCACACACTGTGCCCCGGTACGACGAGCGGTTCAAGCAGTATGGCTTCAACAGGATCAGTCAGGTCGCTATAGTTCTTATTAAGTCAGAATGATCGGTTAACATCTAGCCAATACGTCACTTCCTAGATACTGATATTGGTTGGTACAAACCTCGTCGCTGGTCACGCTCCTGCCAAAGAGATTTTTTTATAAAGTCACTGCGAATGTCACATGACAAATATATTTCTTACGCCTACAGTTCTGAGAAGTGTTCTGAAAATTAAAGTACTTTTAATTACACATGGGTTAAATGTGACACACTTTAAATACTTGCCTTAAAGTTTAATATAATTTGAACCAGGCGGGATGCCTGAATGAGTTGAGCGCCCGTTTTCCGTTTTAGTAGGTTGTGGGATTCGAAACCCTGGGTTCGAGCCCTGACCAAGCCAAACCAATGACTTAAACACTGATACGTGTTGCTGTCTAGCCTGGCGCTCGGCAGTACTAGGATAGGACAAGGAGCAGTGAATGGGGAAGACCAATTGTCTGCGATTGTATTTTCCCCATGCTTAATTAATTATACATACAATCCGTCAGCCAATGGTGGGAGTAATCTGTCCCTAATTACCCTTAATTTGTTATCTTAAATGGATCGTCAATTTCAATAATCGTTCTTGATTGGCTGCCAATTGGATATTGTAGGTATGTCCTAATAATCCATGCCATCTATGTGCATGGATATATAGTACCCCTAATGGCATCGTCATTTTCTAACAGATTTGGCTAAATATTAATGGGGTGCAATGTTAGAAATTATTATGTGGACACAGTTACTACCTCGCAATATATTTCTAATTTTGCTATACTTAGTGGATGGCTGGTGGATGTGATCAGTTAATTTATTATAGGAATAAGACGTTTTGCTCCTTGTTTCAGGTGTGCGAGTTGCACGTGGCTGGCTATAAGTTCTCGGTACTGAACAATGCCTTTCTCCTACATCGCGGCTTTAAGACGGCTGGTGGCTTTCACGCCAGCAAAACAGCTGAGCAGGACCGCAACCGACTTCTGTTTCGCCAGTACAAAGAAGAGCTAAAGACTAAGTATCCAAACTCGGAGCGCCGCTGCTACTGACCATTGAGTGAAATTGACAACGGAAGGACATTCCGCTGAAAACTGGGTGTCTTAAGGCTTGTAATGAGGCGTCATCAAACTTACATTAGATATAGCCTTGTGAATGGTAATAGACAGCTGCAAAGAAAAATGGTTTAAAATTAGTTGGGTCTTTTTTTCAAGTTTGTTGAAAATTACATTTTTGAGGGTTGTGCTGCAGACCACTCACAATAGTGGTAGATGTCTGCCATTTGATTGAAAACTTATTTGGATTTGGAATTGGAATTCAATACACAGGTACCTGGTAGACCGTTTACATGCCACGGCTACTAATACATATATTCTTGCTTGCTAGCATTAGATATTTATGCAGCATTCTTGCAGAAAACTAGGTAACATACTTCTGACAACTTGTCTCTGTACCGTTAGCGATTACTCGCTATTTATAGGTGGTAATTAGAAGAAGAAAGAATAGTGAAAAAAACACCCGATTCACAACAAGTTTCAGTTAATTTTGGGGAAAGATGATGGCAAGCAGTATATTGAGCAAACGCACGGGTATGGGTTGTAATTATAGTGAACTACAGTCAATTTATTATAAGTAATAATCACTTGACTTGAGTATGAATATAAATGTTTTTTCTATGACGTTTCTTGCCATGAAATAAAATGTCTATGAACTAGTGCTGGTATGTCTGTAAGGATGTACGTGCATATTCTTCTGGGAATGTAGGAACAGTAGAAACATCGCCTTTTTCAACCACTTCAGACCACTACAGTCATTATTGAAACAAGGGTCAGTAGAAAAGGGGCGCTGAGAAATGAGCCAAATGCCAACATTTTTAATTGTAAACAAAATGGTACATTACGAAGTTTACGATTGATTTAATCTATGTTCCTTGGTTAAATTTGTTCTAATTTTCTTAATTGTTACAGTGTATTTTTTTAAATTCTCGTGCATGGATTAGGTGAAGGGGGCAGGTGCTGAGTTATTTCCCTTTGTACGATGTTGCTAATGTAGACAGATAGATCCGTCTCATTGCATGACTAGTCGAATGACAACATACACGCCCTGTTTAATGTGTATAATCTAGTCCCGTATAATGCCGTAGTTGCTAACTGTTTATATATAAGTATTAGGTACTGATTCCTGCATACTAGAACTTCAGAATAATGCAAATAACCCAATGCTTATTACTTCATGTTTATTGAACCTTCCTGTGGTGCAAGAATGCTTTTAATGAGGACCTTTCAGTTTGCACGAGTCTCTCGTCAGATGGCGACTCATGCCAGTCTCTGTAATGCTTTGGTTCGTTCCCCTTACACCCCAACCACACACCTAAACCCTCTCCACACACTTACACCCCCACCACACACCTACACCCTCACCACACACACACAACACCATACACACATATACACCCTCACTACACACCTACACCTCAATCACACACACACCTACACCCCACCACCACACACCTACACCACCAAAACACATACCACACACCTAAACCCCCACCACACACCTACACCACCACCACACCCCTAAGTCGTCACCACACACCTACACCCCCACCACACACATACATCCCCACCACACACATACATCCCCACCACACCCCTAAACCCTCACCACACACCTACACCCCAACCACACACACATACCTACACCCCTAAACCTCCATCACACACCTACACCACACACACACTTACACCCCCACCACATCCCTAGACCCCGACCACACACCTACACCCCTAAACCCTCACCACACACACACCTACATCCCAACCACAGACACACCACATCCCTAAACCCCACCACACACCTACGCCCCCTCCACACACCTACACCCCCACCACACCCCTAAACCTCACCACACACCCAACACACACCTACACCCCACCACACACATACACCACCACACACACCACACTACACCTACTCCACATCCCTAAACCCTCACCACACACCTACACCCCCACCAAACCTACACCACCCACCTACCCCCCCACCACACCCCTAAGCCATCACCACACACCTACGCCCCACCACACAACCACACCACACACCTACACCCCCACCACACCCCTAAACCCTCACCACATACCTACACCCCAACCACACACACCACACCCCTAAACCCTCACCACACACCCAACACACACCTATACCCCCACCACACACCACCACCATACACCAACACCACCAAAACACATACCACACACCTAAACCCTCAGCACACACCTACACCCCCACCACACACCTATACCCCACCACACACCTACACCCTCAACACACACCTACACCCCCACCACACACCTATACCCCACCACACACCTACTCCCAAACCACCCACACCTACACCAACACACACCTACATCCCAACCACACACATACACCACCACACACACCACACCCCTACACCACCACATCCCTAAATCCTCACCACACACCTATGCCCCCACCACACACCTAAGCCATCACCACACACCTACACCCCAACCACACACACACCACATCCCTAAACCCCCACCACACACCTACACCCCACCACACCCCTAAACCCTCACCACACACCCAACACACCTACACCCCCACCGCACACATAGCTACACCCCCACTACATCCTTAAACCCCCACCAAATACACACACCTACACCCTTCTATCCAACCATGATAGCCGACTTGGACCGGGAATGGGTGCTGCCACCAAGTGTAAAGTGAGAGAACTGGCTCATGAAAGCTCCCCATTATGGGAGACAATAGAGCCATATGGATATTTTCGAAGTCGTATTATATAATTTTAATATATTCTCCAAACTCATCTACTTTGAATCTATATAGCTTAATATGTTTAATGAAGCATTTTGTATGACTGCGAATTATGTCAACCACTGAATTATTAATTACGATGACGAATCAAGCCAGCAGCGTTGAATTGACATGCATTTTGAACAATATACTTTGACCTAACATAACAGTAACAATCTGTACGGTTGGATCCTTCAGGTGTAATGATTGTGTATATTTGGCCGTGTGTCCGCCAAACTATATGATACTATGATTATTGTTTTTTTTTTTTAAATAAACATTTATACCCACACCATTAACAGAAATTCCATTTACTTCTTGTGAAGAAGCCACTTATGAAGTAGTGGGTAGACTGAGCTGATGAATTGCGGCGTGGCGGTTTCAGCCTGTTCCCGTGCTCAGCCATGTCCCGTTGCTTCTGCGCATGCGTGGATTTCGCATCAACTCGGGTCACCCGAGCCACTTATTGGCGCATGCGCACATCCTACAAACTCGGGTCGAATAATCGAATACGCTTCTCCGCGCTTGGGTGGACAATTTTTTCTTCTTTTTTTTAAAGAACCGATAAAACTACAGCAAAATAGGATTTAAAGTATTTTATGATGGCCTAGTTTAGCTATAGTTCCATTTCATTAATCTAAGTTATTCTTTTTTTGCACACGGCACATGTATTTGTCGACTCCACTCGCCGTGTTCTATTTGAAATTCTGACGACTCGGATGACCCGAGTCGCCCGGGTAGTGTTAATCGATTACGGCCATGCTTATTAGATTCTGATGCATGCGCAGAAGCGAGGTACACGTCTGAGCACGAGAACAGGCTGAAACCGCCACACCGGGAGGGAGAGCTATTGGTCCCAACAAACGTATTGGAATTACATTTTACACGATTTTGATTATTCTTATTACCCTTCAGGACAATTAGCTTATTCCATTTATTGGTTTCCGAGCAATATATGGATTCATTATATAGTGACATCAAATTTGGTCGGTATTCATAATTATTTAATATAGTGATGGACAATCATATCGAGTGCATGTGCCTTTCTAGTATATCTTGCCTCATTATATGTGAGAGTTTATATCACAAAATTACCGTTATCAATGCTATATATGTCTTTATCTGAGACGATCGTATTGCGAAAGTAATTGTCAGTTGCTGCTATAATGATTCCTGTTTTGTATGACTGATATAATGTACTTCCACTAACTTCGTAGGAGAAAAAGCACTGATCCATATCAGAAAAAATGAACTCTTATTGGTCAATCACTATCAATAGATGTCTATCCACATGGGACGTGAAGGATTGGAACATCTAATGAAGCTTTCTGTCAGTGCATGAGAAACATGGAAATGCTGACTAGCATTTTTGATAACTACTGTGGCCAGGAACATTGATAATGCTGCAAAACAACACTGTTTTAGTCCAGTGGTTTCATATATGATACGAGTGGGCGAATTTGGTTGGTAAAAACTGACCCAGAGGGTCAGATATGATAAACAATAGGGAATAGAAACCTAGAATTTGTTCCAGAAGATTTGCAATCAGAATTGGAAGATCAAGTACCAGGTTGTCCTTCAAAAAGTAGGAATCCAAGGTAGATCGGATGTTAACCAAATTTATGTTGTGCCACAAAGCAACAATTGACCATTTAGAGGAATAAAAGCTACCATTAGCAGTCCACTAGACGACTGCACATCACCAAACTACCGGACAGATTCCAGTGAATCTTAAACATAACCGCTTTGTAGGGCTAGCAGAGGGACAAAACTAGAGGTGTCAAGTAGATAAGAATGTGAGTCGGGTGATCTCTCTAATACACACGTACGTTGTAGCTAAATAGGAATAAATAGTGTGGCCAAAAAGGAAGACTTGGCACCTGATATTAACATAAATATCAAGCATACATAGGCTGACATACTTAAAATAGTCCCCGCGCGCATCCCACCATCTCAACCACACCATCGACCTCACCCCCCCCCCCCCCACCCCCCATAGGTTTGAGACTTAGTAGAAATGGTCATATTCGTGTTAAAGGAATCCCTTATTTCCAGGTGTTTCCCCAACCTAACAACTGTCAAGAAGGAAATGGGTGAATACGGGTGTTCTTCGCACACTAAAACGAAGGGGCAGCATATCCCAAAGCTAAGTTGCTATGATTATCAGTCAAAAACATTATCAAGTATGTATGATGGTCATTCATTTTTCACTATAACAACAAAATGTTGACCATGACAAAATCGAAAAAAGACTTCGATCACTGGGGCAAACGTTTGATGTAGGGAATCAGTCAGTCCCTGACGTCTCTTGTGGTAACCCAGCAAACGCCTTCATAACATTATAGAACACTAGCTGTGAAAGTACAACATCTGAACACTTTGACTTCTGGTTACTGAATGGTTTATTCATGGCGTAGGGCACGCTTGACCCGCCGGCTAAACTTTCCATTCATCTCATTTGCATATCTCTTTGTCCCCAACTCTGCATATCGTTAACATATATTAACCACAGGTCTAGACGTCTATTACGCATATATCACACTAGCTACTCACGCCAAATAGCACTAGTTAGTCCGACGGGACACCCAGAACAAAATATACAGCCTGAAAACAAATGTAAAACCATTACTGACGGATGTCATTCGGTAAAATATACATAGGCCTAGACCTACTTTGAACAACATTGTTCAACACATAAACATCTTTCGTTCTGGGTTGAGACCAGCCAGGATGATATAGCCCGATGTAAAATAGAATAAGTTAGACGAGGTAAGTATATATTTGAATGATATACACTTTCTCTGGTATGAGCAGTCGTTTTTATTATTAGGTTATTCCGTAATTATATACTAGCCTACTGACTTTTCATCACATCGTAGTTCATAACCTGCAATAGGCCTATGTGATAAAAACTAAAACTATTTGTTAAAAAAAAACACCCAGGAACAATCAAGAGGTAATTATAGGAGCGCCTGGTTTTGTAAAATTATCATGAAAATATTTTTATCATTTATAGAACAATAAGAAATGTGATCTAAACCTGTGAAACAGAGTTTTTCTATACAACTGTCATTACTAACTCCTAAGGCTAATCAAATCGCACAACATATTTTTACCAACGATTTCCAGATTTATATATAAATACATGTACTCAGAATACAGACGCCACTCCCCGCCTTATTGCCCCTACTAATCCCATACTGCCGGCAAAGACCCTATAATACTAAGACGGCTCACTCCCTATCTCTCCAATGGTAATGTAAATTTTGCAGTGCCACCTTGTGGTGGGTTTGATCAGCCCAGCTACTGCTTGGTGTTTCACATGTAAACACAGCCAATTATATTATACATGAGATAGGTAAGTATGAATACACATCAATATGGAATTGCTATGAACAAATACACATCATCATCACCATCATCACACATCTTTCACATTCATATATACATATATAGCAACTGTCTAACCAAGAGAACAGCTAGTGCACCAACTGGTGGGTTTGATCACTTTGATTACACAGTTCAGGCTAAGTGAGCCGTCTTAGTATTATATGGTCTTTGCTGCCGGCTAGTCGTTTATAGGGGGTTTCAGTGCTGCTCTCTAGTGGATCAATGTAACATTATTTATTTGCCGGTTTTCCACTCAGCCTGTAGCCTGTAGGATGGATAAACAATAGAACTCTATTTTCCTTTGCACCTGGTAAGAATCCTGTTTTGTTATGTAAGTTGGACCTTAATTTAACCTATGTGCACATCAATATCATTACAATGTATCATTATATCGGACCATATAAACGCAATTCTGCTGGGCGATAATAGAGCGATGTCTAATGTATCTCTCGTGTCCGCGCCTACTTAGTTTTTGCTGGAGGCCTACACAACTATTACTAAAACAGTAGGCTTATAAGTCTGGGATTAATGCTGCGTTCATACGGTCCTCGTGAATATGGTGAACTTCCCACTTACTGCTGGTGAACACGACCATGTAAACTGAGAGCATCCATTTGGTAATCCGCAGTAAACATGTTTCATGCTGGGCGATAATAGAGGCATTGTAAAATCTTTATACAGAAAAAGTGAAATATCTCTAAAAACCACACCACCTAGGAACAATCGCTTGGTACACATATAGAAAACATTTTTACCCAAAATATTATAGCAAATTTATATGGTTAGGGTTCTTGATTTCTATTAATTTTGAATAAAAGTAATGTTTTTCACACAGCGTATGACGGACAGTGGAAACTGCGACACCGCCATTTCTTCACAAGTGGTGAGTAGCAAGCCGCTTAAAAAATCTCCAGTGCACAGGTGGTGTTAACAGTTGTGAAGTCACTTGAACGCAATTCACAGGTTGTGAAATGGGAAACACCATATTCACCAGTATTCCCTCGCCCCAGTACTTTATGGGCATTGCTTCCAGGAGGTATTTCCCTTTAGTGGCCATTAGCTTTTCCCTTATATCTGGGTTGCACTCAAGTTTTGCCAGTGTTATATTGAATAAGATGGTCCTTTTTTTTCTATCCCATTCCCCATGTGTCTTCAGCTTGTTCTTGGCTATATTTATGCCACTTTAATAAGCCATGGGCACGGATGATTGAGGTCAGCGGTGGTGGTTCCAGCCAGGATCATGATGGTTCCACTTCCATTGCACGGTGTTTATCTATATTGGTGTACAATTGGGATGGGATTCCAATTAACCCGCCCCCCCCCCCCCCATACAATGTTGATTGCTTCAATCCCAAAAATATTTGGCATTGTAAAGTCCTAATTAGTCTGAGAATCAATACTATGTAGACAGCAACTATTAATATATGGAGGTCCGTAGTTGCTATAAACTCAATAGCCGTGTTTAGGCCTAATGATTCGAGACTGACTTCCAGCACCATATAGAGAGTCTGACAGTCTGGTGGTGCAGAACTTTTGTTAACAAATTTACCAGTGAAGTATGCATTCATTTATTATCATATTAACCAATTCAAGAAGTATGTATACTTTTTGGTATCAACAACTGGAATAAATACATAACACAGTTGTGTGTGCCAGCGTTTTAATAATTCTATATTTGTTTTGGTGCGGTCTCTCTAAGAATCATCGCTCATTGTTGTGATTTCTTTTCAGATATCTTAGGTACCCATCTACCATGTCAAGGGAAAAGGCACCAAGTCAACACAATATACTGTGGGTGAATGAAGGAAAGCCTCGAAGGTCGTGTAAATCAATTTATAGGAAATCTCCAGAATCCCAGAGAATAACCAAGAAGGACTTTACTATTACCAACCAAAGACATACACCTCACAGAAAGACGAAGTATAAGACTATTACAAATGATAACAAACAAGATGTTCCTATTGCAGTAACAGATGCAACAATATTAGTTACAATCAGTGCTAGTGTACAAGCGGACGGAGAACAATCAGTCAATGTTGAGAATGCAAAGACATCAGAAGTTCAGAATGTAATGAACGGTAGGAGACATAAGAAAGCTGAGCCAGATGTGGATTTACAAGATTCCGCTCAACCAATGGAGCATAATAAACAAAAACCCTCATTCCAAGCACTGCAGTGTCCATTCTGTAAGTTTAGATACCGCTGTCCTAAGAACCTGTCTCCTCATGTGCAGGCCACTCATCCTACCCAGATAGTGGTGAAAGAGGGGAGAGAGCCTACCTCGAGGTACAAATGTCTGTACTGTGAGGAAAGCAGTGCACGACCCCGTAATGTCGTCAGCCACATGCACATCTTCCACCCGGAGCACTTCGACCCCGAGGTCCTGCGGCACACACACAAGTTCCGGTGTGCTGTTACCGGCTGTTCGCAGTGCTTCCGCCGTGAAGCCAAGTTGCAGAAACACATGTGTGTGGCGCATGGCCAGCCAAACAGAAGCAGGCAGAGTCCACAGTATAACATTGACAAGTTGCGAGAGCGCGCCCACAAGGTGGAGAAGGGAGAGGAATCTATATGGGGTCATGGGAATACCAACAAGGAGGCCAAGCACACCCCATCATCCATGAGCACACGCAAGCACAAGTAAGTAGTGGCACCAGCGGTAGGATTAGTTTAAAGTCAAATTCCCAAATTTTGAAAAGTAAACAGCTGGCTTCACATAAGATCTTTGCCAAATCAGGGAAAACATGGAATAGGTAGTTTTGGTCTTCTAATATAGTCAGACTAGCTAATCTGGATATATATCTACGACAGTCTGACTGAGTAATGAGAAATGTCATCATTTGGAATCCACATGGGAATCCCATATTCCCATGTGTAGGCCTACACAGTGTCTATAATTGCAAATAATTACATAAATGGAAAATGCTGGCGAGGACACCGTTATCTGGTATTATTGTACATATGGAATTGACAGGAGTACGGTACAATTATGTGCCAATTGAAAGACATTTATTATTTGGCTAACACTAGGTATTCCAAAGTGCACTGATACGCTGTCCGCATCGCGAAATTTGACATAATTTAACCATTCTAAAACCACTTCAATCTCCACTAATTCTGCTTTGTTTGAAATAAAAATTATATCAGGTGAATGCCTGTTCTTTTGTCTTTTAGGGTCTTCAATCTTTTAATTAATATGATGAAATAAATTAGAGTCAATGGACACTTGTTTGGGTGTACCATCAGCAGCTCTGGGCATGTTTGCCATTCTGTTTTTATCCAGTCTTAGCCACTCCCTTCCCTAAAATTGCTACCTTGCTGAGTATGGTCACCTGAGCTAAAAATAACCACCAATGAAAGTTGGAGAAGAAACCAGGCTTCATTAGCATATCAAGCATGGCTGTCTTTGAGTGGGAAATTTGATTGAACAGAAGCAGTGAAAACATTTAGACGCTCATTCTCCTTGAAAATTAATCAGGATTGTCCTGAAAATTATATCATCAGAAAGGTCAAGTTTTCCTCTACCTAATCAGAACAATATTTGGTTGAGATTTATATCATACTTGGCAAGGTTGGTCTGAGAAATGACCATGTCTTCATGTCTCCAGCACCGGAGCGACAAACATGGTGTTGATTGAAGCTTCTGTTTCGACAGAAAAAGCTTGATGTGGCACTCATCAACGATGACTTTTGAGTATGGAAAGTGCCAGACATTGAAAACATTTCTGAAGCCTATTGTCGCTTGAGGGAATCTATTTAACCATCTTAATCAAGTTAATGTATTTGTGACCTATACGCTATGTCAGCTAGCAATGCCTATAAAAGTGAACTTCAGTTTTTGACTCATATTAATTTAAAACATGTGTGATCATATGCAGCTTTTGATTCTGATAATTTCGGAATAAAAAATAGAGTGATAGTGTAAGTAGAACAGAAGTTATGATATTTCAAAGAATTTATCATTAACCCTGATGATATTCAGTAGATATTAAGGAATTTAGCAAGTTTAGCATGAAATATCTGACAGAATATCAAAGCTAATGGTCTGGGAAAAAATAGAGCCTGTTAGTTGTGCTATAGAGAGTGAGATTCTTTAATATTGGACAAATTATACGCCACATAGGGCCTTAAAAACCTAGGTTTCCCTAATTTGGAAATGTGCACAAAAAAGGGCGAACAAATGAATCTTTAAAACCTCATAATTTCGGAACTTTTCAAGAGATCTATATACATTTTATATCACTGGAATCGGATTTAAAAGATCTATATGCCTATATAATTTTAAACACTGAACATTAAAATACAAAATCACTTTGGAGTACCTAGTAACACTAACTTCTTGTTACTGTCATATATGTGAAGTCGGACCAGACAGGATGACAGAATCAGTAAGAACGCGGGCTGGCTTGCCGTGTAGGAGATCGGTCGTGGGTATAACTATAATATAAACACTTGGCATCAACAGGATAGGGAAAAATAGTGATTTGCTAAGGATCAGTAGTGCGATATCGGTCATGGTGCTGGTGTCCCAGTCTTCCAGTGGGGCAGCACTATAAAGTCGTCATGATCTTGCAATCACACGACAGTTGCTATCCTAATATGATCTTAGATGTTGAGAGTGTAAATTGAGAGATGCGATGTCACTAACAATGTAATAATTGGCCTCAGGCTAACCGAATATGGTGGTAGGTTTAGGGGGTAGTACATTATCTGAATGTACGGTATGTTAATTGTTTGTTATGCCTAACACCAGCCGATTGTAATGTTAGATCCGGGGCTAACCGAATGTAGTGTTAGTTATATCATTAACCAAGTGTAGTCCTAATTAATTGATGAATAAGCACTGAATTGCCTTAAAGGTGCACAATAAATGGTAGTCATTTCTATTATAGTAGATGTTACTTTGTTAGTAATTTCATCCAAAATTACATAATATTGCTTAATTTGTTATTTAACATTGACTCTCCCAAATGGCAATTTTTGAATGGAAAATACTGTACATTATTACCAGGTGGCGCCAATGACAAACCAGTAAGGCTATGTAAGAACGACTGTCTTGCTACAGTGAATGTGTTGTCTGCATTTATGACTTCATAAATAACCCCACCCCCAAAGAGGAAACCTACCACATATGGTGCTGACCATGTCACTTTTTTATTTTTGGGATTATCAAGAGAGGTATAAAGCCGATTTGTGTGGTATAAAATCGTTTTATTTTTCACCTTTAAATATCAAAATTATATATTTTAAAAATATTACTTATTTCTATGCGGTCCATTAAACCTAAATAATATAAGGCAATGTCTGTAGTGGACCTATACATCCTCGTTTCTCTATGGCTTACCTCTATTCTTAATATATCATTGCAGGAGTTCACGATTGAGAGATTGCCACGAAGACTGCTGGCACATCGCTCGACAGAACCAAGGCTTTGTCTGCTTTCACTGTAGCAAAACATTCACCTATCACTGCCAATGTGTTATGCATGAACTACGCCACGAAGTGAAGGAGGATAGAAATCTTGAACAGTGTGACAGTCAACACAATCCCCGAAAACAGGGCGACACGCAGAACACTCTTATACTAGATGATGGAGGGGGAACTGGAAACACAAAGGAATTGCCTTCTGAACAGCAGGATGCCAGCAGTCAAAGCTCAATCGGAAGGGAGGATGTCGATTGTAACAGTGGGGGGATTGGCAGATTGTGTCCGAAAGCAGCCAGCAGGGCTAGTGGTGGCCCTGCATTAGCTCACGTGTGTCCGCTGTGTAAGAAGGCTTTCACCACTGTGCGCTATGCAAAGGTCCACATGGATGTAGTACATAAGCGCCACACCCGCTTTGTGTGCACAGACTGCGGCAAGAAGTACCTGCACAAGAAGGGCCTCACCTCCCACCAGGCGAACCACCACAGCTCGGGGCCGCGGCCGGCACGCACCGCCCGCCATGAGTGTAAGGTGTGTGGGGCGCGCCTCGCGACGCACAGCGGCATGAAGACGCACATGGACAAGCACAATGGGGTGAGGCCCTACCGCTGTCGGCACTGCGACCTCACCTTCACCTCGATGAACCACTGGAAAGCCCACGAGAGCATTCACACTGGGCACAAGGCACACCGCTGCCCCATCTGCTACAAGTCCTTCACCAACCAGGGAACTCTGTACAACCACCTGTACCGGTATGCAGTACATGGGAAGCTACCACAGGTCCGGCATTATGGGAATGGCACCAATATCGAAGCGCTCACTCTGGCTGCCGCTGAGCAGCTTGGACGGACAGAGAGTGTTGTAAATAAGAAGCAGCAAAAAGCTACACAACCTAAAGTGGGTTGTAAAAGCGCATCGTGCAAATCACTGCTGAAGTCGTGTAAAAATACAGGATCTTTGGTGGCTACCAGAGTAGCCCAATGTAATGCTGAGCTGGCTGTTAATACAGCCTTGCCAACATTGATCGAGCAGATTGACCAATTTCAGACAGCGGGAAATGTAACACTGAGTGATGCCATACAGATGATGACACAGGACATGGCTGACGATACCAGCCACCAGGTGATGGTACAGCCTGGAGTCACTGGCGTCGCAGACACTGTTGACCTTTATGTTTCCAATTTACAAACTGTTGATTCGAGTGAGCCCCAATCAAAGGCGATGAGTGTCACGTCACTTTCAGTGCCCAGTGGAGAGTGTGGCCTGAGTGGAGAAGGTGACGTAGACCTTAACCTGTTGTATGGCCAGCAGGTAGCGTTCCTCATCGTTCAACCAGAGGGTGTGCAGGTCGCAGGCAAGCTTAGTAATCAAAAAGAGACTGTACAGTATATTCAAATCAATATGACCCAAGGAGACAACACAGTCAAGTCTCTACTACCGAGTGAAATCGAACCAATTGACAATGTGGTAGCTTATGCGACAGGAGACAACTGAGGATCAGCCAGTATTGATAGATTTATTGTTCAAGTTTAGATTACAGGAAATGTAAATATCTGAGGTTAGGATTAAATTGAATCCGCTCATCACCTATTAATCTTTTACCAAAATGCCGTAAAGTCATAACTCACTTACCGAATTATGTATTGTAAAATTCAAAACCGGACACAGATAATCATTTTTGGGGGCTAATATATTTATTAATCAGGCTTGATACATTTTTACAAGAGCCTTAGAGTCCTATCACTATAGAACATATTTGATTGAAGCTTCTCTCATCAGTACAGGTGAGACTAGCTTTTATCTACTCTAATTTCCCAGGTAGTACAACCTGACCAGCCTTTATATATTATATTTATCATTACTTATGTGCAGTTCATTAGATATTAGCTATATTAAGACTTCATCTATTAATGTAATTGTTGAAGATTCTTGAAAATTGAAGACATGCGGCAGCAGCTACGGGTGGATCACGGTCACACAGTCAACGCACATTAGGCACATACACACACACACACTTGCAGGACACACATTCACATTCATGATAGGCAATAAAAGGACCATTAGCTCTCAGCCAAATTGGGACAGGAGAGCTGATGGTCCTTTCCTAATTAGTTTTTTATTTACATAGTTAAAGACACTGTTTGATTTCCATTGTCCCAGTGTTCTTATGCAGTCTAATGACATCCCCACTCTTGCATATTCTTGGGCTGCCCCCTCGACATAGGCTATGGCAGGTTACCATCAGCCACCAGGGAAGCCCAACAGCTCGCAACACGATACGCATGCACTTTGTGAAGATTCGGCCAGTCAGATGTGCCCCGTTCGACAATGCTGGGGCACCCTTATGCACCGGTAATTGGCGACAGTACTTATTCCATGCATGCACTGGACAGAATGCAGAATTGGGTACCCGAGGCAGTTCGACGTTCTAGACTTCCTCCAGTCTGCATGTCTTTTTTTTGCTCCTGATTGTTACCGTCAAGTGTGTCACGTGTGCCTTGATGTCACTCCCGAGCAGTGTGTGACTGTCATCCCCCAGTACCTTGGAGTAAAGTAAATTTGACTGTCTTAATAAACATGTAAAACCTATTAATAAAGCAGCAATCAACACCAGACCATCTGAACCAATTTTTCTGAATTTTAATACAATTATTTTAATATGCTCTATTAACAGTGTTATTTTTCAATTTAAATATGCCCAATTTAATTACGGACAGAGCATAATAGTCAAATGCTTCATAATTTCCGCATGGTGGGAGTCGCGGATGCGGCTTGGGGGGCGTCGCTGGGCTCCAGTGCTGGGCATATCGTCGGTATTGCGGGTGGAGGACATGTTCAGCTGCTGGGCGAGGCAGCGGCGCCGGGGCGGGCTACCAGGGCGGGCTACCAGGGCGGAGGCCTGCGCCATGGGTGCTGGGCGGCTGCAGATGCCAATGCCATCACCTCCACGATCCCGGCGAGACGTTCCACAGAGCGCGCCGTGGTGGCGTCGGCCGCAGAGGTGGGGGCGTGCACCGTGGCCAGAGGTGGCTGGGGGGTGGCAGATGCCATCGCCATCCGCCATACCTGCCAACTATTACGATTTTGACGGAATAATTACGATTTTTTTATTCTCATTCCGCCCTACGAATTATAAACATATTATTCCGATTTTTCAACTGGTAATAATTTCTTTAATAATGTGCCTAAAATGTCTCTGAAAATGGACCAGAATGCACCATTTTTGATGTATTTAAAAAAAAAAATTGGGGGGGGGGCATGCCCCCGGACCCCCCTAGAACGCTTGCGCGCCTCGCTTCGCTCGGATGGATTTCTATTATTAGGATTTTCGTTTAACAAAATTTGGCAGGTATGCCATCGCCTCCATCATGCCAGTGAGACGCTCGACAAAGCGTGCCGTTGCCTGCATGGTGGCCTCCGTCGAGGAGATCCAGTGCTGCGCCTCGGCGTGATGGCCTGAGGTGGAGGACGTCACGGAGGCGGAGTCCGTCGCGGGATTGCCGGCGGATCTCCTGGTTCCCCAACGGCCGGTGGGGGCGGCCTCGTCCATGGGCGATGGAAGGCATGATGTCGGTGACGAGTTGTAGGCCTTGTGAGGGTGGCTCCGGGGGGCGTGAGTGTAAGCCTGGGATACGTCGTGATAGCCAAAAAAAAAAGGAAGGGCAGGAGAGCGTGACGGGAGGAAAGCTGGAGGCGGAGTGGATGGAGGCAGCTCCGGGCCCGGGTTATAAGGGCGGGACCCGGGGTGGGGGGGGGGGGGGGGGGTGATGTAACGCCCAACGGTCGGGGAGGAAGGCAGGGAGGGGGGGGGGGGGGCGGTACTCCTCCTCCGCCGCGAATCAAACGCAATACAAGCATTACGACCAATCTCACCCATGCTCTTGCTCCACTTATATAATTTGTAATTGCTCCTTATGTTTTTAATTTTTCATTTAAATATAAAGCATACAACATTACCGTTTTAAGTTTGGGTTTCTTAGGATTATCTCTGTTTTTGACAAAACAGTAGGTATTCCCTCTTATTTCTCCATGTGCCCTTCGATAATCCCGCTTTGAAATACACGCTAAGCCTATTCACTACTGCGCGTGTATAAGCTGCAAGTTGATAAAGGCAAACAAAGTAATTAGCAATGAGCAAGCTTAAAGAAACATCAAATATATCACAAGTGTGAGAAACACCTATTTTTGTTAATAGTTTATCCTGACATAATTTGTCAGCTATTATTTTTGAATTACGGTCAAAGAAAAACCTACTGAGGGCATCCGCCAATACTAGGTCTTTCCCAGGTTTGTGAATTACCTGCACCTCACAGCTATTGAAAGCTGCAAAGCGCCAGATTTCCCTGGCACAGGCACACAAGACTGCGTCTTTCCAAGCACCAGAAGACAACACCTGTTAGGAAGCTGCATTATCAGTGTTGATAATAATTTGGAAATTATGTGGATTTTTAGGAAGTAAATTTCTTAAAGCTACTACTAAATTTATGGCTTCAAGCTGAGCAATATGAAATGAGTTATTCAGAAATTCATTAGTGTATAATTCAGAATAATAATGAGTACTACTGAATCCCCCCCCCCCCCCCCCCCCCAGCTAGCAAAGAAGAGTCACATTCAATGACCCATTCTTTCTTGGGAAACTGTCTTATTAATCCATTACTCCCTCCTGCAAAACGCAAAAGTCAAGCTATGTCCCTAACTAGTTCCTCACTAACAATTATTTTTCCTACAAATGGACATAATCTAAGAAAAGCCAGAATCCTATTCATAAAACTACATGAAGCAACCACACACTTAGAAATTAATTGCAAACTCCCTACCAACCTTTGAATATTTTTCCTTGTTACTTTCCTACCAATTATCCATTGTTTACATTCTAATAATATATCTAATAATTTCTCCTCTGGTATTCTTACTAACATTTTTTGTGAATCTATCTCATAACCTAGCAAAACTGATAAATCTAAACCTAACTCTTTTGTCAAATTTATTATATAGTCCTAGGCCTGGTGTGCCTTGAGTAAGCTACACTCGACTCCCAACAAAATGATCCAAATAACACAAAGCAAAAAAAAACTGTTCTCCTCATTAAGTGTATTACAGCTGATGTAGTCCTTGCACATGCCATGCTTGACGTCCTACAGCCGAAAGGGGGTGCTGTATCAAAATAATATTTTCCTCCCACTTTAATACCGAATAAAGACACACTTAAGGGGCAGGTTCTTAATTGCCTGTACGCCCTGGCTAGGTCTTGACCACATGTAGCAATTACTACCTAATCTTGTGACCTCTTTAGCTAACGTCATTATAGTAGGTAAATTATAAGTGTATTTTTTCCCTTCATAAAACCCTTTAACTATACCAGCATTAACACTATGCCCTCTGGGATAACTAAGGTCTACTATAATTCTCCGTTCTTCAGTATTCTTTTTTGGTCGGGTCGTAATAGGACTAATTTGTGCCCAAGGAGAAAAAGGTAGTTCATTGTAAGGACTCAACATCGCTTTATGAGATAATTCAGTCGTTACGTAATTATCAATCCAAAATATATCCTCATCACATGTATGATTAGTATTTGTTGAAATAGGTATAAAATCACCGGTAAAATTTGCTGGCCAACCATATTCCAAATATTTTAATAAGTCTACATCGTAATAATCTACTAGATACTCTTTCCATTTATTTATATTTAGGCCAGAAGAGACAGGTATCTGGGCAAGTAAATAGTTAGGTAGGCCAGTACTCATCACTGTTGCATAAATCTCAGCATATGGTAAGATGTTACAATTATTATTTAAAATAGGTCATGTACTTAATATATATTTTTTTATATTCTAACGGTGATTTTTCACAAAATTGCAAAGCATCAGTAACATCAAGATCTAATATGTCAGCTTCTACATGCAGGTTATTATCTTCATGTAATACATCAACATTAAAACATTCTTTATCAATATTTAACTGTTTAAACTAAAGTATTATTTTACCTCGGTATACAGCCTCAGGCTAGGGAGAAGGAAGCACGTGAGGTACCAGCAATTAGCATATACAACTCACGACTGGATTACGTGTCGTTGGGTTGCTCCGGCAAAATTAGTCTACATACAAGCAAATACGCAGTAAGTATAATAAAAACTGTGGTTAGCTTAATTATGATGCATTAGAGCATCATTATGGAAAGTTTAGAACTTTCTTTGGTCCTTTTTGGACTAGTTTATTTGGTTATAAAAAACCAAGGATAGAACGCTCTAGATTCCTTCTCGAAGGAACGAAACCGATCATTAGCGGTTCTGTCAACACCCGTGTGACTATGGGTAGAGATGTGGGCTCTGCCTCATCTCCTGTGGAAATTCTCTCGTACTCTAATAGAGAGTAATGTTGGAGATGCTCCTGGGTTTCTTTTATAGACTCCCCTAGACAAAACTTTTTCAGGCGTTTCTCCGAGTTTCGTAGCATTTTCTCCAACTTGTTGACGTAGTAGTCACAGGTGGGAGAAGTGTGCGGAACAGAGGGATGGGCGGGACGATACACTGGTCCCGACCCCGCGTAAGGTTTGCGCTTGACCCACAATCCACGCACAAATTTAGCTTATTACGCCTGTGTTATAACGGTATAAACACGTTCTCTAACCACTAGATGTCCAAATGAGTTTGAAACAACCATATTGTGACATATATATATACCGGGACTGACCAAAAATCTTTGTTTCAGTTCCCGATGGCCACGAAGCGGAGTAAGCGTGGTGCAGCAGCAGCCGAGGGGCGTGTTCCGAGTGGACTGGACAAGGAGTACGACTCCTCACCTGTGTTGTCGGCAGTGCCTTCGACACAGCCCGGGGCGCATATTCTCTCCGAGGCGGACGAGGACATAGTGCCTGACGGCGCTGGGGCTCAAAATTGGGAGACTCGGTTTGCGGCGATGGAGAGTCATATTATGTCTCTCAAACCACCGGTGTCTCGTAAACGGTGAATGCCGAGTGTCCAACAGGAATCGTCTTTCGAGGATTTCTCGGAGACAGACTCAGCGATGGAGCTTAAGGCTCCTCCTCCTCCTTCTCCTAAACGGAGGAAAAAGAAGAAACATCATCTCTTCTGGTGATGATTTCACCAAAGAACGGGGGAAGACTGGACTTCGTAAAAAGCGGAAGACCAAGTCCAAGAAGAAGAAGAAGAAGAGGAAAGATTCTTCTTCTTCCGATTCTTCCGCAGATTCCACTTCTACGGAATCAGACTCAGACACACAATATGAGGGTGTCTATGCTGCCATTGGGGGCAAAGTGGCTAACAAAGTGGAGAAGCCAAAGGCTAAGCGTGTGAAAACCACTACGCTTATGCGCGAGACCATTAATGGCCATTTCCGCACCTTTAAACCCGCGGAAGTTATCTCCAAGTTAGGAGATGAGTTAACAGGCATCAAAGGTGTTCCCAACTCCATCATTAAGGAGATGGATCGAGATGTCAATATGTCGGATGACCGTAAGAGATTTGAGGGTGTGTTGCGCACAGTGCATAAGGCGGTGCTTGGTACCCTAACAGCTATTGCTCCTGTGGCAAATAGAATGCAAAGAGAAAATAAGTTCTCGTCTTTGGCTAAAATGATGGACAAAGGAATTGCATTGTTAGCGGCGGCAGGTAATTATCTGTCGTACCGAAGATATGAGAATGTCTTCAAGTCGGTTTGCACAGATGCTGGCAAAGAAGTGGCTCGCTCAAAGAAGGTTACGGATAATGATGGGAAGAGTTTACGCTCTTTCTCGCTCCAGAGCCGATTAAAGGAAAACCTTTAGATAACACGAAAATGTTTGGCGGTCAACTACAATACCTCTATAAAGAGGTAGAAACTGCAGCCAAGAGTGGCAAAAACATGGATGGCAAGAAGAAACAGGAAACCCCTCGTTTCAAAAGGTCACAAGGGGATTTTCGTCCACGACGGTTCACCAGGGAAACCAGACCGGGCTCAAACTTCGGTCAAGCTTTTCGGGGCCGGGGCGCTCGCTCAGGCTGGACCGACAACACTGCACGGCCACTAGGCCGAGGTGTCAACTCGCCGAGACCCTTCCCCAGGGGCGGGTCCAAGTAGAGGTCCAAACACAGACGTTACAAGTCCTTGCAGCCTCTAAAACCACACAAACTGTAAGCAACTTTGTGGCTGGCAATATCAATAATCATATTTCTGAGTGGCACAAAATTACTAGTGACCAAGAAATTTTACAAATAGTTGGGGGTGTTCACATTCCCTTCACACAAATTCCAGTACAAGGCAGTATACCTCTTCCTTATAAGATTGAACCGGTTGAACGAGAGGCACTAACTAAACAGGTACAAAGATTCTTTGAGAAAGGAATTATACAAAAAGTGACACACTGTTCAGGAGAGTTTATTTCAAACATCTTCTCGAGACCAAAGCCTAATGGCGACGTTCAAATGATCCTGGATTTAACAATCCTTAATAAAATGGTTGAATATCGACATTTTAAAATGTTTTCGCTAGATACGGCACGAGATCTGATTACGCCAGATGCGTGGATGGCTAGTGTTGATTTACAAGATGCATATTATACGCTTCCCATAAGGGAAAAAGACCGGAAATTTCTTCGGTTTCTTTGGGATAACCAACTATATTAGTTTACCTGCATGCCGAATGGTTTAGCTTGTGCCCCTCGTTTATTCACTAAACTGCTTAAACCTGTTTTCTCAGTAATGGCGCGGAAGGGTCACATAATGTTCCCATACATAGATGATTCCTTTATTATAGCATCAACACAAATTGATTGTGTGAATGCAGTTTTGGATTTATGTGCATTACTCACTAAACTGGGGTTTTATGTACATCCACAAAAGTCAGTGCTTAAACCAACAAAACAACTCAAATGTTTAGGGTTTATTCTGAATACACAGTCTCTTACAGTGTCGATAACAGAACAAAAACTAATTAAGTTTATGAATACAGCGACCCAGCTTATTAAGTTACCAAAACCTAAAATTTGACAGGTCGCAGTCCTTATTGGGATAATGATATCGTATGCACCCGCTATTCTATATGGGAAGGCTCATATTAAATCTCTAGAAATAGATAAAAATTTGGCGTTGGCACGAACTAAAGGGAATTTTGAGAGAAAGATGTTTATTTCGCAAGAAGGGCTACAGGATATTGGATGGTGGATGCAACACATAGCAAGTTCACCAAATCCAATCCGCATGGCGGAACCTAATACAGTAATAACTACTGATGCTTCGTTAGAAGGTTGGGGAGCTCATCGAGATGGGGTCACAACAGGAGGTAGATGGCTTGATAATGAAAAATCAGACTATATTAATGCACTAGAATTGCGTGCTATTTATCTGGGCTTACGTAGTTTAGTAAAGATAAATAAATCACAGGTTAGAATACTAACTGATAATACTAATGCCATGGCATATATTCGTAACATGGGTGGAACCAAATCAAAGTCTTGCAATCAGTTATCTAAACGATTTGGAAATGGGCACAGGACTCAACAAAGTTTGGCTGGACTGTAGCGCATATTCCCAGGCTCACAAAATACACTTGCAGACCATAAAAGTAGAAATTTCCATGACCATTTAGAATGGTCTCTCTCTACACCTTTGTTTAACTTCATTTGTGAAAAATGGGGTACACCTAAAGTTGACTTGTTTGCATCACGAAATAATAACAAATTACCTTGTTATGTTTCTGGCATCCTGAACCGGATGCTTGGAAAGTAGATGCATTTGCTATTACCTGGGAAAATAATTATTTTTATATTTTCCCACCGTTTAGCATTATCAGCCGAGTTGTGAGGAAAATCGGCTTGGAAGGGACACATGCTATTCTGGTGGTGCCCGATTGGGACACGCAACCTTGGCTGCCAGCAGTTTCACAACTGGCAAATGAACATATACGATTCCCAAGAAAACTCGGGAATCTGATGCACCACGGACCGCTAGTGGTTCACGGCGACGTGTCAACGACGCCCCTATTGGCATTCCTTTTCTAAGGAAACAGCTGCAGCAATTTGGATTGGACAAAATTACTGAGAATAGGATAGTATCTGATGCCTGGAGGCCAGGTACAGTCAAAATGTACACAACCTATTTAAAGAAATGGGGTGTACATTGTTTGTTAATGAAAGTCAAGCCAACAAATCCAACAATTTCACAAGTAGCTCGTTTTCTTCGTTCTCTAGAGGATGAAGGACTATCCTTTGGGTCGATCAATGCGGCAAGATGTGCATTATCAATCATATTACCTAGAATGGATGGCGAAACAGTTGGAAAACATTATGTCCTTTGTTATCTACTTCGGTCAATTTATCAAAGGAATCCTCCAAAACCAAAGTATAGTCGGTTTTGGGATGTTTCTATAGTATTTAAGTTGTTTCAGGCTTGGCCTCACAACTCGTGGTTAGATATAAAACAATTAGGTTTTATGGTCGCGGTCCTGTTATTATTAGTAACGGGACACAGAGGACAGACGATTGTTGCTTTATCCTTAACTGGATTAGAAATAGACAAGAAACAAACTACGTTTGATTTAGCACAATTGCTCAAATCGAACACGTTAGGTGACCCTTTATCTACGGTTCACTTAGACTGCTTTCCGAATGATCGGAAATTATGTGTTGTGTCAGCATACGGGCTTTATTATATCTAGACAAAGGATTTACGTGCATCACAACAAATATTAGTGAGCTTTATAAAGCCACATAAGGCGATTTCACGAGACACACTTGCCAGATGGACAATTACGGTGTTGAAATTGGCTGGAGTGGATACGAGTAAATACTCTTCCCACTCAACTAGAGGAGCCATGGTCTCCAAGGCACGCGTGCTTGGTATTTCTGTGAAAAGAATACTAGCGCACGCAGGCTGGAAGACGGCTAAGTCATTTGAAAAACATTACAACAAACGACTAGAAAAGCCTGCCGGCATTGCAAAGCGCCTGCTCGCCAACTAACAAGAATAGGTGAGAACAAAAACGTTGAATATTATAATAAGAATGGATGATATTAAGGATAAAAAATGAATTATGTAAAGGTCTCCCAAGCCTGAGGCTAGCCTGAGGCTGTATACGGAGGTAAAATAGTATAGTTATACGAATTTTACCTGGGTATAGATGATGGATAACTGTTGTTTTCCCGAGGTATAGGCCTCGGGTAGACGTGGGCTAGGGCCCACCCACCACGCCCTACCACGTCTATCCCGTTGGTGTACCATTACGGGAAAATCATAGTATCCATTGTATTGAAAGATCATTTTTATCCTGAATAAGTAGGTTAAAATTGCTGGTACCTCACGTGCTTCCTTCTCCCTAGCCCACGTCTACCCGAGGCTTATACCTCGGGAAAACAACAGTTATCCATCATCTATACCCAGGTAAGATTCGTATAACTATACTATTAATATTAGGAATAGTGCTTGGTTCCATAGAGAAATCAGACAAAATGCTAGCCAAAACGTCTTTAATTATAATGTTTGGAGGCAAATTCTGTCCAAGACAGGGAAACTACAGCCCCCGCTGGTGGCAGAGCTACCACAAGCAAGACAAGCAGTGTCTGAAGAGGGCAGATCACCCCGCCCTTAATGCTGCACTCATATGAACTGGTGAATATGGTGTTTCCCAGTTCACAACCTGTGAATTGCGTTCAAGTGACTTCACAACTGGTGAACACCACCTGTGAACTGGAGATTTTGGAACCTGCTCCTTTCTCACCACTCGTGAAGCAATGGCGGTGTCACAGTTTCCGCTGTCTGCCAGGGCGTAATCGATTAATCGACTCGGGTCACCCGAGCCACTTTTTGGCGCATGCGCACATCCTACAGACTCGGGTTGAATAAACGAAACTAATCATTCTTGTAATGAAGAAGATATATTTTGGATATAATAGATATAATATGTGTCCACTGAACTGTCTTATAGGGCATTATTAGGACCGTTCACTGAGCCACCTTTTGCTCCTTGGGCACAAATAAGCCCAATTATGACCCGCCCCCCAAAAAATACCAAGGAATGAAGAATTATTGTAGATCTTAGTCATCCTAAAGGGAAAGGAGTTAATGCAGGTATAGTTAAAGGGTTTTATCAAGGATGTAGGTTCACATATAATTTACCAACTATAATGTCATGAGCAAGGGAGGTAACCAGGTTGGGGAAGGGATGTTATATGTGGTCAATAGATCTGGCGAGAGCATACAGGCAATTAAGAACCAGCCCTCTTAGCGTACCGTTATTCGGAATTAAAGTTGACGGTAAATACTATGTTGATACCGCACCCCCTTTCGGTTGTAGGATGTCTAGTATGGCATGTGCTAGAACGACGTCAGGTGTTGTGCATTTAATTTTATTTGTTTGCCTTTTATCCCCTTGCAGCTCACAATAATGCATTAGTTAATAAGCTAAGCATATATTTCAAGGCAGGATTAGCGGAAGGAACCTGGAGAAATAAAAGGGTGCATTTCTTGGAATATTTGAAGTTTTGTAAGAAACAAAAAGATAATCCTAAAAAACCCTAACTTTATATTTAAACGATAGGCTAAAGACGCATGGGGCTATTAAAAATTATCTGAGTGGTGCCAGGTCATGGCTAAGGTTAGTAAGGGGTAAGTGGGATGTGTTTGACTGTTATGCGTTATTAGTACTTAAACAAGGCATATTTAAATTAAAGAATAACATTGTAAATAGAGCTTATCCGTTAAAAATTACACATGTCAAGTTAATTATATTAAAATTGATGAAAATGGGTAAATATGGTCTGGTATTTATTGTTGCTGTCCTTATTGGATATACATGTTTGTTAACCCAATCAAATTTATTTTATTCCGAGATGCTGGGTGATGGCGGTCATATGTTGCTGGGTGGAGACATCCAGGCACACCCAACATACCTGATGGTACACATACAGAGTACCAAAACTACATGCAGACCAGAGGACAGTTACCACATCAGGCTGCCAAGGGTACCGAATTCACTGTTCCGTCCTGTACGTGCATGGAGAAACTACTCTCACCATACACGTGTGCATGAGGGCGCCACAGCATTCGTACTCATGAACGGGGACCCGCTTACTAGTCAGGCTTTCATCAAATGCCTATGATTGGTGCTGAAAGGAGCCAAACTACCCTGGTGGCTGATGGTGACGTCACATAGTCTACGCCGTGGAGCTGCCCAAGAGTATGCCCATGTAGGAGTGCCACTGGACTGCATAAAAACATTGAGTCACTGGAAATCGAACAGCATTTTCAATTATGTGAATAAAAACTTTGTTCGTAATGGACCATCTGCCCTCCTGTCACAATTTGGCTGAGAGCTAGATGGTCCTTTCCTCTGTTTGCCTGTGTAAAAATGAAAACAATTGAAGTGTGCCTGGTGTGCTTCGAGAGTATGACCGTGATCACACCCTAGCGGATGCTTCCTGTCTTCAATTCACAAGAAAAATTAATCTTTAACATTTAAACTAATATTGACTAAATTGATAACTAGTTTCATGAATAACCTGCAAATAAGTAATATTGGTAGTCAGGCTTAATATCTCATCTGGGTTGTACTATCCAGGCCGATAGAATAGGTCAGGACAAGCAAATTAGTATCATCTGTACTGATGAAATATTAGCTTGTCTTTATTGTTAGCTATTGATAATTTTATCAGAGGTTACTGTAAAAATTTATTAGTCCAAAAAAGTGAATTCCTGTGTCTGGTTTTGAATTATCCATGGTGGGGATATTACAATCATCAAGTTCGGTAGGAATAATATACCAATTGATCAATTATTGGGAAATGCAAATATTCACTGTATCAGCACATTGCTCATATCTATGTTATGGACACACAAGTATCCAACTGTTCCACTCAATGTACCTTGTTCATATCTATGTTATGTTGCTTCTTCTGTCTTCCTTTGCTCCCTCCCACCCTAGTTCACTGGTTGGCTGCAGCCACTTGGTCCCGTTGAGCGCAGCAGCATGCACACACTTTCGCACTGCAGCTCACCATTCGTTGTTCAAATTTTGATTTAAAAAAGGGTAGGGCCTTTTCATAGGTGCCATTCAGAGGACTTCTCATCGGAGGAGTTAAATAATGAACGTCGCAAACTGGTTCAATCTATTAAAGATACCTATCAAACCTGACTGTTCCACACTGCATTGGATCAGTCTGGGTAGGTGTGACTTGGGCGTAAATGATCAGGTTATTTGTGTGTGATGGGTGGGGGTGGGTGGGAAATTTATTTGACATTAAATCTACTAATTAAATTTAAGTGCCACAATGAAACAAATTAATATTTCCTCCAAGTGATATAATTTTGACAAAAGCTGATCTGTAAAAGTATTACGAAAAATTATTAAATGTCTGGCAGGCATTATTTTCGATGAATTTCACAAACTTTAAACAATCGCCCAGTATTGACCACTGAGCCTAGAGCTGCACGCTGACAATGGGGATTTTTCATGACCCATTTCTCTCACGATACACTTGGTGGCAGCACCCATTCCCGGTCCAAGTCGGCCATCATGGTTGGATCGAAGGTCCGGGGGTTTAGAGATGTGGTGAGGGTGTAGGTATGTGTGTGGTGGGGGTGTAGGTGTGTGGTGGGGGGTTTAGAGATGTGGTGGGGGGTTTAGAGATGTGGTAGGTGGTGTAAGTGTGGTGGGGGTTTAGGTGTGTGGTGGGTGTTTAGGTATGTCGTGGGGGTATAGGTGTGTGGTATGGGGGTTTAGGGCTGTGTAGGTGTGTGGTGGGGGTTTAGGGATGCTGAAGATTGTGAGGTGCCGCTCTGCAAGACACGCCTGCACCTCCACCACAAACCACCTACACCATGAACACACACCTACACCCACACCACATCCCTAAGCCCCCACTACACCCTAGCACACCATACCCACTCACCACACACCCCTACACTCCCACCACACACCCCTAAATCCCCCAGTCCTGATATGACCTTAGATGTTGCTAGGATGTAAAACAACAACAAACAAACCTAAATCCCCATACACCCCCACCATATACACATCAAAATCCTCACCACACCCCTACACCTCCACAACGCACACCCACCATACACATCTACACCCCGACCACACCATACCCACTCACCACACACCCCTACACCCCCATCACACAGACCAACATCCTCACCACATCCCTAGACCGCCACCACACAAACACATTGTAAAATATTCCGATAAAACGCATTAGTGGTGAATGTGAAATGGTCTATAAAGGAGTACAAATGGTCTATTAATGTAAACGATGTATAGGGCCAGGTGCATGAATGTATTTATATAGTTGCTGGTGACTCTTTACTTGGAGTCAATAGTCATTGTGTATTAGATAGATAGTGTGAGAGGGGCACTACTGTTAGAGTGTAAGGAGCTGCAGAGCTCCACTCACTACCCCCCCCCCCCCACCTCCCGACCTCCCCCCCCCCACCCCAACTATTAGTCATGGATCACCACACACACACAGCAGGCCAAGCAGCCACACCGCATGGTGGTGGTGGGTAGATCACAGTAGCCATGGTGAACCAAGAATGCTTACTGTTCATTGGTGGAACTAGAAATGCTTGTTGCTGATTGGAGATAATGGTCAGGTGGTATGCCATATCAGATCCATTTACCACTATATAATAATAATAAACCTGAGGGTCCAAGCTCTCACTCTACTTTTCACTCTTTATACTCTTCCTTTCTCTCCTTGCCTGTATTGATTTCATATAGCCTGCCTACACAACTACAGCTGCCAGATGACGACTTTACAATATGCCCCCACCACACACACACGATACAACCCAACCACACCCACCCCACCATACCCACTCACCACACACCCCTATACCCCCACCACACACACCAAAATCTCACTCCACCCTGCTTCTATACAAAAGCAACATTACATGAGACCGGCATGGTACGCCATCTGACGAGAGAGTCATGCAAACTGAAAGGTCCCTCCACTCACACCGTTACGTAGTTTTTCAGTTTATGCAGCCAAATGT
Source organism: Branchipolynoe longqiensis (assembly GCA_030323885.1). Taxonomy (NCBI): domain Eukaryota; kingdom Metazoa; phylum Annelida; class Polychaeta; order Phyllodocida; family Polynoidae; genus Branchipolynoe; species Branchipolynoe longqiensis. The sequence continues at coordinate 64,937,180 of CM059186.1, read as the reverse complement.
GTGGGAGAGTGCTGAGGTATGTAATATATGAATGACCTCACCTCTAGTTTGCCCTTGCATACTAGCCAGAATGGACACTGAATTCAGCACTCTTCCTCAACATGTTGAGTTACATAAACTAAAAACGTGCTTAGAGACCATTTACCAGTACAGCCCAATCTCGGCAGCTATACTGGGTCCTGTCGACGATAGCATGCAAAGTTCTAAGCATACATACACCAAACTGGGGTCTCCAAAAAAAGTGCCAATGAAGATGGATTGGTAGACACATACCAGTTGGGGAAAAAAATGAAATCAGGAAAGCAGTGACCATTCTAAGACTGATTTGACACAATTTCACGAAAATTAACTTCATACAGTAACCCTCTTAGTTCAGTCTATTACCACTAGTGGTCGCCAAGATAGCAGCACTGTTTGGGGAAACCGGGGAAGTGGAGTGACTACCCGTATGCATGGAGCGGTGTTAGCGCGCCAAACTGCGTTTAGGGCGGGATTTCTGGTTTAGCCGAAAAGTTGGTATGCATGGAGCAGTGTTAGGCCTAACACCGCGAGTTTAAACTTGGAAATTCTAACTCTGCTCATAGCAGGTTTACAGCGGTGTTAGTGTTAGGTTAGTGTGAGGATGGAGCCCAAATCTATTCAATGCTATCATATTTCATAGAATTAAATACGCAATAAGTGAAATTTCATCAAATTAACCCTAAATCCGAAGCGAAATTCACGCTGCCGCTACATCGGCGGAGATATTAATATTTTCGAATCGACGAATGTAAAGTAAACAAATCGCCGCAGCCGCATCGACGTCGATATCCATACTGTCGGCAACGTCAACGTAACAAGGCATGCTGGTTCCCGGTGTGTGGAGAAACCAACCACCCCAAATCTATTCAATGGTAACATATTTAACAGAATTACATACGCAATAAGTGAAATTTGATCAATTTAACCCTAAATTCGAACCGATATTTACGCCACCGCCGCATTGGCGAGGTTATTCATATTGTCGAATCGAGGGATTTCCCAAATCTATAAATACATTCACGTTTAGCTAACACCATTTAGGCGCCCATGCATACGGCTTGACATAGTTCTCGACGACGCCGATAACCGGTGATAGCTACGCTGTGTTAGATGGTTAACACCACACGCCGCTAACACTGCTCCATGCATACGGGTTCAGGGCCGCGTTCAGGGTCCATCTCGGAGGCGGCACTGACGTCACGCTAGTCTGAACGGTAAAAGCAGTTTGTTGCCTCAAAAATGGCCGCCCCATAGGCGGTGGCCATTTGCAATGGAAAAGGTGCACTGTGATTGGCTGAAACCACTGAATGCGGTGGCCATTTTCGAGGCGCTTTTCATCTCCGGTCTGAAAGGGGAGGCGTCTCCGAGACGTCGCCGAGACGCACTGAACGCAAATAGGCCAAAAAGCATTGCCGAGACATCTCCGCGGCGCCTCCAAGACAGACCCTGAACGCGACCCAGTTCACTTCCCTACTTTCATTTATTGGTCACGTCCAGTTTGTTGGAGTTTTACATCCTCGCAACATCTAAGGTAATATCAAGATGGCTACCAACTTGTAGCAATGCGCACTCATAAGCCGTGTTCACACGGGAAAAGTTTAAAGCGATTTAGACAAGGCGAATCATATGAATCGATTTAGATGCACGTTCACACGGACCGAGTTTGAAAGTGTTTCGCGTTCACACGGGCAGTGCTTTGAATCGGTTTAAGGCGGAAGTGGATATCTGCGCATGAGCAAGTCCAGACTAACCAGCGCCAGTTTGGGCTCGTCGACGTCGGCCGAGAGAGTGTGGGTTCGACCTAGATATGTATGGACTGAATCGTATTGGTTTGGAACAGTCAAAACTTCTGCTGGGCAGTGAAACCCTAAAAATAAATGATGAAAAAAATATATGTGCACCTCTAGCAGGTTCATAGACCAAATTATATTATATAGTGTGACGTGCTTAATCCGCCTCAAGTAAGTCGGTTGCGTTCACACGGGCGATCTAAGTCGATTCATAAAATTCGCTTCATATAAACCACCTCCTTAGGTGGTTTATAAATTCCGGCTTATATGATTCGAATCAGCCCTAAATCGACTCAGATGCGCGTTCACATGCCAAATGTGAGCCGAACTAGGCAAGTCGATTTATATGATTCGAATTAACTGCCCCGTGTGAACAGGGCTATAGTGACTTTATATTGCTACCCCACTGGGAGACCAGGCTACCGGCACCATGACCCGAATTCCCACTCACTCACATTATCCCGATACTGAGCTAACCAGTCTATGCCCTATTTTATCTAGTATTGCTAAGCACCAGGCTATATAGGTAGCGACAAGTATCCATTTGGTAAGTCATTGGTTTGACTCAACTGGGAATTTAACTCCCGACTTTGTGCACTGAAAGCCTGCGCTCTACCGATTCGGCCACGTGCATGTAATTAGTATATAGGCACTCCTCCTGTGAGGGTGACTAGCACATATGGTATGATATATGCTATGGGAGGTAGTTATTGATATTAAAGTAACTGACTAGACTAGCTCATGAAGGGGTGGGTAGGAATTGTTCCGTGTCTTCTTGCAATCATATATATGTAAGTATTGTCGTGGGGGAGGGGGTGGTGAAAAGGGGAAATATTGCCCCTAGTGCAGGAATCAAACCCAGAGCTCTTGCATTCCGGGCCAGTGTGCTAACCAGTTCACCACCTAGGCTGCCTGATGTCACCACCCTATCCACACCCACCTTTCTTTCTATGTGGCTCGTTGCCTGAGTGTGAGATGCAAGCGCAGACTACTAGTACTACAGTATGTTAAGCCGTGTTCACACAGGCAATGTAAATCGATTCGTAGAAATCGACTTGCTTAGTTCAACACACATTTCTCGTGTGAACGGGCGTCTGAGTCGAATTAGGGCTGAATCGATTTCTGTGATCCGCTTGTTGTTGTTTGTTTGTTGTTGTTTTACGTCCTAGCAACATCTAAGGTCATATCAGGACGGGTACCGACTTGTGACAGTGCGCACTCATGGTGACTTTATAGTGCTGTCCCACTGGGAAACCAGGCCGCCAGCACCATGACCTGGTATCCCACTCAGTCACATTATCCTGACACTGAGCACACCAGTCCTTGCCCTATCCTAATAATGCCAAGCGCCTGGCTAGGAAGCGACAAGTATCAATTTTAAAGTCATTGGTTTGACTCGACCGGGACTCGAACCCACGACCCCATGATCTACCAGCAGGGGAGACGGACGCTCTAACTCATTCGGCCATCCCGTCTGTGATCCGCATATTGTAAACCCACTTGTAGAGGTCGATTACGTAAATCGATTTCTGTGAATCAATTTATTTTGCCCGTGTGAACGTAATTAGGCGGATTAAGGACCTCACATGCATGCGCAGTCGAGACCTTAGTTTGTTGACTTTCCGGTCGATCAAAAGCGCATATTATATAATTTAGTCTATGAAACCGCTAGCCGGGCACAGATATTTTTTTCATCATTTATTTTAATGTTTTCACTGCCCAGCAGAAGTTTTGATCGTTCCAAACCAATACGATTCAGTCCATACATATCTAGGTCGAACCCACTCTCTCGTGGTGACGTCGCCTAACCGAAAACTGGCGCTGGTCAGACTGGACTTGCTCATGAGCTGATATCAATTTCCGGCCCAAGTACTGCCCGTGTGAATGGGCGGCTAAATCGATTCGTAGTATTCGCCTTGGCTGAATCGCTTTAGATTTTGCCCATGTGAACACAGCTTTAGATTAACAGTCAAATACCAACCAACCACGATTCGTTGAAACATGGATATTTAAAATTTTAATCTGAATAACCCTGGCTGTATACAGATCAGATTTATCGAAGCACATGCTAGATCACTTCATGTTACATGCTGACTGTTTTAATAAAGACACAAAATACTGGCCGAGTTTATGTGTATTTATTGTACAGTGTGACAATATACACGTCACTGATGCAATAGTATACAGGGACGGTGAAATGACGTGATGCGACATTAATGCATTTAATTTGTTCACATAGGTATAAATACCACCCAATTTGCACAGCGAACGGCATGATATAAATAATGAACGTAGACAACTTCCAGGCATTAATGCATAGCCATCGTTTCACCTAAATCTGTAATTATCGTACCTCAACGAAAGCATGGGAACTGACGGTGCCTGACAACACCTCGCGTGTTCCCCCTAGTGTCGGTGCAGCGAACCTCGGGCCCTCTGTAACCCACCCCCACCCCCCCACCACCACCACCAAAGGGGCCCTGCACCAGACTTATCACACGTGGGCCGCCCAGCTCTACCTGGCAACACGGGTCGGGTACAGGTGCCCCATGTGCAGGCGGTCTACAGCGTACACGTCCGGACAGTCGGTAATTACGTACATTATTCGAGTCGGCGTGCTTGTGGCCGGCTAATAAGTAGACGTGCTTACACCAACGGCTAATAGTAAGCAACAGTTAGCATTTACTGTACACTCCTTACCACAGGCGCGGACAACAAGGCGTCCGTGTCAGACTACTCTAGCCAGTCCGTCACGTTTGTTGCAATCAATTATCATCGCCCGTCCGTCCACGTCAAAGCAAACATTAAATAATAATTATGATAATATATGCGCTTAATATTATACTCACCACCCCGACAGTTTGTAACATTGTGTAAATCTGTCAGCCGGCAGGACCAGCTACCCACAGTGACCACAATTAACGAAGGCAGCAAGCAGACAATGCAGAAAGGTTCAAACAACAGCCATTGCCTGTCGTGCTGGAAAGCCAGTACTAACTTAACACAGAGCGCACTCCCCACAACAATATAACAGTTGTGCTTTAATTTGATAAATATAGGTCGTTGCCATAGTATGCCGACTGTACAAATTAGTCGTTAGTTCCCTTAATCGGCTATTGCAAATCCGTTAGAATTATCAGATCAGTGTGTACGAGCTATACTTCATTCAAAAACTGTCTATTTAATATTAACACGATCTGTGATCTCTCACCGTTCTCATTTATGCACGAACACCACACTGGCGACGACCAGCAACATTAGCCTTTAGGAGTACCGACAACAAAACCATTAAACTTCCGACATAATATAATCAGTTAGGTTCGGTCTTTTCTTGATTGGTTTAAATCGTCTATTAATATTATAAACACATGTATAGTGTGTGAATATTCTTTGATTGTGCAACATTACAGAGGTTTACAATATTGGTTGTTGGTTAATTCCAGGAATAATTAACGTGAAGTATTACCAAACCTATAACTGAAATTGGAAATATAACAACCCTCACCTTGCCCAAAACAATTTCTTCCAATTTCAATACTATTACTAGTTCCGGGTGACATTTACTCATGGAGTTCCCAAGTGGCATATGACCCGGCACAAAGTGGGTATTCCAGGGTTTGACAATACCGTTCTGATCACCACAATGAGAGAATAGGCAAACCACACGACATTCCAAATAACACATCTTTATATTTACCTGGGTATAAAGCTGAAAATCTCTTAGTGTCTTTTAGTGTTCGTTTTCTTACGCATATAAACAAAGTGGCCATATTTACACCGCTCTTACTGTAGATGCTTTCAAATTGTCTTGAGGTATGACATGCAAGAAAGTCTATTGTTTTGTAGTTGTCTTTTAAAGCAAAAGATAAAATTTAGAATAATTTACCTAAGGATCCAAAGTAATAAACTAGTATTTGCCATAATATTCAGAAGTCTGGTAAGAGTGACAGAGTAGAATATTCCAAGTTCGCTGGGATCTCAGTAAAGGCAACCCAGCAAACTGGGTTACAGCTTCAACTTATAAACATGGAGTGGTATTTTATCTCAGGTAAAATATTTGCTAGGACAATTTCATTGCATTCTACATTAGAAACAAAATGGCACTAATCCTACCAAGTTTTGTAATTGGGAAGTATGTGGTTACAGGTGCAAAGTAAATTTAAAGTATCGGGTCTACAGTGAAGGACATGGTAGAAAGGGGAAACAACTCAACTCCGGCGTAAGCTGTTGCTTTAGTCCTTCCTGAGGGACCAGCGAAACTAGGATTACCCATACTGTGAGTGAGTGACGATGATATAAACGTCTTCAGCAACAAAGACACATCTTCATAGTCAGAAAGGCTAGCCAGCTAGGTGCTAGTGCAGACTGGCAGGATTCTGGGCGCCAACTAGTCAGATAGCAGCGAGGTTATGTGGACAATCAGGTGATTGTCCCTACCACAGTACCAGTGCAGACAACTAGTCTGATAGCAGTGAGGTTATGTGGACAAACAGGTGGTCGTCCCTCCCAGTGCAGCCAACTAGTCGGATAGCAGTGAGGTTATGTGGACAATCAAGTGGTCGTCCCTCCCAGTGCAGCCAACTAGTCGGATAGCAGTGAGGTTATGTTGACAATCTGGTGGTCATCCCTACAAGTGCAGCCAACTAGTCGGATAGCAGCGAGGTTATGTGCACAATCCGGTGGTCATCCCTATAAGTGCAGCCAACTAGTTGGATAACAGCAAGGTTATGTGAACAATCAGATGGTGGTCCCTACCACTGCAGCCAACTAGTCGGATAGCAGCGAGGTTATGTGAACAATCAGATGGTGGTCCCTACCACTGCAGTCAACTAGTCGGATAGCAGCGAGGTTATGCAGACAATCAGGTGGTCATCCCTACAAGTGCAGCCAACTAGTTGGATAACAGCAAGGTTATCTGAACAATCAGATGGTCATCCCTACCAGTGCAGTCAACTAGTCGGATAGCAGCGAGGTTATGTGGACAAACAGGTGGTCGTCCCTCCAAGTGCAGCCAACTAGTCGGATAGCAGTGAGGTTATGTTGACAATCAGGTGGTCGTCCCTACAAGTGCAGCCAACTAGTCGGATAGCAGTGAGGTTATGTGAACAATCAGATGGTCATCCCTATAAGTGCAGCCAACTAGTTGGATAACAGCAAGGTTATGTGAACAATCAGATAGTGGTCCCTACCACTGCAGTCAACTAGTCGGATAACAGCACAGTTATGTAGACAAACAGGTGGTCGTCCCTACCACTGCAGCCAACTAGTCGGATAGCAGCAGCGAGGTTATGTGGACAATCAGGTGGTCATCCCTACCAGTGCAGCCAACTAGTCGGATAGCAGTGAGGTTATGTGCACAATCTGGTGGTCATCCCTAACAGGGCAGCCAACTAGTCGGATAGCAGTGAGGTTATGGTGACAATCAGGTGGTCATCCCTAACAGGGCAGCCAACTAGTCGGATAGCAGTGAGGTTATGGTGACAATCAGGTGGTCATCCCTACCAGTGCAGCCAACTAGTCGGATAGCAGTGAGGTTATGTGAACAATCTGGTGGTCATCCCTAACAGTGCAGCCAACTAGTCGGATAGCAGTGAGGTTATGTGGACAATCTGGTGGTCATCCCTAACAGTGCAGCCAACTAGTCGGATAGCAGTGAGGTTATGTGAACAATCAGATGGTCATCCCTACCAGTGCAGCCAACTAGTCGGATAGCAGTGAGGTTATGTGGACAATCTGGTGGTCATCCCTAACAGTGCAGCCAACTAGTCGGATAGCAGTGAGGTTATGTGAACAATCAGGTGGTCATCCCTACCACTGCAGCCAACTAGTCGGATAGCAGTGAGGTTATGTGAACAATCAGATGGTCATCCCTACCACTGCAGCCAACTAGTCGGATAGCAGTGAGGTTATGTGAACAATCAGATGGTCATCCCTACCACTGCAGCCAACTAGTCGGATAGCAGCGAGGTTATCTGAACAATCAGATGGTCATCCCTACCACTGCAGTCAACTAGTCGGATAGCAGCGAGGTTATGTGGACAATCTGGTGGTCATCCCTACAAGTGCAGCCAACTAGTCGGATAGCAGTGAGGTTATGTGCACAATCAGATGGTCATCCCTACAAGTGCAGCCAACTAGTCGGATAGCAGTGAGGTTATGTGAACAATCAGATGGTCATCCCTAACAGTGCAGCCAACTAGTCGGATAGCAGTGAGGTTATGTGAACAATCAGATGGTCATCCCTACCAGTGCAGCCAACTAGTCGGATAGCAGTGAGGTTATGTGAACAATCAGATGGTCATCCCTAACAGTGCAGCCAACTAGTCGGATAGCAGCGAGGTTATCTGAACAATCAGATGGTCATCCCTACCACTGCAGTCAACTAGTCGGATAGCAGTGAGGTTATGTGGACAATCTGGTGGTCATCCCTACAAGTGCAGCCAACTAGTCGGATAGCAGTGAGGTTATGTGCACAATCAGATGGTCATCCCTACAAGTGCAGCCAACTAGTCGGATAGCAGTGAGGTTATGTGAACAATCAGATGGTCATCCCTAACAGTGCAGCCAACTAGTCGGATAGCAGCGAGGTTATGTGAACAATCAGATAGTGGTCCCTACCACTGCAGTCAACTAGTCGGATAGCAGCGAGGTTATGTGCACAATCAGATGGTCATCCCTACCAGTGCAGCCAACTAGTCGGATAGCAGTGAGGTTATGTGAACAATCAGATGGTCATCCCTAACAGTGCAGCCAACTAGTCGGATAGCAGCGAGGTTATGTGAACAATCAGATGGTCATCCCTACCAGTGCAGCCAACTAGTCGGATAGCAGTGAGGTTATGTGAACAATCAGATGGTCATCCCTACCAGTGCAGCCAACTAGTCGGATAGCAGTGAGGTTATGTGAACAATCAGATGGTCATCCCTAACAGTGCAGCCAACTAGTCGGATAGCAGTGAGGTTATGTGAACAATCAGATGGTCATCCCTACCAGTGCAGCCAACTAGTCGGATAGCAGCAGCGAGGTTATGTGGACAATCTGGTGGTCATCCCTACAAGTGCTGCCAACTAGTCGGATAGCAGTGAGGTTATGTGGACAATCAGATGGTCGTCCCTACCAGTGCAGCCAACTAGTCGGATAGCAGCGAAGTCATGTGGACAATCAGGTGGTCGTCCCTACCAGTGCTGCCAACTAGTCGGATAGCAGTGAGGTTATGTGCACAATCAGATGGTCATCCCTACCACTGCAGCCAACTAGTCGGATAGCAGCGAATTCATGTGGACAATCAGGTGGTCGTCCCTACCAGTGCTGCCAACTAGTCAGATAGCAGTGAGGTTATGTGCACAATCAGGTGGTCGTCCCTACCAGTGCTGCCAACTAGTCGGATAGGAGTGAGGTTATGGTGACAAGCAGGTTGTTGTCTCCAAAAGTGTAGCCAGTTTGAGGACGTTGTACTACAACTCATAGACACATGTTTGAACTAACTCAAATACAATATTATTAATCTTAAGTATACAAAATATATTACTTTTGATACTTTTAAGGTACAATCATTCAACATACCTCCCAAGTTACGACATAGAGATACAACATCAGGATTCACCAAAGAACAATCTCATGCTTTTGTAGCCTGCCCGGATTGGCAGCACTGTAACTGTCCCTGAAGTCAATCAGGTTAGTGATACTGATAGTACTAATTTAGCAGCTCCGACAGAAGCCATGTGTAAGGTTGGTGAAGGTATGTGAATGCACAGCTTCAGGCCCATTAATGAAACTTCAGAAGGGCCTCATGCAATTTGTCTCAAAATATACAACTGCACGACAAATTCGATAAATAAATAATTGTGTTAGTACCTATAAAGTATACACGCATTGTTCTAGTCCCAGTTGTTTGGTCACATTTCCCTTAAGTTCCAGGAATCGGGACATCCATTATCAAGGTTATTTTGTAGGTGACAATGTTTCCATACCACAATGTATTACTATTACAGTATATTAAGAATAAAATTGTTCATTTATGTATGTTAATTATGAGGACACATTGCCACCAGTTGACAGATATCTGTAATCAATTCGATATAGATGTCTTACACTTTACAGGCCCTAGTCCCATTGGTGAGTGAAACACAAGACTTAACCTTTAAGAACCCCTGGTGGTGGGAACGTGAAACACCGGCATAGTCCGTTTTGGTCCTGTGTATACAAGTTGATTGAGATATTCAACAATAATCACCATACATATTTCACATTCTCCATTGTAAATGTAATTAGATTAATAAGCCTCTGGAATATAGATGCGTTTAAAGTCCACAGCTATCCATTGTAGCAGATCTACTGATATTCAATTTACAGCACTGAGCAAAACTTATTGACATACCACTTAGCATAAACATCAACACTTTAAATTAAGTGTAATATTGGTGAAATTCGTCTGTCTTCTTCATAATAAGAACATAGATCAGATGACAGAATGCCCTATCCTGACAGTATTTATGTGACACCGTCTAAATGAGTCAGGTGCAAGGACATAGTGTAACAGATCCGTATGAGACGAATGTGCTTTAAATGCAAACACACGAAGACTATGAACATAGGAATCTGCCGACTACCATATATTTGTATACACAAGGTGTGCTTCATTCATACGATTAACAAGGTTACCATTTCTGTAACACAACACACAAATCATTCAAAGTGCAGTTCCACCATAGCTATAAGGTCTTTCAATATACTGTTCCCGAAAGTAGGATGATCACAACTGCAGCCATGCCGGGCTTCCTTCCGGCAGCAGGGATTGCAGGGAAGCATGGGCGCTGTAATAGTGTTACAATACGAGATGGCACCCCGAGTGGAACTGAAACTTGCACGACGAGGGTTAACACCCGCTGTAGTTACAACTGGGCACACCTTCGGCACTGCGTGGGGAACAATAAGTGCCACGTTAAGCTACAATACGGGTCACGCTCCATCTGGCACTTTAATATTACAATACACGACGCCCCAGTCTTGGGGCACACTGGGGCACCTGGTGGGACGCTCGCCACGTCACTGTCATACAAAAGGTGCACCCGCCGCACACGGGGCCACAGGCCGGGTGCCGTCTCATCTCGTGTAGTACACTCTGTAGTACAGCGTTTTCGACCGCCACAGGGAGTAGGAGTTGTCGAACTTGAGCAGGTAGACACCTCGGCCGGGGTACATGTGCGAGCCGCAGTACACCTCCTCATGGCTGTCCCGCCGGTACACGGGGATGATTTCGTCTGTTGGCGGCCGGTTGTCCTTCTTGGTTGCCGGCCCCTTCTCCACGTCTCCCTTTTCTCCAGTTCCACCTGTAACATAGTGTGGTTACGGTATGGCTCTTACTAGTCTTAGGTTTATAATGTTTAAGACATCAAAAGCTTCAACAATAGAAAATATATTGAATCCTACCCAGTTGGAGTAAATGACAACTATGTCTAAATCTGGTATGAATCAACTGTGGAGCTTCTGGTCCCAGGACCCAGTGTTTATCTATATTGAAGTAGAGTTGACGAAATGGGAGAGAATGCAAAAGAAAACCCTAAAACAAACACCACAAGATGGTAGCCTATGAGTGCTCTCGATTTGACTTTTAAAAGTCTATTATTCAACATGATTTAATCAATTATTCACCCCAAAAGCAGTGGTCTAAATATTTGAACAATATATGTACACAGTAGATTGTAAAATCATAAGATTTATTTCCATAACCGAACCGTTTGACACTTTTTCAAATGGGTTGTCTAACAACCGTCACAGTGACATTGATGCAGGAGTAACTCCATGTGTAGGATCAAATGAGATTCGCAGCTTTGGTTTCGAAAATTGGATGATTTCAGCAGACTATGCAAGTTTAACTAAGCTAAACTAAAACATGGGGGTGCAGCGCAAAGTAGGCCTACCTTATTTGTCCTTATTCATGGCAAATATCTGTTCCTTACAATAGTCGATGGTTAGAGCCCGGAATGTAATGCTTTGCTGTTAAACCATTATTTAACTGCTGTGTAGCTGACTATACCGTTGCATTATTGTTTGCACATCTGCGTCGAAACCGACGAGAAAAAGATTGTATTAACAACTGGGGAATGCTGTGGATATTCACAAGGAGAAAAGAACACCACTGTAACTAGTGTAAGGGTTGGCGGACATACCTTCCTCCTCTTCCTCGAGCTCCTCCTCATCGCTGGACTCGCTGACGTGCACGCTGACCTGGTTACTGGGCGCTATCGTCCACTCAAAGTATACTCCAAAGCCCAGGTCATAACTGTCCGTTGCGAACTCCCAGAACAGACAGGTGCCGTCCTCGTGGGTTGGTACCCGCACCTGGGTGGGAAGGACGAGGCACAGGGCAGTTAGTGTCGTGTAGAACGTACTCACACTGGTGGCATCATTTACACACGACTTTCACTGTGGATTATAGTTCTAAGTGCTACACAAATGTGGTAGCTGTAAAGTCATGAATATGATATGAAATTATTTGCAAGACAATTGGTTTTCCTATGTACGCTTACATGCATGTATATAAATGTAATCTAACATATAACTAAACATTTAACTCACTCTCAGTTACCTAACCAACTCATCTAAATACAGAAAGAAGAACTGTGGTGTCGGAAATCAATCTACAGCACTCCATATTTATTCTAGAACTACAGGCTTTAAGTTTAACCATTCCTTCCAAACTACTATGTCTTTCCTTCTGAATTTGTCAACCTAAAACCCCCCCCCCCCCCACGTAGCACACACAGAGCACAATAAAGAAACCTAAAAAACGTGCATGCATGCACACATTATACGTGTTAATATGTGTATATATGCATGGTATATCTTGTTATGGGCATATTATTTAGGCTGGAGGGGGCCTCGTGTGTGCGAACCACCGGTAGGCTGATGGGCGCTGTGTCGCTGTGCTATCCCGACTGCCGCCTCTCGAACCGCACGAGGCAGCCACCCAGGTGAGAGCTTTACTTCCGACGGCACCACCTCCAACCGGCCTCCCGTCGGTCAGAACTTTGAGCCATATATATGCACACAATGTATATAAAAATTGCTTCCGACCGAGTGGCCCCCCCACAAGGAGGAGGGGGGCGAGGTGCGTGCTGGGCACCCCCCCCCCCCACACACACACCCACACCCCACCCCATGAGCGGAGGCGGGGGGGAAGGAGCCACTATAGAGCTTATTACCCGCGATAAAAGGGTTTATCAATATATATATATATATATATATAAATATATATATATATATATTTATATATATAGATTTATAGTTATACAAATCTTACCTGGGTACAGATGATGGATAACTGTTGTCTTCCCGAGGTACAAGCCTCGGATAGTCATGGGCTAGGGAGAAGGAAGCACATCTGGGTCCAGCAATCTTTACCTACTTATTCAGGATAAAAATGATCTTAAACTTATATGGATACTTCAATGTTTTCATCTAGGCACAAGCGAACGTGATAGTCGTGGCAGGGTGTGGTGGGTGGGACCTAGCCCATGACTATCCGAGGCTTGTACCTCGGGAAAACAACAGTTATCCATCATCTGTACCCAGGTAAGATTCGTATAACAATACTATTTTACCTTGGTACTACACCTCAGGCTACTCGTAGCCTAGGGAGACTTTTACGTAACTTCATTTTTATCCTTAATTCATATCAAATCAATACATTATTATCAAATCACTTATTCATGTCAATATAGTATACATTAACATCAGAAACAGTATACTTGTAACTTTCTCACCTGTCTTGTTAATTGGTGAGTAAGCGTGTCACCAGGCCGCTTGACTTTTCTAGTTGTTTGTTGTAATGTTTTGCAAACGATCTAGCTGTCTTCCAGCCTGCGTGTGCAAGGATCCTCTAAACAGAGATCCCTAGCACTCGTGCTTTCGAGACCATGGCTCCCCTTGTTGAATGGGAAGCATATCGTCCCGTATCCACTCCTGCCGACTTCAGGACTTTAATGGTCCATCTTGCGAGTGTGTCTCTCGAGATGCCCTTGTGTGGTTTAATAAAGCTCACCAAAAGCTGTCTTGAATTCCGTATTTCTTTTGTCTTGGATATATAAGCCCATATGGCTGAAATTATGCACAATCGTCGATCCTCTGGGAAGCTATTAACATGCACCGTGGACAATGGGTCACCTGTGCGGTTTGATTTTAATAATTGTGTCAAATCAAACGTTGCTTCCTTTCTATCTATCTCCAGTCCATCTAGAGACAATGCTATAATGGTCTGTCCTCTATGGCCTGTAACTAGCAGTAAAAGAACTGCTAATTTAAATCCTAGCTCCTTTATGCCTAAATGACTATTGCTAGGCCAGGACTTAAATAACTTAAATACTATTGATACATCCCAAAACCGACTATATTTCGGGTTTGGCGGATTTCATTCGTACACCGATCTTAAGAACCAGTGTATCACCAATCGTTTGTCCATCTATTCTTGGGAGTACAATCGATAACGCACATCGTGCTGCGCTAATAGCCCCAAAACCTAATCCCTCATCTTCTAACATTCTTAGAAATCTAACTACCTGTGCTATAGTAGGCTTTAAAGGCTTAACTTTTGATGTAATCTCATTTTTTAATCCTTTTTATTCTTAATATTGTAATCATATCATAATGTTTGTAGTGCAAACATAGTAATATTTTGTTTCTCACCCTTTTTTAGTTGGTGAGTAGGCGAGTCGCCAGGCCACCCTGCTTCTCTAGTCGTTTGTAGTAATGTTTTGCAAACGATCTAGCCGTCTTCCACCCCGCGTGTGTAAGGATTCTCTTAACTGAGATTCCTAACTGTCTTGCCTTGGAGACCATGGCTCCATGCGTTGAGTGGGATGCATAGCGTCCAGTATTGACGCCCGCCTCTTTAAGCACCTTGATGGTCCATCGTGCGAGTGTCTCTCAAGATAGCTTTATGTGGTTTAATAAAGCTGAACAGAAGCTGTCTGGAATTCCTTATTCCACGTGACTTGGATATATAAATAAGCCCTAATGGCTGAAACTACACAAATCCATTTATCTTCCGGAAAACTATTTAATGTCCCGTGGACAATGGGTCCCCTGTGCGATTCGACTTTAGTAATGTTTCTAAATCGAATGTTGGCTCATCCTTATCTATCTCTAGTCCATCCAGAGAGAGCGCCACAATCGTTTGGCCCCTGTGTCCGTTCACTAGCAGTAATAGCCTAGTTCCTTCATTGATAAATGTCTATTACTAGGCCATGACTTGAATGACTTAAAGACTACCGACACATCCCAAAACCTATTATATTTGGGTTTGGGTGGGTTTCTTTCATACACCAATCTAATGAACCAGTGTACTAACTGATTCTTTCCAATCGTTTGTCCATCTATTCTTGGTAGAATAATTGAAAGTGCACATCTTACTGCAGTAATTGAGCCAAATCCTAAGCCTTCATCCTCTGGTATACTTAGAAATCTTACAATTTTGGCTATTGCAGGTTTGAATGGTTTGACTCCTTTAATAAGACAATGAAGTCCCCATTTCTTTAAATAACTTGTGTATAATTTCACGGTTCCTTTCCTCCAGGCATGTGAAATAAGTCTCTCTTGTGTAATCTTGTCTAAACCATATTGTTCCAAATGTTTTCTTAAAAAAGGAATGCTAAAAGGGGTGTTGTTGACACGTCACCGTGAACTGTTAGTGGGTTCTTGATGTTGTAGGGTGTTCCTTTCTCGTGGAAACCTGAGCATGTCCTTTGCCTGTAAGGTTACTGCCGCTAGTCATGGATGCGTGTCCCATGCTGGTACCATCAGTACTGCGTGTGCGCGATCCATCTTGATCTTCCTGGCCACTCTGCTGATAAGGCTGAATGGTGGAAATAAGTAATAAGCTTCTGGCTGTGGATGCCATAACACATATTTGGGTAACTTTTTGTTGTTGCGTGATGCAAATAAGTCAATTTCTTGTTTACCCCATTTATCACAAATATGGTTGAAAATATTCTGATTTAGCGACCATTCTAGCTGTTCGTGGAAATGTCGACTTTTCCTGTCAGCCAAAGTGTTTTGACTGCCTGGAATATGTGCTACTGTTAGCCATATGTCGTGTTCCCCTGCCCAATCCCAAATTAGTTTGGCTAAGTGGTTACATGGTTTGGAACGAGTCCCCCACCCCATATTACGTATGTAAGCCATGGCTGTGGTGTTATCTACTCTTAGATAATTTGTGGGTAGGTGAACTAGACTACGCAGTCCTAGATAAATAGCTCTGAGCTCTAGAACATTAATGTGATCAGAGATTTCATCTTCCATCCACCAACCACCGTTGCCTGTTAGTCTCTATTAGCCCCCCATCCTTCTAGTGAAGGGTCTGTTGTAACCGTAATATTGGGTTCTCCCATTCTAATGGGGTTTGGCAAATTTTCAATGCGTGAAAGCCACCACATAATGTCCAATAGGCATTCTGGCAAAATCGTCCTGGGCCGTTCAAAATTGTCTTTAGTGCGAGCCAATGCTAAGTTCTTATCTATTTCTAGCGATTTAATATGTGCTTTGCCATATAGGATAGCAGGAGCATAGGCTATCATGATTCCTATTAGTATTGCAACTTGCCTTATCTTTGGTTTGTTCAATGGGGAGCTTTCATGAGCCATTTCTCTCGCTATACACTTGGTGGCAGCACCCATTCCCGGTCCAAGTCGGCCATCATGGTTGGATAGAAGGGTGTAGGTGTGTGTGTGTGTGTGTTGGTGGTGTAGGTGTGTGGTGAGGGTGGTGGTGTGTGGTGGGGGCTTAGGGATGTGGTGGGGGTGTAGGTATGTGTGTGGTGGGGGTGTATGTGTGTGGTGGGGGTGTATGTGTGTGGTGGGGGTGTATGTGTGTGTGGTGAGGGTGTATGTGTGTGTGGTGGGGGTGTAGGTGTGGTAAGGGTTTAGGGGTGTGGTGGGGGTGTAGGTGTGGGTGTAGGTGTGTGTGTGGTGGTGTAGGTGTGTGTGTGGTGGTGTAGGTGTGTGGTGGGGCTGTAGGTGTGTGTGATTGAGGTTTAGGTGTGGGTGGTAAGGGTGTAGGTGTGTGTGTGGTGAGGGTGTAGGTGTGTGTGTGGTGAGGGTGTAGGTGTGTGGTGAGGGTGTATCTGTGTGGTGGGGGTGTAGGTGTGGTGGGCGTTTAGGTGTGTGGTTGGGGTGTAAAGGGTACTGGGGGTATAGTTGTGTGCCGTGGGGTGTAGGGGGTATAGGTGAGTGTGGTGGGGTGTGTCATGGGGGTTTAGGGCGGTGGGGGTGTAGGTGTGTGGTGGGGGTTTAGGGATGCTAACAATTGTGAGGTGCCGCTCTGCAAGACACCCCTACACCTTCACCACAAACCACCTGCACCCCCACCACACACACATACACCCCCACCACATCCCTACACCCCACCACATCCCTAAGCCCCCACCATACCCACTCACCACACACCCTTACATCCCCACCACACACTCCTAACTCCCCATACACCCCCACCGCACACACAAATCCTCTCCACACCCCTACACCTCCACAACCCACCCACCACGGAAACATGCACCCCCACCACACACCCACCATACACACCTACACCCCAACAACACCATACACACTCACCACACACCCCTACCACACACTCCTAAATCCACACACACCAAAATCCTCACCACACGCTACACCTCCATCACACAAACATACACCCCCACCACCCACCCACCATACCATACCCGCCCCTACACACCCCTAAATCCCCCCCACCCCACACACCCACCACACAAGCATAAGCCCCCACCATACAGTGATACACACTTCAACCCAACTACACCCCCTCTTATTTACAGATACTTGATAGTAGAAGGAACTGCTTCTAATAGTCTATCCAACCAAAGCATTATGGTGCAGTCACACTACGACGTAATGGACAACGAGCTTCCAACGAGTTGGATTTTCTAAAAACCCGACGACATATGCAAATTCGGGGCCAAGTTGGACAACATCGCGATGACACCACGGCGTGGTCGACGTTGGTGAAACGACGGTCTAACGTCATCGGAACGAGAGAGGACGTAGAAGATATTTGGATTGGTTGGTTGTTGGTGTGTTGTTGGTTGGTTGTTTGGTTGTTGGTTGGTTGTTGGTTGTGTGTCTGTGTGGGTGTCTGTCTGTGTCTCTCTGTCTCTCCGTACATCCCTCCGTCTCTGTCTGTGTGTGTGTCTGTCTGAGTGTGTGTCTGTGTGTGTATGTGTGGGAGTCTGTGTGTGTCTGTGTGTGTGTTTGTGTCTGTGTGTTTCTGTGTGTGTATGTGTTTGTGTCTGTATGTGTGTATGTGTGTGTGTCTGTGTGTATGTCTCTGTGTGTGTCTGTATGTGTGTGTATGTGTGTGTGTCTGTGTGTCTCTTGGGTGGTGGTTGGGATGCAGTTGGGTGGTCACTGGGTGGTGGTATCATGGCAGTTGGGTAGTGGTTGGGTGGTGGTTGGCTGATACACACACAGACACACACAGATACACCAACAACCAACCAACCACCACCCAACCGACACACACAGACACACACACAGACACATACACACACAGACACACACATACACCCACACACAGATACACAAATACACACACATACACCCACACAGACACACGCACATACACACACACAGACACATACACACACAGATACACACACAGATACACACACATACACACATACAGACACACACATACACACACAAACACACAGACAGACACATACACAGACACATACACAGACACACACAGACAGACATACACACACAGACACATACACACACAGAGACGGAGGGATGGACGGGCAGACGAACAGACAGACAGATGGAGAGATAGAGACACAGAGACAGAGAGACACAGACATACACCCACACAGACACACAACCAACCAACCAACCAGCCAACCAACCAACAACCAACCAACCAACAACCAACAATCAACCAACCAACCAACAACCACCCAACAACCAACCAACCAACCAACAACCAATCCGCAACCACCCAACAACCAACCAACAACCAACCAATCCGCAACCAACCAACAACCAACCAACAACCAACCAACAACCAACCAACCAACCAGACGACGTGGTCATAACGAGAGCCTAACGACGTGTCCGAGAGCGTGACGAGTACGTAACGTCGAAGACAAGACCATAGCGTGACCGTAGCGTGATGTGAGTTCTGAACTCATCGAGCTACGTCCAACTTTTTCAACATGTCCAAAACCTCGACGTCTTGCCGACGAGAGGGGACGAGAGTGTACGAGTTGCGACGACACCCTAACGAGACCGTAACGAGATTCTAACGAGACCCGACGAGTTCCCAAAAGTCCAACTCGTTGGACACTCGTCGGCCATTACGTCATAGTGTGACTGCAACATTACAGAGACTGGCATGGTGCGCCATCTGACGAGAGACTCATGCAAACTGAAAGGTCCCCATTGTAATAATGGGGACCTTTCAGTTTGCATGAGTCTCTCGTCAGATGGCGACTCATGCCGGTCTCTGTAATGCTTTGGTTGGTACCCCTGACACCGCAACCACACACCTAAATCCCCACCACGCACCTAAATCCCCACCACACACTTACATCCCCACCACACACCTACACCCTCACCACCCACCCACATACACCCTCACCACACACCTACACCTCAATCACACACACCTACACCCCACCAAACACCTACACCACCAAAACACATACCACCCACCTAAACCCTCACCACACACCTACACCCCCACCACACACCTATACCCCACCACACACCTACACCCCCACCACACAACTACACCCCCACAACACCCTTAAGCCGTAACCACACACCTATGCCCCCACCACACACCTACACACCCACCACACCCCTAAACCCTCACCACACACCTACACCCCCACCACACCTATACCCCCACCACACCTATACCCCACCACACACCTACACCCCCATGACACACCTACACCACACACCTAAACCCTCACCACACACCTAAACCCCCACCACACACCTATACCCCACCACACACCTACACCTCCATGACACACCTACACCACACACCTACACCCCACCACACACCTACACCCCCACACACCTACACCCCCACCACACACCTACAGCACCACACACGCCACACGCCTACACCTCCACCACACACCAACACCCCAACCACACCCCTACACCACACACTTACACCCCCACCACACCCCTAAGCTGTCAACACACACCTACGTCCCCACCACACACACACACCACACACCTACCACACCCCTAAACCCTCACCACACACCTACACCCCAACCACACATACACACCTACACCCCACCACATCCCTAAACCCCCACCACACACCTACACCCCCACCACACCCCTACACCACACACCTACACCACCATGCACACCACACTCCTACACTTCCACCACATCCCTAAACCCTCACCACACACCTACACCCCCACCACACATACACACCACACACCTACACCCCTAAACCCTCACCACACATCTACACCCCAACCACACACACACCTACACCCCACCACATCCCTAAACCCCCACCACACACATGCACCCCCACCACACCTCTAAACCCTCACCACACCCCCACCACACACCTACACCCCAACCACACATACACACCACATCCCTAAACGCCCACCACACACCTGCACCCCCCACCACACCCGTAAACCCTCAAGACACCCAACACACCTACACCCCCACCATACACATACCTACATCCCACCACATCCCTAAACCCCCACCACACACCACCACACACACCTACTCCCCCACCACATCCCTAAACCCCGACCACACACCTACATCCCCACCACACCCCTAAACCCTCACCACACACCCAACACACACCTACACCCCAACCACACACACACACACACCACATCCCTAAACCCCACCACACACCTACACCCCCACCACACACCTACACCCCCACCACACACCTACAGCCCCACCACACCCCTAAACCCTCACCACACACCCAACATAGACCTACACCCCCACCACACACATACCTACACCCCCACCACATCCTTAAACCCCCACCACACACCTACCCCACCAACAAACACACACACCTACACCCTTCTATCCAACCATGATGGCCGACTTGGACCGGGAACGGGTGCTGCCACCAAGTGTAAAGCGAGAGAACTGGCTCATGAAAGCTCCCCATTGGTTGGCCATTGTGGTGTCAATAAAAAAAAAACAGAAACTTTAATTTCTTTGTTGGTGTCAAACTGATTTAGTTTCATGTATGTAGAAACCTAACCTGTTAAAAGTCTCACATAGTTCCTCTATTGCTCTTTGACAATGTTGTGTTTGTGCACCAATAAATGAGTCATCGATATAAGGAAACATAATGTGTCTCTTCCTAGCCATGTGGGAAAAAATTGGTTTAAGTAACCTTGTGAAAATGCGTGGGGCACAAGCTAGACATCATTCCAACAAAACCTGAGAAACTTCTCATCGGGTTTGTAAACCGGTACTGTATAGTATGCATCCCTGAGATCCACACTCGCCAGCCAGGAGTCTTGCGTTACTAAGTCTCTAGCTGTTTCTAGCGAAAACATTTTGAAATGTTTATACTCCAGTAGTTAAGTCCAAAATTAGTCTGATAACCCCATTTGGTTTGGGTCTCGTGAAAATATTCGAGATAAATTCCCCAGCCACATGAAGTGTTGGCTCTATAATGACTTTTTCGAAAAACTTTAGGACTTGATCATTTAATCCTCGCATTCTTAAACATCAAAACGATAAGGAAAGGGTATGCTATTTTGTATGGGCTCCTCCATGAGTGGTATTCTAACTCCTTCCGCTAGGTTAAGGATAGCTAGATTTTTGGTAATGTTACTCCATTCCGATAAGCAATTGTTGATGTTACCAGCCTTAAACGCGCTTACTGGAGTCTGCGTTGTCACTTCTACTTGTTCGGTGGGTGGGGGAACGGCTTCTGCATGGTGAACTCCCTCTTGAAGGGTCTGTTCCCGTCGTTCCACCCGAACGACTGCCTCTGGCCCCTTCCCCTGGCTTGATAGCCGTAGTTGGTTCCGAACCGGCCTCCTCGTTGTCCGGTTCGACGGCTGTGAAAATCCTGCCCCGTCTTCTTGAAGCAGGTAGAATTCGCATCTGCTGCCTCCTTTTTGTCGACCTCCATGTGTTTGCCACACTTGGAGCCCGTCTCCACTTGTTTGAACAAGTATTGCAGCTGGCCACCAAACATCTTGGTTTTGTCGAAAGGCTTGCCTTTCATGGGCTTGGGGGAAAGGAATAGCGTATATTCCTTCCCGTCATTGTCCACGACCTTCTTGGACCGAGCCACCTCCTTTCCTCCATCGGTGCAGACGGCCTTGAAGACGTTTTCAAACCGTCTGTATGAAAGGAAATTGCTGGTCGTTGTCAGCAGTGCAATTCCCCCATCCATTTCATCACACAGGGAGCAGAACTTGTTCTATGTCATCATCCTATTCGCAATCGGCGTAATAGCTGACAGAGCTGCGAGTACACCCTTGTGTACTGTGTGCAGGACTCCCTCGAACTTTCGGTCCTCATTGAGTTTCACGTCGGCGTGCATCTTTTTGATGGCCGACTCCGGGATGCCTTTAATCCCCGTGAACCTCTCCACCAGCTTCATAATAACCTCCGCCGGCTTGAAGGTACGGAAGTGGCCCTGAATGGTCTTCCGTACGGTCTCAGAGTCTGAATTCGTCAAAGACAAGTCAGACGACGAATCCGAAGAAGAAGATTTGCTTTTCTTGTTCTTCTTCGACTTGTTCTTCTTCGCTTTCTTCACCAGCGGCTTCTTTTTGCGCACCCTGGTGAAGTCATCCCCTTCAGATGACTCTGCCTTCTTCTTATGCTTGCGCTTACGGGCAGGCGCAACCACCTCTTCCTGGGACTCTTCATCGGAAGAGTCCTGAGGTTTGGAAAAATCCTCACAATCAGAGTCTTCCGACACAATCAGCGGCTTCCTCCCGGCAGCGTGTGGCTTAGAGGGGAGCAACTCCTCCAACTTGAGCTGCATCAGCTGCGCGACCCGTTCATCTAGGTCAGCCGGCCCGGCCTCCGAGCACCCCGCCTCCCCAAAATCCCTTTGTTCTGGTGACCTTTGTACCCGTAATGGCGGTGACGGGTCTTCGTCTTCGCTAACCTCTCGAGGTGCATCAGCCTTACTCCGCTTCGTAGCCATTGCTGGGAGTCTGTAAGAAACGCCAAACAAAAATAGGTATCCTTCGAGGTGAAAATGACACAGGCAAACAATAAATTGTTATACCAAATGTGTCTATTGTTAAATCTGTATTTAAACCGTTTTTAACACAGGCGTGTGGCTAATTTTTCAGTCATGGACAACCAACCGAAGCCAAATGAGAGGTATCCTCCAACATTCTCTGTCCAATAAACTTCTCCCACCTGTGGCTTTTGGGGCCAACAAGTTGGAGAAAATACTATGGGACTCGGAGGTACGCCTAATAAATGATTTGGGGAATCTCAAAGAAACCCAGGAATAAATCCTAACGATGTAAGTGACTTCTGCCAAACATCTCTTCGTTCGGCAATGGGTGACATTATAAAGAACAATGGCTGCATTGTTCTAATGATGTTACGACATATCATAATTAGACTGTAACTCAGTCAATTCTTCATGAAAAGTTTTTAAAACTTGATGTATGTGAATGCTAACATGAACTATATCCAGTCAAAAATGATACTAACCTGGTTGGTTTAGTAGTTAATGTAGAAAAACTGTCGGAGCTACTCAACAAATGTCCTCCTGTTGTGAGTAGATTATGCTAACTGCTGGACTGGGATGTGCTTCCTTCTCTCTGGACTATGAGTAGCCAGAGGGTAGTACCGAGGTAAAAATATATATATATATATGTGTGTGTGTGTGTGTGTGTGTGTGTGTGTGTGTGTGTGTGTGTGTGTGTGTGTGTGTGTGTGTGTATATACAAGTATATTTCTATCTATATATGAGTAATATATAATTCTCAGGCACATCCATTAAATATTAATTTGCTTGGTATGTCTGTCCAATACCCCCTCCCTCCCAGACCTCCTCCCGCCCAAACGGTATGAATTAATGGGTCACGCTTGTCCTTTATGCACTGACAATGTACTTGCAATCTGCTTGCTGTAAGGGAATAAGCAGCAACCAACTGCTCGCTCCTTATCTGCCCCGAAAAAGATGTCTGTAGATTTGTTGACATATCCCACTGATTTAAATTAAGACTTGAGGCAAAGTTTGGGATTACTGGTGTTAAGTGTTAGTAAAACTAGTACTAGTCGTAGTGTTAGTAAACAGGTTAACTTAATAGGACTACCTTTCTATTTAAACTATCACCCCATTAAATACGCATTCCGTTTCCCTATAACTTGCTTTTATTCTATAAGACTGGTTCTATTGATGTTCTATACAATTAGGATGAGGATTCATATCCACTAAATTAGCAATAAATGTGGCGGGGTGTCACAGTATTGCAGTGAAAATGTTCGGTAGGTGAGGTATATCTAATTTGAAAAGGAGACCGCTGCATCAGTGCATATGAACCGCCTAGACCATTCGCTCCTCCCACATCAAGTGGCGCTTAGTACAACAGTGGCCACGGTTAGCGCAAGTCAGAGTGCGCCGCCGGCCGGCTATAACATGGGCCCACACACAGGACCCAGAACACGCTGAGATCCGCTGGCAGCTGGAGACCGGAGGCACCCACTGACTGCAAGGTCAGCAGGGAGTCATAACGGGTATGGAAGGTAACAGCAAAACGAAGGGGGGAAATAGGATGTCAAGGCAAAAGATTTTTTGGATCGATTAAAGGCACTTGTTGATTTTATTGGGTTTTCCCCCCGCAGGATTTAAAAACTATTTTGTACTTTAAATTTGGAGAACTCCTGAAAATCTCGCCGACTGATATATATGTTCTTTGCAATTATAATGCATGGTATGAAAGTGGTTTTAATTTGAAGAATTTATTACAGCAGTTTTATCAATAAAGCATACGTTAAAGGAGACGCCTTATGGAAGTGATGTCAGAAGCAATGCTCACTTTCTGGGATTCTAGTTGGTTCCAATGGTCTGGTACAACTACAAGCACGATATATAACATATCGAAGTCTCACATCTACTTCCCGAGAAGCGAGTGCTGCTCGGCGGAGTGTTGTGCCAGGTCTATTTTAAGACTATTCGGCACTACATGACCGCCACAGCTGTTCACACGGTCCGTATTAGGTATGACATAGCCGCCCACTGCGTGCTGCCGGGACGGAACCCACTATGTGCTGCTGTGACTGAACCCACTGTGTGCTGCCGTGACTGAACCCACTGTGTGCTGCCGTGACTGAACCCACTGAGTGCTGCTGTGACTGAACCCACTGTGTGCTGCTGTGACTGAACCCACTGAGTGCTGCTGTGACTGAACCCACTGAGTGCTGCTGTGACTGAACCCACTGAGTGCTGCTGTGACTGAACCCACTGTGTGCTGCCGTGACTGAACCCACTGAGTGCTGCTGTGACTGAACCCACTGTGTGCTGCCGTGACTGAACCCACTGTGTGCGGCCGGGACTGAACCCACTGAGTGCTGCTGTGACTGAACCCACTGTGTGCGGCCGGGACTGAACCCACTGAGTGCTGCTGTGACTGAACCCACTGTGTGCTGCTGTGACTGAACCCACTGAGTGCTGCTGTGACCGAACCCACTGTGTGCTGCCATGACTGAACCCACTGTGTGCTGCCATGACTGAACCAACTGAGTGCTGCTGTGACTGAACCCACTGAGTGCTGCTGTGACTGAACCCACTGCATGCTACTGTGACTGAACCCACTGTGTGCTGATGTGACTGAGTCCACTGCCTGTTGCTGTGACTGAACCCACTGTGTGCTGATGTGACTGAACACAATGTGTGCTGCTGTGACTGAACCCACTGCATACTGCTGTGACTGAACACACTGCATACTGCTGTGACTGAACCCACTGCATACTGCTGTGACTGAACCCACTGTGTGCTGATGTGACTGAACCCACTGTGTGCTGCTGTGACTGAACCCACTGCATGTTGCTGTGACTGAACCCACTACATGCTGCTGTGACTGAACCCATGCATGCTGCTATGACTGAACCCACTGTGTGCTCATGTTACTGAACAGGGGCTCACAGACTACTGCTTATTTGGTGTTCTTGTCTTCTACGAAAGTGTCATTTCACCATTTGTCATTCGCTTATTCCACTGGAGAATGGTTTTGGTCACAGAATCGAAAGATTGATGTAAACCCTTACCACCACCCATCAACACCCCTTGTGTAAGGGGGGCATGACAGGATTGGGAGAGGGAGACGACACACCCACAGACACATACACTCGCCAAGAGACACACACCTTACATAGAAACACAAAAGCAGTTATGGCATAGGTGGATAACATGCAACAAGTACTGAAGTATCTTACAAACCAAACTGGACGGTATTGTAGGGAAACACTGAGGGTAGCACACTTCACATAGCGGCACAGAGCACACTAATGAAACTCCACTCACTGGCAGACACCTGACACCTAACACACAAAAACGCCACCTGCATCCCACCACCAATTACGTGACTGGACACTTAACACCACTTGACCTATTCATCCACACTCCGACTGGTGGGCTTATATCTGGATCATGTAACTGAGTGGGATATCCCAATGGGGCAGCACTATAAAGTCGCCATGACTGCAGACTGTTACAAGTCGGTGCCTGAGTTGATGTTTGATGTTGCTAGGATGTAGAACCGCACAGAATTAACCCAGTCACCCCTGCACCCACTCCTGCTAGCAGTCACCTGGCCTCCCCCCCCCCCCCCCCCCCCATCCACGGGGCACTAACGACAGCCCTCCTCGTGCACCGATCATACCTCAGTGAGTGCATATCCGCCTTTAGTTCCACATAACCACACATGGCGCAGAAATACCGTCATTAGGAGTATAGGGCGCCAGGGCTGGTGTAGTCTACGACTGATCCACACATTGGCATGTGTGTTGACCAACTAGGAGCTTTACTCATTAATGTCTTCAATGTACTCGCTTTTTTTCCCTATTAAACCTACCCTGTTCACTAAAGCCGTGTTCACACGGGGCAGTTAATTCGAATCATAAAAATCGACTTATATAGTTCGGCTCACATTTGGTGTGTGAACGCGTGGCTGAGGCGGTTTAAGCCTGAATCGACTCATATAATTCGGATTTTATAAACCACCTAAGTAGGTGGTTTATATGAACCGAATTTTATGATTCGACTTATATCGCCCGTGTGAACGCAACCGACTTACTTGAGGCGGATTAAGCACATCACACTATATAATATAATTTGGTCTATGAACCTGCTAGAGGTGCACATATTTTTTTTCATCATTTATTTTTAGGTTTTCACTGCCCAGCAGAAGTTTTGACCCTTCCAAAACAATATGATTCAGTCTATACATATCTAGGTCGAACCCACACTCTCTCGTGCCGACGTCGACAAACCGAAACTGGCACTGTTTAGTATGGACTTGCTCATGCGCTGATATCGATTTCCGGCCCAAGTACTGCCCGTGTGAACGCGACACTAATTCGGTTAATATTATCCGCCTTGTATAAATCGGCGTAAACTTTTCCCATGTGAACATGGCTTAGGATAAGAGCATAGCCTAGCACGGGACATTTTATGCGCGTCAAGCGACTTTCGGTGTGTGTGTGTGTGTGTGTGTGTGTGTGTGTGTGTGTGTGTGTGTGTGTGTGTGTGTGTGTGTGTGTGTGTGTGTGTGTGTGTGTGTGTGCGCGCGCGTGCGTGTGTGCGGGGTTTTGTCTGAGTATGTCGCTAATGGTGCAGTCACACTACGACGACAAGGACGACGAGTGACCAACGAGTTGGATTTTCTAAAACCCGATGACATATGCAAATTCGGGCCAAGTTGGACGACACTCGGATGACACCCGGACGTGGGTGACACGACGCTCTAACGACATCAGAACGACAGACGAGGGCATGGAGTATAAGGACGAGAGAGGACGTCGAAGATGTGTGGATTGCGTGTGTGTCTGTGTGTGTGTCTGTGTGTATGTGTCTGTGTGTGGATGTGTCTGTGTGTATGTGTATGTGTGTGTATGTGTCTGTGTGTGTCTGTGTGTGTGTCTGTGTGTGTATGTGTGTGTCTGTGTGTGTGTCTGTCTGTGTGTGTCATACACATACATGCACCCACAGACACACACATACATACACACATATACACACACACAGACACACCCACACAGACATACAGACACACACACACACATACACTCACACATACACACACATACAGACACAGGGCCAACAGGAGACACACAGAGAGACACACACATAGACACAGAGACACATAAACAGAGACACAGACACACACAGCAACAGAGACACAAAGACACACACAGAGACATATAGACACACACAGACACATAGACACAGACACACACATACACACACACACCGAGACACACACAGACACAGATAGACACACACAGACACACACACAGACACACAGACACACACACAGAGACACACACACAGACACAGAGATACACACACACATACACACACAGAGACACACACACACTCAGAGACAAAGAGACACACACAGAGACACAGACACAGATACACACAGACACAGAGACATACACAGAGACACACACATAGAGACACACACACAGACACACACACAAAGAGACACACACATAGACACAGAGACACACATACAGACACAGAGACACACACACAGACACAGAGACACACACACAGCGACACACACACACAGACAAAGGTTTATATATACCCAAAGGCAAAGAGGAGCCGACGAGACGCCGATGAGTGCGTGACGAGTGCATAACGGCAACGACGAGTGCGTAATGACAACGACGACAGCGTAACGTGACTGTGACATGACCGGGACGAGTTCTGAAGTCGTCGAGCTACGTCCAACTTTTTCAACATGTCCAAAACTTCTATGACTTGCCGACGACAACCGACGCGAGAGGAGGAAAGTGGACGAGTTGCGACGACACTCGAACGACACCGTCACACCCGACGACAGACCAAAAGTTCAACTCGTTGGACACTCGTCACCCTTGTCGTCGTAGTGTGACTGCAACATAACACTCTCTGAAGATGGGCAGTCCTGACGTACCT
This sequence comes from Branchipolynoe longqiensis, assembly GCA_030323885.1. NCBI lineage: Eukaryota > Metazoa > Annelida > Polychaeta > Phyllodocida > Polynoidae > Branchipolynoe > Branchipolynoe longqiensis. The sequence goes on along the minus strand of CM059186.1, from coordinate 64,908,171 downwards.
TTATCCGTTGCCATGGCGACCTATTCACATATCAGTGGACAAAGTGACTTACTGGAATCAATTTCGCCTTCTGTATGTCTGCCACTTAGCCACTGGTCTCGGTCTGGTTATACTGTTACAGGGAAAGCCGGGCCAGTGGACTGGTAGCCCATAGAAATCAATGGACAATTGTGGAGCCGGCGAAGTGGGCTTATGGGGAGACGAGAGCCGTGGTACAGGCTCACAATGGGAGACTTCCCCAGGCGGCCATGTGATGTGCACACCAATGGACCATGTCCTACTTCAGCAAGTATTTACTTTGCACGAGCAGCGTTACTTTCAGGGATATTGCCAATGGCATGCTTCAAATACGTCACTTCAAAACACAAACGTTGGAGACCACTCAGACCTAGGGAAATAACACCACAGGAAGTGGTATAGTATTTGATGTTTAATAGTTGTTAGCACAATTTCCCTGCAACCTAATTTTTTGTTTAAATGCTGGGCAAGAAGGGCAAGAGGTATGTTTTCAGGAAGCACTTATGGGTTCGGAGAGGGTTTAAGGGATATGGGTCATTCTCAGAAGTTGTGTATCAATACTGTGACATCAGTACCATAAAATCAAAATGCTGTCAAAGTCCTATCTCCAAGCTTCTTCACTGTGTATGTCCTTTTGCATCTGAATAATTGAAAATAAACATATTCTGATATTTTTAAGTAGGTCAAATGATACTCACACCCAATAAATAGCAGTGTACCATGGAAACCAATCTGACTCCAAAATCAAATATTTTCCACACAAAGCTTGACATTTTTAGGACATTTCACATGCCCCTTGCTTTATAAACAGTAGTAATCATAATTTGAAACCTCATTGCTATGGTTTTGTCTTATTTGTGATGACTAAAGAGAAAAGCAGAAAAAAATTAGCAAGGTAACAGTCCAAGTGGAATCAACAATTTTGCATAAATGTTTGGCTCACATTTCAATGTTTAGGGTCAATTTCAGGATTTATCTTTTACTATACCATAACTGGGTCCATGCATAGTGTCAAATGGTGAAAATAGTTCCTGTACTGTATCTGTACTGAGTGTTTGATACAGAGTTTCATAGTACTTGCAAGTGGAAACAAAATGTTATGATGTTAATGACTCCAGAAAAGGTTAACTATTTCATAATTTTTATAATATTTTTAGAAATAACTTAATGAAGACATTGTATCTGACCATGTGAAGTGAAATCTGCTGTTGCTAAGAGGTTTTCATTAAGTTTGTGACACTTTATTTTCGATGATGTTGACAATGTCACAAATTAGTGATGTAATTTTCTATTTATTTAGCTACATCCATCCCAATAAGATAAATAATACACAATATTAACATTTACTTTTGATCTAAAATATCTCCCACATTATTGGGCTAAATGATGAAATCTAAATATTGACACTCCAATAATGGGTTTCTTTGAAATATGCATTTCAAGTAGACTACCTCAAGTCAGTTTCTGAGAATGACCCATATTGTCAGGGGCTTCACTTCCAGCTGTGGGGACACGCCGTGTGACAGCGTCAGTTCCTCATAGAAACGCGCGGACAGTGACCCCGAACACACGGATTGCTGTGAGCAGACACTTGTAAGGTGGCGCTGTAGTAAAAGAAGCCAGAATGGCAATAATGAGACCCGGTGTAACGATTTCAATTTCCCCCCTTTCCAAGTTCCCCCTAGGAATCTGAAAACGTTTTTAATTTCCCTCCCATGGAATTGAAAACATTTTCAGATTCCCGGGAGGGAAATTAAAAAGTTTTCAGTTTCTTCCCCCATTTTCAAATTCACCCCTCTGGGAATTTAAAATTGTTTAAAAAACTTTTTAAAAGGTTTTAAAATTCAGACCTATAATATTTTTTTCTTAGCCAATTTGGACACTTTTTGTGTCATTTGGGGGGAAATATGTTTTGTTGTACTAGTAATAATTTCCATTATGCTATTCTCTGTGTATTTGTCATGAAAAATAACAAAAAATAACAAAAATAAAGAAAATTCCCAAAATATGGGGGGGGGGGGAGGGAAAGTTAAAACGAGGGAGGGAAAACGAAAACGTTTTCAAATTCCCGTGAGATGAATTTGAAAACGTTTTCAAGTTCCTGTGGGGAACTTCAATCAGGGGGGAATTTGAAATCTTTACACCGGGTCTGACAGATGCACCCCACAACGCCGCGCCATCTACTGACAGACCACAAAGCACCTTCAGTCTACATTACAACAGGTCAACCTCAATATGACCTCTGGCCCAGTCAGTTTGATTGCGCTGGATTATTGATTAATGACCCACAGTCCTGTGATGGCTGTGAACATCCCAGGTGCATTGTGGAAGTGAACCCAATTTATTTCGGGGTTTAACGATGCATCACATCTTATAATACACGCAGCATTAACAGCTTACATGGCATCAAAGTTATCTACAAAGGCGGTCTTTTTAGGCAAACAATATTTAGAACATTTGTAACCTTTCTTTTTCGTTTTCATTTTGTACATTCGTTGATTAAACAGGGAAATGTTCAATTATGGACAACTGGTCTTCCTCATTCCACTGCTCATTGACCTATCCTAATAATGCCGAGTGACAAGCTTACATTTTGCAAGTCTTCGGTTTGACTTGGTCAGGGATCGAAACCACAACTTGCCACATGGGAAGAGAGCACTATACCCAATCGGCCACCCCGTCCGGCTATCGTATGTGAGTAGCAGCACTGTGCATGACAACTAATATTTATATTACTCAAAACGCCATAAGCACCTTACACTGTTAGAGATAGAACCCACCCACCAAGAGCACAGCCGGAGTAACTTACCTCCACACGCTACCCTTGCAGGTGCCCACAATAGGCGCGGTTGCTGGGTTACTTGCGGAGCTATGTCTACTGAACTGATTTGCTGAGACACATGGCGGGCAGGGAGGTGGCAGGTATATCTACATCACCAGTAACAAGCAGGCTGAGTGGATGTGTGCAGGCTAAACGGTCATGGCACCACGGCTGGGGCCGCCTCGGGAACCCACAACTCGTGCAACTTGTGACATTAAATTTCACGGACTTTTAAAAGCAGGCCCATTGTGTCGGCGCACCGATATGGTCCCAAATGAGTCAAATCTACACGCTATCCAAACTTCACACATGTCAGCTGAGCATACAAGAACGCTGTTTCTGTTCAATTCAGAGACGTGTGTGTACAGGCATGCAAGTGATCTTGGAGTAAAAAAGCGGAAATCAGTGAGTGGTCATTTCTAATGACATTGAGATGTAAGGATTAGTCATACGCATGATATCAAAAACTATACTTGGAGAGTACAATTTGACGGATCAAGATGACAGGATAGCCAAAGCCCATGGGTGAATTTCCACGTTTTCGTGCAAATGCACTCATTGCTTTTCCTTATTCGTTTTGGTATTACGTCCTAGCAACATCTAAGGTTCTATTAGAAAGATTCACTCTTTAATTATGACTGGTCAACTACTGTCATTTATACCTGTCATTTATACCTGGCATTTTGTGGTAGTTAATTAGCGATTATCAGAAATTTCGGAAATCCTCGAAATCGCGGAGATCCTTCATCTCTGTGGCATGTGGTTATCTTACACACATTTGCAGTGAAATTCACATTGCATCCCACTTACATTTGAATGAGAGCGGTCTGTCTGTTATATGATCGATACAGATAAGACTGAGGACAGTGGTGAGTAATGTATTCTCTCTCTTGCTGAAATGAACGTGACATGTTTTTGTTTTTATTTACAGACTGCATTCTGGAAATATTTTCTTGTTTGTGTATATATCTCACTTGTAACCCGACGTGTAATCGCAAATACAGTATTCAATATAGTAATCTCTTTCAACGGCCAATTGAACAGCTGTAAATCGGAGAACCTGTTTCCCACATCCAGCAACACACCGCTACCGCACGATTCATTCCAATTAACTAAGTGTCACCATAATACCCATACAAAACATCGTCAATCCTAAACTGATGCATGTCAGAGCATTAGTAGACCCCCTCCTCCATTACAATACGGCACCAACAAACAAACAAACAGAGAGAGAAGGGGCAAATCTACGTAATGGGGAAGGCGGCTGAAATTCTATGATCGGAGAACCAAAACCATTCGCCTGTGCCGACCACGGTAATATCCGAATGCTAGGCATGTATGCATGGTTAAATCATGCATCAAGTTAGGGATGTGCAACACATATAAAGCCTTGCCCAGTGCTTGAGACTGAATCGTCGAAAGCTGCCTAGTCCCATGAAAGCATCCGTTTTCGAAAACCAAATCACTTATCTACATTTGATCCTACATATCCTAATTAGCTACTGGTGCACTTATAAAGCATTTGTTACTGTATAGAGCACTAGGCCAATTTAATTGAACCTGTTACTGCTGAAGCATATTGTGTCTGAATTTTGACATGCTTCCCATTTTTCACTTTAAATATCTCCAAAGCTAAACATTAAATGCACAGTCATAGTCTTTACTATAGAAGCTATACTTTGAACTCACCTCTAACCATATGCATCCTGATCATCAAAGTTGGTAGAATATTTTCCATACATTTGTTTCTAATGTAGATTGTAGTGAAATTGTCCGAGCAAATATTTTACGTGAGATAAAATACCACTTGCTGTGTCACGGTGTATGTGTATTCAGCCCTGCGCCCTGCCCCCTGCCCCCGCCAGGTGTCCGTGTAAGCTGTAGCTGCAAACGGCGCACTGTGTGTTAGCCTTAGTCCTTACTGAGGGACCAGCAGGGGCAGTATGCACCAAGTTGTGCTAGCCTTAACCGGAGCTAGGCGCTAGCTCCGGTCAGCTAGCACCGGGTACCAGGGGTTCCGCAAAAAATGTAAAGTGGTATGCACCAATGTCTTAGCCCGGGCGGATAGCTGACCGTGAGTTTATTTATAGATTTGGGAATTCCCTCCAGTCGACAATATGAATAACGTTGCCAATGCAGCGCGAGCATTAATACGGGTTCGATTTTATGGTTAATTTGATAAGATTTCACTTATTGCGTATGTAATTCTGTTAAATATGAAAGCATTGAATAGATTTGGGCATAATATATTGCCGTTGATTCGGCGGCGGCGGCGGCGGCGGCGGCCATTTCTAGTTGACATTGGACAGTATGTATATCAACGTCGCTGCGGAGGCGGCGATTTGTTTACTTTACATTCGTCGATTCGACAACACGCATAACGCCGCCAATCCGGCAGCGGTGTTAATATCGGTTCGAATTTAGGGTTAATTTGATGAAATTTCACTTATTGCGTATGTAATTCTGTTAAATATGATAGCATTTAATAGATTGAGACCCATACAGGCACACTAACCGCCCCGGCTAGGAGTTAAACCCGATTTGATAATGGTTTAGCTTAGCCTAGGTTACGGTCGGCGGCTAGCGCTGGCACCGGTTGGTGCATACAGATTTTCCACCATTAGCCGTGTGGAGCTACCCAAACCGCGGTTAAGGCCCTAACACCGATTGGTGCATACGGGCCCTGAACTCTGGATGCCCTTAGTGATTGATGCATAACACGCCTGTTTGACCATATACGTTTCGAAAAGAGATAGCGACGAAAAGGGGTAGGCGACAGGAGGGGAGATGGGGAGGGCAGGAAAGGAGAGAATAGAAAAGAGGATAGGGGCGGAAAGGAAGGAGGGGAGGGAAGGGGAGGGGGCGGAGAGGAAGAGGGGAAGGGAGGAAGGGAGGAAGGGTGTAGGGAGGGGAGGAGAGGGAGGGGAGGGGAGAGAAGGGGATGAGAGGGCAGGAAGTGGAAAGGAGGAGGGAAGGGAAGAGGGGTGGCAGGAGAGAAGAGGAGCACGCCAAGATGAGGCGGGTTAAAGCTGCGAACACACTGGATGCGTATCTCGCGCGTGCGTCAAGCGTCACGCGTGCGTAAAAAATCAAAATGTATGTAATAAAGAGAACCCAAACACACTGGCGCGTGCGTTTCTCGCGCGTGCGTCGCACGTGCGTCACGAATCGCTTTTGGAGCGATTATTTACGCTTGACGCGTGGTGACGCTTAGCTTTTGACCGACTTTGCCCGACTTTGCCTGACTTTGCCCGACTTTGCCCGACTTTGCCCGACTTTGCCTGACTTTGCCCGACTTTGCCCGACTTTGCCCGACTTTGCCCGACTTTGCCCGACCACATAGTGTGTTATGTGTGTGTCCTTCCATTCCCCCTCTTCCATTCCCCCTCCTCCATTCCCTCTTCCATTCCCTCCCCTTCCATTCCCTCCTCTTCCATTCTTTCGTTCCCCCTCTTTCGTTCCCCCTCTTTCGTTCCCCCTCTTTCGTTCCCCCTCTTTCGTTCCCCCTCTTTCGTTCCCCCTCTTTCGTTCCCCCTCTTTCGTTCCCCCTCTTTCGTTCCCCCTCTTTCGTTCCCCCTCTTTCGTTCCCCCTCTTTCGTTCCCCCTCTTTCGTTCCCCCTCTTTCGTTCCCCCTCTTTCGTTCCCCCTCTTTCGTTCCCCCTCTTTCGTTCCCCCTCTTTCGTTCCCCCTCTTTCGTTCCCCCTCTTCCGTTCCCCCTCTTTCGTTCCCCCTCTTCCGTTCCCCCTCTTCCGTTCCCCCTCTTCCGTTCCCCCTCTTCCGTTCCCCCTCTTCCGTTCCCCCTCTTTCGTTCCCCTCTTTCGTTCCCCCTCTTGTGTTCCCCTCTTGTGTTCCCCCCTCTTGTGTTCCCCTCTTGCATTCCCCATGTTGTGTTCCTCCCTGTTGCTTTCCCCCCTCTTGCGTTCCCCCCTCTTGTGTTCCCCCTCTTCCATTCCCCCCTCTCCCATTCCCCCTCTTCCATTCCCCTCTCTTCCATTCCCTCCCTTTCCATTCTCCATCTTTCATTCTCCCTCTTCCATTCCCCCCTCTTCCATTCCCCTCTTCCGATCCCCGTCTTCCGTCCCTCCTCTTCCGTTCCTCCTCTTCCGTCCCTCCTCTTCCATTCCCCATCTTCCGTTCCCCCTCTTCCATTCCCCTTCTTCCATTCCTCATCTTCCATTCCCCCCTCTCCCATTGCCCCTCTTCCATTCCCCTCTCTTCCATTCCCTCCCTTTCCATTCCCTCCTCTTGTGTTCCCCTCTTGCGTTCGCCCCTCTTGCATTCCCCCTGTTGCGTTCCTCCCTGTTGTTTTCCCCCCTCTTGCGTTCCCCCCTCTTGCGTTCCCCCATCTTCCGTTCCCCCTCTTCCGTTCCTCCTCTTCCGTCCCTCCTTTTCTGTCCCTCCTCTTCCATTCCCCATCTTCTGTTCCCCCTCTTGCATTCCCCTTCTTCCATTCCTCCTCTTCCATTCCCCCCTCTTCCATTTCCCTCTCTTCCATTCCCTCCCTTTCCATTCCCTCCTCTTGTGTTCCCCTCTTGCATTCCCCCTCTTGCGTTCCTCCCTGTTGCTTTCCCCCTCTTCCATTCCCCCTCTTCCTTTCGCCTCTCTTCCATTCTCCCTCTTCCATTCTCCCTCTTCCATTCTCCCTCTTCCATTCCCCCCTCTTCCATTCCCCTCTTCCGATCCCCGTCTTCCGTCCCTCCTCTTCTATCCCTCCTCTTCCGTTCCCCCTCTTCCATCCCTCTTCCATTCCCCCCTCTCCCATTCCCCCTCTTCCATTCGCCTCTCTTCCATTCTCCCTCTTCCAATCCCCGTCTTCCGTCCCTCCTCTTCCGTTCCTCCTCTTCCGTCCCTCCTCTTCTGTCCTTCCTCTTCCATTCCCCATTCTCCATCTTCCGTTCCCCGTCTTGCATTCCCATCCCCCATCTTCTGTTCCCCCCTCTTGCTTTCCCCCTCTTTCATTCCCCCTTCTTGCATTCCCTTCCTCTTCCATTCCGCCTCTTTCATTCCCCAAGAGGGGGAACGAAAGAGGGGGGACGAAAGAGGGGGGACGAAAGAGGGGGACCGAAAGAGGGGGATCGAAAGAGGGGGAACGAAAGAGGGGGAACGAAAGAGAGGGAACGGAAGAGAGGGAATGGAAGAGAGGGGAATGGAAGAGAGGGGAATGGAAGAGGGGGAATGGGAGAGGGGGAATGGAAGAAGGGGAATGGAAGAGGGGGAATGGAAGAGGGGGAACGGAAGATGGAGAATGGGGAATGGAAGAGGAGGGACAGAAAAGGAGGGACGGAAGAGGAGGAACAAAAGAGGGGGAACGAAAGAGGGGGGAACGAAAGAGGGGGACCGAAAGAGGGGGACCGAAAGAGGGGGAACGAAAGAGGGGGAACGAAAGAGGGGGACCGAAAGAGGGGGGAACGAAAGAGGGGGGACGAAAGAGGGGGGACGAAAGAGGGGGAACGAAAGAGGGGGAACGAAAGAGGGGGAACGAAAGAGGGGGAACGAAAGAGGGGGAACGAAAGAGGGGGAACGAAAGAGAGGGAACGGAAGAGAGGGAATGGAAGAGAGGGGAATGGAAGAGGGGGAATGGGAGAGGGGGAATGGAAGAAGGGGAATGGAAGAGGGGGAACGGAAGATGGAGAATGGGGAATGGAAGAGGAGGGACAGAAAAGGAGGGACGGAAGAGGAGGAACGGAAGAGGGGGAACAAAAGAGGGGGAACGAAAGAGGGGGAACGAAAGAGGGGGAACGAAAGAGAGGGAACGAAAGAGGGGGAACGAAAGAGGGGGAACGAAAGAGGGGGAACGAAAGAGGGGGGAACGCAAGAGGGGAACACAAGAGGAGGGAATGGAAAGGGAGGGAATGGAAGAGAGGGAATGGAAGAGAGGGAATGGAAGACAGGGGAATGGAAGAGGAGGAATGGAAGAAGGGGAATTGAAGAGGGGGAATGGGGGAATGGAAGAGGGGGGGGATGGGGGGGGGGGAATGGAAGAGGGGGGAATGGGGGGAATGGAAGAGGGGGGAATGGGGGTTTTATATGGGAGGTGTGTACCGGCCTTTAGACGCGTGGCAGACGCGTCCAGTTTGTTCGCTATTTACGCATGAGAACCGCATGACGCACGCTTGTACTTGACGCACGCGCGACGCACGCGTCCAGTGTGTTCGCAGCTTAAAAGCGTGGATAAGTATGTGTATCGGAAGTGGATCATACAACAGGTGCACTCTGAACAGGTACATGTGGGCAGGACAACAAACACCTACAGAGAGTGAGAGGTGTTTGGGAGAACAGGATTGCGCGAAGGTGGCGATGTTTGTTGGGCGTTATTGTCCTAGCAACATCCAAGGTTATATCAGGACTGGTACCGACTTGTAACAGTGCATACTCATGGTGACTTTAGTGCTGTCCCCTGTGGAGATCAGACTGCTACACCATCACCTGATATCCCACCCTGTCACATTATCCTGAAACTGAGCTAACCAGTCCTTGCCCTATCCTAGTAATGCCGAGCGCTAGGTTAGGCAGCGAGTCGCAATTTTGTAAATCATTGGTTTACTTCAGCTGGGATTCAAACTGCCGACCTTCCGCACGGGAAGCCAGCGCTCTATCGCTTCGGCTACCACCTCCGGTAGGTGACGATGATGGCCTAGCCGTAATGACCAAACACGGCACCACTTGGCGCTACTGTCAGGCGACGCCAGCTCAGGCCAGGGGTTGGCTTCTAATGCTTTTGCCTTTAGTTGTTTTATTCGGATAGTTAAAATTGCTATGACTTACACGACTTAATTGCAAGTATTGCCGAGGTTCTACTACCCAATCACCCATCTGGGGCCACATGCACCAATCGGAGTTAGGGCCTTAACCGCGGTTTGGGAAGCTCCACACGGCTAACGTTGGAAAATCTGTATGCACCAACCGGTGCCAGCGCTAGCCGCGGACAGTAACCTAGGCTAAGGTACCCCAGTTTCAAATCAGGTTTAACTGCTAGCCGCGCCAGTTAGTGTGTGTGTGTGGGTCTCAATCTATTCAATGCTGTCATATTTAACAGAATTACGTAAGCCATAAGTGAAATTTGATCAATTTAACCCTAAATGCGAAGCGATATTAACGCTGCTGCCGTAGCAGTGGCGATATTAATATTTTCGAATCGACGAATTTAAAGTAAACAAATCGCCGCCGCCGCAGCGACATCGATATCCATAGTGTCCAACGTCAAATAAAAATGGCCGCCGCCACCGCCGCCGAATCGGCGGCAATATATTAGGCCCAAATCTATTCAATGCTGTCATATTTAAAAGAATTACGTAAGCCATAAGTGAAATTTGATCAATTTAACCCTAAAATCGAACCGTTATTACCGCTCCTGCCGTATTGGCGGCGTTATTCATACTGTCGAATCAAGGGAATTCCCAAATCTATAATTAAACTCACGGTCAGCTACCCGCCCCAGCTAAGACATTGGTGCATACCATTTTACCTTTTTCGCGGAACCCCCAGTACCCGGAGCTAGCTGACCGGAGCTAGGGCCTAGCTCCGGTTAAGCCTAGCACAACTTGGTGCATATGGCCCCTAGAAGGTAGGCGACTGCACGGGGCGGCCAAATCGCACTCACTGGCTGGGCTCCCAGCCAGAAGGTCAAACCAATCACATCAAATTGATGCTTGTCACCTAGTCTGGCGATTAACAATAATACGATAGGGCAAGAACTGGTTTGCTCAGAATCAGGATGATATAACTGAGTGGGATATTGGTCATGGCGCTGGTGGACCAGTCTCTCAGTGGGACAGCACTATAAAGTTATCATGAGTTTGCACTGTCATGAGTGAGTACCTTCCCTGATATGCCATTAGATATTGCTAGGAGTAGGTACTCCAAAGTGATTTTTTATTTTAAGGTTTCAGTGTTTAAAATTATATAGGTATATAGATCTTTTAAATCCGATTCCAGTGATATAAAATGTATATATATCTCTTGAAAAGTTCCGAAATTATGAAGTCTTAAAGATTCAGTTTGTTGCCCCTTTTTTGTGCACATTTCCAAATTAGGGAAATCTAGGTTTTTAAGGCCCCAACATAAAAGCTATGTTGCATATAATTGTCCAATATTAAAGAATCTCACTCTCTATAGCACAAATAAGAGGCTCCATTTTATTCCAGACCATTAGCTTTGTTATTCTGTCAGATATTTCATTCTAAACTTGCTAAATTCCTTAATATCTAGTGAATAGCATCCGGGTTAATGAAATATCATAACTTCTGTTCTACTTACACTATCACTCTAATTTTTATTCCAAAATAATCAGAATCAAAAGCTGCATATGATTATACATGTCTTAAATTAATATGAGGCAAAAACTGAAGTTCACTTTAATAGGCATTGCAAGCTGACTACAAGTCTTTGTCGCAAATAGATTAACTTTATTAAGATGATTAAACAGATTCCCTTGGGCGACAATAGACTTCAGAAAGGTTTTCAATGTCTGGCACCTTCCATACTCTAAAGTCATCATTGATGGGTGCCACATCAACCTTTTTCTGTAGAAACAGAAGCTTCAATCAACACCATGTTCGTTGCTCCGGTGCTGGAGACATGAAGACATGGTCATTTTTCAGACCAACCTTGCAGAGTATGATATAAATCTCAACCAAATATTTTTCTGGTTAGGTGGAGGAAAACTTGAGCTTTCTCATGATATAATTTTCAGGACGATCCTGATTAATATTCAAGGACAATGAGTGTCTGAATGTTTTCACTCCTTCTGTTCAATCAAATTTCCCACTCAAAGACAGCCATGCTAGATATGCTAATGAAGCCGGGTTTCTTCTCCATCTTTCATTGGTGGTTATTTTTTAGCAAGGTAGCAATTTTAGGGAAGGGAGTGGCTAAGACTGGATGCAAACAGAATGGCAAGCATGCACAGAGCTGCTGATGGTACACCCAAACATGTGTCCATTGACTCTAATTTATTTCATCATGTTAATTAGAGATTGAACCCCCTAAAAGACAAAAGAACAGGCATTCACATGCTATAATTATTATTTCAAACAAAGCGGAATTAATGGAGATCGAAGTGGTTTTAGAATGGTTAAATTATGTAAGATTTTACGATGCGGACAGCGTATCCGCGCACTTTGGAGTACCTACTAGGAGATAATACCCAATAAACACAACTTAAACTGTAGGCAATGTAGTTAATACTGGTTACAGGATTTCTAAAGCATGGCTAGGCACACAGCCATCTGGCCTGTTCCTGTGCCGTGGTATCCGGGAACCAGCCGAGTTATATGGTGGCGATTGTAACCTGGTCTGCACCATCTTGATGGAGTAATTATATTTTCCAATTTAGAATCTCATTTTGGCATGTCTTTCTATAACCACATTTGCTGGAGGTAAGCACTATCTGTGACAATACGAATACGAAGTACCCAGAACTCTTAATGGCATGCCGAAATAACAGACATATTGATATATTAGTATGCATACTGTGCAGATTTATATTTATTAAACCAAATTCTGTGTCAATCAGAGCATCCATACACATATATACATCACTGCGATCCTATTTCGACTTGACAAATTAAGAAAACCAATGACCTGCTCACTGGGGTCTTCATTGGGAGCTAGATATACGAATTGTTTGAATTGGCAGGGCTTCTTTCCTTATAGACTGGGCAACCAAGAGGCTGCCAGATAAGACTACCCGTCGTTATTAATCTGATGGTAACGAGACACCCCCAGCTGTGTCCACACTGAGCATTCAGCCATAAACGTGTAAACATAACTCCACTGTCGGTCCTGCATCGGTTGGCACATGCCGACATATATAGCCTGCACCTTGCAGTTACCAATGTTCTCCTGAGTGACTGCTGCTACCTTCTATTAGTAGTCCCTGGTCTCTTGGTATCCTTTTCTTAATGCAAATGTCAAACTTGCATTTATATCCCAAATATCATTCTATAAATGAGGAATGTCATTGATATAGCGAGAGCTCTGCAGGAAGAGTGGGTAAAATTATGAAAAAGTACATGGAAAACCAACATATACAACAAAAATGCTTTGTTTTAATATTCGTTAATGCATTTGATGACCTATTAGTGTTTGTAATGTATTGGCGGCCACCAATATTAGGTAAACTAGCATATGTTTGGGATAACATTCTGGTACTCATGAGCTTGGTTTTACTGCTCATCGGTCAAATGTCTTGCACTGTGTTTTTTGTGTATGTGTGTTTTTCTTCTTTCAAAATAGAGTATATTGGATGTGCAAGCTCAGCGAGGAGCAATGGAACGAGGAAGACCAATTGTTTGCAATTGAAATTTCCTCTGCTTAATCAACATAAGTACATATACCTTTTGGGGGGATTTAAATAATTATTTGAGCACATTGGTGAATGTATGGCCTGCACTGATCCTAACTGAAGGCACTAATTTACCGCTAACCATCACGCTACCTACACATATATGGTTTTACAAATATGCATATGAAGCAAAGTTTGTCGAGGCCGGCTCAGTCTATGCCAACACTCCACCACGATGTGTCTACACTCAGATTAATGTAGCATGCGCAACACTCACATAACACACTTGTACCAACTGTTTTCTAAACAACGACTATCGCCACCTACTACAACTCAAGCTCACAATGCACGACGTCAAAAAAACAAAAACAAAAAAACTAATCACAAGTTAATGAAATCCCATCCCATTAAATGTTCTCATTACACAAGTTTAAATAATTCAAAACGGTTCAATAATGATTATTTCATAGCAAAGTGTTCTAAATGTGAATTAAGTAGCGACAATTTGTAAAGAGAGGAATTACACTGGCAAGGGGACATGGAGATTGGATGTGTGGTTAAACTGCCCAAAACACAGGGGACGGGCTGTCACCCCGGAAGGTTTATTCACGAATGAAACTGCATTCATACTCACAGTGACCGTCTCTCCAGACCCCACTTTAATTACGGAATCAGAGTCTTTGCGGAGGGAGTCCTTGAATTCCTTTATGTCTTTACGGGTCCACATTGAAGCCGCAGCTATAGGAGGGAGTTCATCTAAAAACAAACAAAAAGTCACAAAAGGACATGTAGTGCCCAGGCAGACAGAGAAATGAACGCGACATATATTGATAGGACCTAAGGACAAGGACGGAGAATGAAAGGTGTAACTGGAACACACTACGGGCAAGCAAGTCTACAGCACGCACACCCAACATAACGGACACGGCTGCCGCATGGAGCGAGACGCCGTGACGTCACCACCACACGCGCACGGGGCGAGACCACGCGAGACACCGCGAGACCGTGTCATGGGACCGTCGGCCCACAACTCACCGTCGCCGTTGCCAGTGAGGCTATTTTAATCACGTTTTCAGGCATACTGCGGACATTGTCCTTGAACTTCCGGATGGTGTTGCGCGTCCACGTCGAGGCTGGCATGAGCGGGGGCATGTTCTCCACGGGCTGGTCACCTGAAACACAAGGGCGGGCGGGCGGGAGCACGCCGGGATCGGGGCACTTTACAACCAGCATCGTACATTAGGCTGTGCCGGGTGCGGGTCACATGGCGCTCCAGGCAGACAGCTACAACCAGCTCATACACCATGTACCGTCATATAGATTAGCTACAGGAAACTTATCTTTGTCTAGTTGGAGGATAACTTGTGTTTTATTGAAGGTTCACCTCCCTGTCCTCTGCTTAGCCATGGCTAGGTAGGGGACTGTGGCTACTGGTCAATCATCTATCTACTCTATCGAGTTAATATGCTCTTAAGTATTCCTTGTGATTTTGGTAGGTAACCCTATCCAAATGAAGGTGGGGGTGCGAGGGCCCTATCCTCTGCACAGCCTCAATAAAACAGAAGGCATCCTTCAACTATACCAAAGGCAAGTTACATTTAAAGTTCCAGGGTCCGATGGCATTTGAAGTTTTGTCTTATTTTGTAGATAAATATATCAAAGTGATCATTATGAGCTACTAATCATTAATCCGGAGTCATTTTGATGAACAATTACTTGTTTTGAAGCAATTTGAGCTGAAAGAACCCAAAATAATTTCGACAAGCTTGCCAAAAGTCCCATGGCTATGACCCAGTGGTGACCACATGATGTGAGATGACCTACTAATCGTGGAACCTGACAGGACTGTAGGCAGGTATTTCTGTTTGGTGTGTGAACATTCTGGGAACGGATTGGTGCCATAGGCTCGTGGCACTAGGGCTTTTAACAACACATTATTTTGTAGAAAGGTTAATTTGATTTATATCTATCAAATTGACCAAGTAGCAACGAATAGCCAACATCACATATACATCGGTATATGATTGACATCGTCCTAATGGCAGAAATTTCAAAACATCAAACTATGCAATTTTAATCAACGAATGTCTAAAAAATTATTTGAAATTACACAATTTGATTAATTATGTCTATAGAATTGACCAAAGCAGCATTGGATATCAAATATCACATATACACTAGTATATGACATCATCCTGATGGCAGAAGGTCAACACCATCAGACTGCAATTTTAATCAAAGAATGTAAAAAAAAAAAATCAAATGAAATGTGGAATGAGCAGGGGCACTCATTCGGGACGTGGCGGGCTACGAGGCTGACCTCGCCACCCCCCCCCCCCCCCCCCTTCTGCTAGGGGCGAGCGGGGAGGGGACACACAAACATGTGTATATCATATATATGATGTATATACTAGTCGTGTATCAAATGTATGTGTCGCGAGGCCATCTTACGATGCCCATGCAGAAAATACATTTGATATATGCACTAGTATATGAGCCTGTCTCAAAAGGTGATGACTCTTTTTTTTATGTCCATTGTAACGATTGACACAAAACAGCACAGAAACGGTTACACTGAAAACGCAAGGACATTTGCTTCAAATCAACATGTATTCTATTGGGATTATGAAACACCATGTAAAAAATAAATCGGTTTATCCTGAGCAGATGCATAAGCAGAGAATATGTTGATCATTACAATGGACAAAGTTTTGTCCCATATTGCTTAGCACCTTTTGAGACAGTCTCATATATGTCATATATACAAATTATTTGGATATTTTTAAAAGACATTTATTGGTGATAATTTAAACTTTTGGTAATTTTGAATCAAAATAATGATTAGGACATTCAGTAAAACCCCCATCAAGTTTTATACGAAACTAAAGCTTAGAATATCTACTATCATTTCCTGGTAAAAATATCCAAATAATTTGTATACCACTGTCAAGATCATTTTGAGAACTTTAAAGTGATATACTTTTCAAGTTTGTGGTGATCTCCAGCAAACTACAGCCGAAAGTGTAAATCCTACCCCTTAATTGGTATGCAAAATTGAAATTTATGTCCTATTCCTCAGCTATTATCATGATTATTCTGATACTATACTAATATTGCTTTGTTTGTGGTAACTCATTTTTACTACATGATGTTGTGGATAGTTGGGTGAAGTTTCAAGGATATTGGTTAGTATTTCTTTAAATATAAGCATTTATGTACCTCATACCTCTTAATTTCTCATATTGACAAGTGGCAATTTGTGTTTTTTGCCATTTTGAATGGCCAATATCTCGAAAAATAATTATGTCATTACTCTGGGGAAAAAATTGACTTGATATATGCATAGATAACACATAGTCCTGAAAGACAAGTTCATGTGGCCATTATATTTCGAATTATTGATGTCTGAAATGTGGGTTTAATGCAAATTGCCCAAAAAGCTGATTTTTGCATCATTTTTGTCCATATTAAAAAGCCTACAACTTTTTATGTAATCATCCGATCTTAATGAACTTTGTGTCATTTTACTTCTCCTGGTAAGAGCTATGGAACTATATCAAAATATGGTGCTTTCTATTGAGTTGCAAAAATGATGTGGGATACCTATATATATATATAGTATAGTTATACGAATCTTACCTGGGTACAGATGATGGATAACTGTTGTTTTCCCGAGGTACAAGCCTCGGATAGTTGTGAGCTAGGGAGAAGGAAGCACATCCGGGTCCAACAATCTTTACATACATATTTTGGATAAAAAATTATCTCAAATTCCATGGATACTAATATGTTTTCGTTTCGGCACAAGCAAACATTATAGTTGTGGCAGGGTTGGGTGGGCGGGCCCTAGCCCACGACCATCCGAGGCTTGTACCTTGGGAAAACAAGTTATCCATCATCTGTACCCAGGTAAGATTCGTATAACTATACTATTTTACCTGGGTACTAAGCCTCTGGCTACTCGTAGCCCAGGGAGACTTTATGTAATATCATTTTTTATCCTTTACTATTCTTTAACAACAATGTCTTAATAGCAAAAATAATAATATTTTTGTGTTTCTCACCCATCTTTTCAGTCGGTGAGTAAGCGAGTCGCCAGGCCACTTGACTTTTCTAGTCATTTGTTGTAATGTTTTGCAAACGATCTAGCCGTCTTCCAGCCAGCATGCGCCAGGATCCTCTTCACTGAGATCCCTAACTGTCTTGCTTAAGAGACCATGCCCCCCCCCCCTCGTTGAGTGGGCTGCTCAGCGTCCTGTGTTGATGCTCCCTCCTTAAGCACCTTAATGGTCCATCTTGTGAGTGTGTCTCTCGAGATAGCTTTTAATAAGCTTCATTAGGCCTCATTAGGCTGTCTGGAATACCGTATTCCCTTTGTCTTGGGTATATACGCCCTAATGGCTGACACAACACAAACATTCCAATCTTTAAGAAAACTATTTACATGTACCGTGGACAGTGGGTCCCCTGTATGGTTGGACTTTAGCAATTGGTCCAAATCAAACGTTGCCTCCTTGGCATCTATCTCTAGTCCATCTAGAGGCAAGGCAACAATTGTTTGACCTCTGTGGCCTGTAACCAGCAGTAATAGAACTGCTACTTGAAATCCTAGTTCTTTAATAGATAAATGCTTATTACTAGGCCATGATGAAAAGCTTAAAAACTACAGACACATCCCAAAACCTATTATATTTGGGCTTTGGTGGATTCCTCTCATAAACTGATCTAAGAAACCAATGCACTACTTGATGCTTTCCAACTGTTTGTCCATCTATCCTCGGCAGAATGATTGAAAGTGCACATCTTGCTACATTTATTGCTCCAAATCCTAATCCTTCATCTTCTAGCATTCTTAGAAAATGTACAATCTGAGCTATTGTAGGCTTCAATGGCTTAACCCCCTTAAGTAAACAATGAAGTCCCCATTTCTTTAAATAACTTTGTATATAATTTAACAGTTCCTTTCCTCCAGGCGTGAGAAATGAGCCTTTCCTGTGTAATTTTGTCGAGGCCAAATTGTTCCAAATGTTTGTTTAGAAAAGGAATGCCAAAAGGGGTGTCTTTGACATGTCTCAGTGGGTTGTTAGCGGCCCTTGATGTTGTAGATTTCCCTTGGCCCTTGGAAAAATTATTGTGTCTTTCGCTCCCAATGCCACTGCCGCTAGCCAAGGTTGTGTGTCCCACTCTGGTACTATTAGTACCACCTGCGAATGATCCATCTTGATCTTCCTGGCCACTCTGCTGATGATGCTGAATGGTGGGAATATGTAATAAAATTTGTTATTCCAAATAAGAGAAAATGCATCCACTCACCATGCCTCTGGCTCTGGATGCCAAGATACATATTTTTGTAACTTTCTGTTGTTTTGTGATGCAAACAAGTCAACTTCTGGCTTTCCCCATTTCTGACAAATATAGTTGAAAATATTGGGATTCAACGACCATTCCAAATGATCCATGGAAATGTAGACTTTTCCTATCAGCCAAAGTATTCTGAATGCCTGGGATATGCGCTACAGTTAGCCATATTTCATGTTCTTGAACCCAGTCCCAAATTAGTTTGGCTAATCGGTTACATGGCATGGACCGCGTCCCTCCCATATTCCGAATGTAAGCCATGGTTGTTGTATTGTCCGTTAATACACATACATGATTTTTAGGTATGCAAACTAGGCTCCGTAATCCTAAATAAATCGCTCTCAGTTCCAGCACATTAATGTGATCGGAGATTTCATCCTCCATCCACCTTCCCCCTGTTGCGTGTTTATCCCTATGAGCCCCCCAACCTTCTAATGACACATCAGTCGTCACTACCATATTGGATTCCCCCATTCTAATAGGATTAGGTGAACTATCAATGTGTGATAGCCACCACAAAATGTCTTGTAAATCTTCCGGCGAAATTGTCATCGGGCATTCAAAATTCCCTTTATTACGAGCCAATGCTAAATTCTTATCTATTTCTAGTGACTTGATATGTGCTTTACCATATAAAATAGCAGGGGCATATGCTATCATAATTCCTATCAGTTCTGCGATCTGTCTTATCTTTGGCCTACTTAACTGTAACAACTGGTTAGCCGTTGTATCAAACTTATCCCTTTTTGATGTGTTAATGAAACGGTCATGTCTGTCGTGTTAATCAAAAACCCCAAACACTTTAATTCCTTTGTAGGTATGGAGACTGATTTAGTCTGATGTATGAAGAAACCTAAACTTGTAAAAGTATCACATACCTGATCTACTGCTGTCTGACAATCTTGTTGTGTCTGTGCAACAATAAATGAATCATCAATATAGGGAAACATAACATGTCCTTTCCTAGCCATATGAGAGAAAATGGGCTTGAGCAATTTTGTGAACAAACGTGGCGCAGAAGCTAAGCCATTGGGCATACAAGTAAACTCATAAAGTTCTTCATTCCAGCAAAACCTGAGAACCTTCCGATCAGGTTTATAAATCGGCACTGTATAGTATGCATCCCTGAGATCCACACTAGCCAGCCAGGAGTCTTGCATTACCAGATCTCTAGCAGTTTCTAAGGAACAAATTTTGAAATGTTGATACTCAACCAATTTGTTTAACTTTGTTAAGTCCAAAATTAATCTAATCTCTCCATTAGGTTCAGGTCGTGAGAAAATATTTGAAATAAATTCCCCAGCAACATGAAGCACTGGCTCAATAATTCCTTTTTCACAGACCTTAAGGACTTGTTCATCCAAAGCATCCCTTTCGACTCCATCAAAACGGTAAAGGTATGCGATGTTGTATTAGCTGTTCCATTAATGGATTCTTACCCCTTCTACTATACTAAGAATAGTCTGTTTATCCATAATATTCCTCCATTCATTAAGGCAATTCTTAATATTCCCAGCCTTAAAATCACTTACAGGAGTTTGTGTAGCGACCTCTACTTGTTGGCTGGGCGGGAAAACGGCTTCTGTGGGGTGAAGTCCCTCTTGAAGGGGCTGTTCCCCTCGTTCCATCCGAACGACTGCCTCTGGCGTGGTAGCCGAAGTTGGTTCCGAACTGGCCTCCCCTCTGTCCAGTTTGACGATTTCGAAAATCCTGCCAGATCTTCTTGAAGCGAGTGGCATTGCCATCAGCACCCTTCTTTTTGTGTTTCCCACACTTCGACCCTGTCTCCACTTGCTTAAACAAGTATTGCAGCTGGCCCCCGAACATCTTGGTCTTATCCAAGGGCTTGCCTTTCACTGGATTGGGTGCAAGGAATAGGGTGTATTCCTTTCCGTCATTGTCCATGACTTTCTTCAACCACGCGACCTTGCCGGCATCGGTGCACACCTCCTTAAAGACATTTTCAAAACATCTATAAGAAATTACCGGTGGCCGTCAACAAAGCAATTCCTGCGTCCTTGTCCCCACAAAGCGAGGAGAACTTGTTCTCCGACAACATCCGATTCGCAATCGGAGTAACCACTGCCAACGCCGACAGGACACCCTTATGGATCATGTGCAAACACGCCTCAAACTCCTTACAGTCCTCACTATGCTTGAAGTCCGGATCCATCTCCTTGATGGCCGACTCAGGGATGCCTTTAATCCTCGTGTACCTCTCTGCGAGCTTGGTAATCACCTTGCCCGGCTTGAATGTGTGGAAATGACCTTGGATGGTCTTCCTCATCATAATAGTGGTGTTGATCTTCTTTTTCTTCTCCACTTTGATCTTCTTAGAGAGCTTCCCACTGATTTTGGCATACTTGCCTTACCGTCCAAATCGGTAGTAGTCGAGTCAGACGAAGAGTCCGAGGAAGAAGACTTACTCTTCTTCTTCGACTTACTCTTCTTCTTCGACTTACTCTTCTTCTTCGACTTACTCTTCTTCTTTGACTTACTCTTCTTTGTCTTCTTCACCCCAGCTTTCTTCCGAGCCCTGGTGAAGTCATCTCCCTGTATGAGTCGGCCTTTCTCTTATGCTTGCACTTGTGCCAGCCGCACCACCTCATCCTCCGACTCCTCTCCCGAGGAATCATTCTAGTCAGAGAAGTCTTCCCAATCTGAATCCTCCGAAGAAATCGATTGCTTCGACCTGGAGGTACTCGACTTCTCCGGTAGCAACTCTTTCAACTTGACGAACACACACTCTCAGAGGTACGCCTCAATAAAGTTGGGGAATCTTATCAAACGCCTACTATTGCTCAAGAGGGCATTAGCTGTATGAACAAGAATTATACAAATTATTCTTGGCAGGATAGCCGGGCCACTTGTCCTATCAAGCAATACTCAGTAATTTAGTGAGAGCAAATTGCTTCTAACTTGATTGATACTGTAGTCTGCTATTGAGTAGTCTGCTACTGGTACAAATGCTAGCTGTAGAAATAAAACTGAATCATTTACTGGGGGTGAAATTCTAATACATATGTATAATATAAGGTAATATATTTTCACATGTTAAAACACTTGATCAACGGTTGATTCCTGTCTTGAAACCCTGACCTCCCCCAGCTACACCCCGCTGGGTGTTAGAGTAGTAGGTTGCTGACCTATGCCCTGCCAGGTCTTCTGATCTCTCTGTGCATGCCCTCCTTACTAAGAGTGATTGCGCCAATCTTGCTCCTCTATTTGCTTTGTGGGAGTTCAGGGTGTAGCCTAGAACCATCTGCTTGTTGCTTTTGACTGCTGTATCCCATGTTTTCAGCAGTGTTATTACCTGCTGATATATTTTATTTATCCCAGCTTGGAGGAACCAATCAGGGTGTATTCCTTACATGCTTTATCCTTTATTTTCCTTGCCTTGGAAAGTTCTTTGGTCAACTTGCAAGTGCATTACTTGCTGACATATTTATATCCTTAACAAAAAAGTAGCTGCTTGTGGCGGCCAGAACAACCATAATCTTTATTGAAGTATGAGGTCAGAGATCTATGTGTATCAATTTTCTATCAATATTCGGTGAACAACAGTCAATGGCTGTGAGCACAGCCAACATTTTCCTTCTGGCAGTTTAATAAGGCAGATTCATACCTTTTTTGAACCACCTATTTCATTACTTTGACAGTAGTGGCTCTATGCCCTTCCCGCCCAAGAATCTTTCCACTGCCAATGAGCTCTTGGGGCTGGACATTATAGAAATGTCCTTCCATTGACGTTGCAGATTTTCACCATTTCCAATATAATGGCTTGTCTGTTCTCCCATTTGTAAGCTGCTTCTTCCATACCCTGGTATAAAGACGAACACACAGTCTCTGAGCTGGTAGAAGAGTGCCTTAAATTGTTATTTCTGTGAAATTTCTTCTTGTGGGATGCAAGCTTCCTCTTGTCCATTTGGCAACAGGTTTCAATAAAGTCGTTCCCATCAGAATGTCCTGGATCACCTTCCAGCTTCCTATTGTGCCTCAGCTCGCTTCTTAGTAATGACTGGTTCAGGGTTGAGGGTTTGGGTTCTATGGTCCATGGTATATCCACCTTACAACGGTGAAGCCATCCCAAATGAGATGCGCAGCTGACATGATCAGCAGAAGGTAATGCTGCCTGATGCTCTTTCAATACATTAATTTTCTTCCACAGTGTGCATAAGTGCTGTCTCATTTTGCCTACTCTAAGACGGCCCACCCATAAAATTGGGCAACTGGTTCAGTGGTAGTGTAGTGCCAATGATTTTCCGTTTCAAAATAAGGCAAATTCCGTTTCAATTCCGTTGCTGACAGAACTGGCAAAACAATATATTTCCATCAGCATACAAATCATTCGGATACTGTTGTGCACGCTCTGAGGCACTAACACGAAGCAGGGGTTGCATTCGCTTACGTTTGGCCTTGGTAGGCTTGGGATCGTTTGCAGCCATGTTCATGCACGTGTTTCTAGCTGTCAAATTGTCAATCGTTGTAACGAGTTTGTAAACAACTTCAGAAACAAAAACAGGCGGGTTGATTTGGGGAGGTACTCACTAAACTGCGGGCAAGCCGGATATACGACTAATGAGCCGGGTTTGCCGAGAGTGTGCAATGGTAACGTGGCTGGTAATGTGGTTATAGTAGCCCGGGTATTAAATATCCGCCCAAAACAAACCAGGGTTTACATAGTCTCAATCTGAGCGATATATGTGGAGTGTGATCAATTACAGAGAAGTGGTATTTGATCAATTTAGGCTTTATTCTGTCACTTTTTAGTTCAAAATAACGGATTTGACATGAAAATAACGGAATTCCGTTCCAACTTATGAATTCCATTTCAAACTTGACAATCCGCGATTTCCGTCGGTTTTGCGCAATCGCGGAAAATCATTGGCACTATATATAGTATAGTTATACGAATCTTACCTGGGTATAGATGATGGATAACTGTTGTTTTCCCGAGGTAGAAGCCTCGGGTAGACGTGGGCTAGGGAGAAGGAAGCACGTGAGGTACCAGCAATTTTAACCTACTTATTCAGGATAAAAATGAACTTTCAATACAATGGATGCTATGATTTTCCCGTAACGGTACACCAACGGGATAGACGTGGCAGGGCGTGGTGGGTGGGCCCTAGCCCACGTCTACCCGAGGCTTCTACCTCGGGAAAACAACAGTTATCCATCATCTATACCCAGGTAAGATTCGTATAACTATACTATTTTACCTCGGTATACAGCCTCAGGCTAGGGAGACCGTTACATAATTCATTTTTATCCTTAATATCATCCATTCTTATATAATATTCAACGTTTTTGTTCTCACCTATTCTTGTTAGTTGGCGAGCAGGCGCTTTGCAATGCCGGTAGGCTTTTCTAGTCGCTTGTTGTAATGTTTTGCAAACGACTTAGCCGTCTTCCAGCCTGCATGCGCTAGTATTCTTTTCACAGAAATACCTAGCAACCGTGCCTTGGAGACCATGGCACCTCTAGTTGAGTGGGATGAGTATTTGCTTGTATCCACTCCAGCCAATTTCAACACCGTAATTGTCCATCTGGCAAGGGTGTCTCGTGAAATTGCCTTATGTGGCTTTATAAAGCTCACTAATAGTTGTTGTGATGCACGTAAATCCTTTGTCTTAGATATATAAGCCCGTATGGCTGACACAACACATAATTTCCGATCATTCGGAAAACAGTCTAAGTGAACCGTAGATAAAGGGTCACCTAACGTGTTCGATTTAAGCAATTGTGCTAAATCAAACGTAGCTTGGTTCTTGTCTATTTCTAATCCAGTTAAAGACAAAGCAACAATCGTCTGTTCTCTGTGTCCGGTTACTAATAATAACAGGACCGCGACCTTAAAACCTAATTGTTTTATATCTAACCACGAGTTGTGAGGCCAAGCCTGAAACAACTTAAATACTATAGACACATCCCAAAACCGACTATACTTTGGTTTTGGAGGATTCCTTTGATAAATTGAACGAAGTAGATAACAAAGAACATAATGTTTTCCAACTGTTTCACCATCAATTCTAGGTAATATGATTGATAACGCACATCTTGCCGCATTGATCGACCCAAAAGATAGTCCTTCATCCTCTAGAGAACGAAGAAAACGAGCTACTTGTGAAATTGTTGGATTTGTTGGCTTAACTTTCATTAACAAACAATGTACACCCCATTTCTTTAAATAGGATGTGTACATTTTGACAGTTCCTGGCCTCCAGGCATCAGACACTATCCTATTCTCAGTAATTTTGTCCAATCCAAATTGCTGCAGCTGTTTCCTTAGAAAAGGAATGCCAATAGGGGCGTCGTTGACACGTCGCCATGAACCACTAGCGGTCCGTGGTGTGTCAGATTCCCGAGTTTTCTTGGGAATCGTATATGTTCTTTTGCCAGTTGTGAAACTGCTGGCAGCCAAGGTTGCGTGTCCCAATCGGGCACCACCAGTATAGCATGTGTCCTTTCCAAACCGATTTTCCTGACAACTCGGCTGATAATGCTAAACGGTGGGAAAATATAAAAATAATTATTTTCCCAGGTAATAGCAAATGCATCTACTTTCCAAGCCTCCGGTTCAGGATGCCAAGAAACATAACAAGGTAATTTGTTATTATTTCGTGATGCAAACAAGTCAACTTTAGGTGTACCCCATTTTTCACAAATGAAGTTAAACAAAGGTGTAGAGAGAGACCATTCTAAATGGTCATGGAAATTTCTACTTTTATGGTCTGCAAGTGTATTTTGTGACCCTGGAATATGCGCTACAGTCAGCCAGACTTGTTGAGCCTGTGCCCAGTTCCAAATCAGTTTAGACAACTGATTGCAAGGCTTTGATTTGGTTCCACCCATGTTACGAATGCCATGGCAGTAGTATTATCAGTTAGTATTCTAACTTGTGATTTATGTATCTTTACTAAACTACATAAGCCCAGATAAATAGCACGCAATTCTAGCGCATTAATATGGTCTGATTTTTCATCATCAAGCCATCTACCTCCTGTTGTGACCCCATCTCGATGAGTTCCCCAACCTTCTAACGAAGCATCAGTAGTAATTACCGTATTAGGTTCCGCCATACGGATTGGATTTGGTGAACTTGCTATGTGTTGCATCCACCATGCAATATCCTGTAGCCCTTCTTGCGAAATAAACATCTTTCGCTCAAAATTCCCTTTAGTTCGTGTTAACGCTAAATTTTTATCTATTTCTAGAGATTTAATATGGGCCTTCCCGTATAGAATAGCGGGTGCATACGATATCATTATCCCAATAAGGACTGCGACCTGTCTAATTTTAGGTTTTGGTAACTTAATAAGCTGGGTCGCTGTATTCATAAACTTAATTAGTTTTTGTTCTGTTATCGACACTGTAAGAGACTGTGTATCCAGAATAAACCCTAAACATTTGAGTTGTTTTGTTGGTTTAAACACTGACTTTTGTGGATGTACATAAAACCCCAATTTAGTAAGTAATGCACATAAATCCAAAACTGCATTCCCACAATCAATTTGTGTTGATGCTATAATAAAGGAATCATCTATGTATGGAAACATTATATGACCCTTCCGCGCCATTACTGAGAAAACAGGTTTAAGCAGTTTAGTGAATAAACGAGGGGCACAAGCTAAACCATTCGGCATGCAGGTAAACTCATAGAGTTGGTTATCCCAAAGAAACCGAAGAAATTCCCGGTCTTTTTCTCTTATGGGAAGCGTATAATATGCATCTTGTAAATCAACACTAGCCATCCACGCATCTGGCGTAATCAGATCGCGTGCTGTATCTAGCGAGAACATTTTAAAATGTCGATATTCAACCATTTTATTAAGGATTGTTAAATCCAGGATCATTCGAACCTCACCATTAGGCTTTGGTCTCGAGAAGATGTTTGAAATAAACTCTCCTGAACAGTATGTCACTTTTTGTATAATTCCTTTCTCAAAGAATTTTTGTACCTGTTTAGTTAGTGCCTCTCGTTCAACCGGTTCAATGTTATAAGGAAAAGGTATCCTGCCTTGTACCGGAATTTGTGTGAAGGGAATGTGAACACCCCTAACTATTTGTAAAATTTCTTGGTCACTAGTAATTTTGTGCCACTCAGAAATATGATTATTAATATTACCAGCCACAAAGTTGCTTACAGTTTGTGTGGTTTTAGAGGCTGGAAGGACTTGTAACGTTTGTGTTTCAACCTCTACTTGGACCCGCCCCTGGGGAAGGGTCTCGGCGAGTTGACACCTCGGCCCAGTGGCCGTGCGGTGTTGTCGGTCCAGCCTGAGCGAGCGCCCCGGCCCCGAAAAGCTTGACCGAAGTTTGAGCTCGGTCTGGTTCCCCTGGTGAACCGCCGTGGACGAAAATCCCCTCGTGACCTTTTGAAACGAGGAGTTTCCTGTTTCTTCTTACCATCCATGTTTTTGCCACTCTTGGCTGCAGTTTCTACCTCTTTATAGAGGTATTGTAGTTGACCGCCAAACATTTTCATGTTATCTAAAGGTTTCCCTTTAATCGGCTCTGGAGCAAGAAAGAGCGTAAACTCTTTCCCATCATTATCAGTAACCTTCTTTGAGCGAGCCACTTCTTTGCCAGCATCTGTGCAAACCGACTTGAAAACATTTTCATATCTTCGATACGACAGGTAATTACCTGCCGCCGCCAACAATGCAATACCTTTGTCCATCATCTTAGCCAAAGACGAGAACTTGTTTTCTCGTTGCATTCTGTTTGCTACAGGAGCAATAGCTGTTAGGGTACCAAGCACCGCCTTATGCACTATGTGCAACACACCCTCAAATCTCTTACGGTCCTCCGTCATATTGACATCTCGATCCATCTCTTTAATGATGGAGTTGGGAACACCTTTAATGCCTGTTAACTCATCTGATAACTTAGAAATAATCTCCGCCGGCTTAAACGTGCGGAAATGGCCATTAATGTTCTCACGCATAAGCGTAGTGGTTTTCACACGCTTAGCCCTTGGCTTCTCCACTTTCTTAGCCACTTTGCCCCCAATAGCAGCATAGACACCTTCATATTGCGTGTCTGAGTCCGATTCCGTGGAAGTGGAATCCGTGGACGAGTCAGAAGAAGAAGAATCTTTCCTCTTCTTCTTCTTCTTCTTCTTGGACTTGGTCTTCCGCTTTTTGCGAAGCCCAGTCTTCCCCCTTTCCTTGGTGAAATCATCACCCGAAGAAACAATATGTTTCTTCTTCTTCCTCCGTTTAGGAGAAGGAGGAGGAGCCCTAAGCTCCATCGCTGAGTCTGTGTCAGAGAAATCCTCCAGAGAAGACTCCTCTTGAACACTCGGCACTCGCCGTTTACGAGACACCGGTGGTTTGAGAGCCATTATATGACTCTCCATCGCCGCAAACCGCGTCTCCCAATTTTGAGGCGCGGCGCCGTCAGGCACTATGTCCTCCTCGGAGAGAATATGCCCCCCGGGCTGTGTCGAAGGCCCTGCCGACAACACGGGTGAGGAGTCGTACTCCTCGTCCCCTCCACTCGGAACACGCCCCTCGGCTGCTGCTGCACCGCGCTTACTCCGCTTCGTGGCCATCGGGAGCTGAAACAAAAATTGTTGATCAGTCCCGGTATATATATATGTCACAACATGGTTGTTTCAAACTCATTTGGACATCCATTGGTGTTAGAGAACGTGTTTATACCGTTATAACACAGGCGTAATAAGCTAAATTTGTGCGTGGGTTGTGGGTCAAGCCCAAACCTTACGCGGGGTCGGGACCAGTGTATCAGCCCGCCCATCCCTCTGTTCCGCACACTTCTCCCACCTGTGACTACAACGTCAACAAATGCTACGAAACTCGGAGAAACGCCTGAAAAAGTTTGTGGGGAGTCTATAAAAGAAACCCAGGAGCATCTCCAACATTACTCTCTATTAGAGTACGAGAGAATTTCCACAGGAGACGAGGCAGAGCCCACATCTCTACCCATAATCACACGGTGACTCGGGTGTTGACAGAACCGCTAATGATCGGTTTCAATCCTTCGAGAAGGAATTTTATCCTTGGTTTTTTATAACCAAATAACTCGTCCAAAATGGACCAAAGAAAGTCTAAACTTTCCATAATGATGCTCTAATGCATCATAATTAAGCTAACCACAGTTTTTATGATACTTACTGCGTATTAGCTTGTATGTAGACTAAATTTGCCGGAGCAACCCAACGACACGTAATCCAGTCGTGAGTTGTATATGCTAATTGCTGGTACCTCACGTGCTTCCTTCTCCCTAGCCTGAGGCTAGCCTGAGGCTGTATACCGAGGTAAAATATATATATATAATGTACTTCTATGGGAATGCATTAAATCCCTGGGAGAGGTTGGGAGTGCAAGCATTCACACTCCAGGCACCCCAACACTTGTGTCACGGTGGTAATCCTCTTCACGCTATGTACTGCCGGTGTCGCAGTTTCAGCGCCCGGTCAGTTTCCACCGCCCGTATAGACTCAAACTCAAGGCATTGTCAATGGTCGTGAGCAATCTTCATACAGAAAATACAGCAAAAGTGAAATATCTCTCAAACTACACCACCTATTAACAAATCGCTTGGTACACATATAGAAAACATCTTTACCAAAAAGACTATTAAATTTATAAGGTTAGGCTTCTTGATTTGTATTAATTTTGAATAAAACTAAGGTTTTGCACTGCGCGTACCGTCAAACTCAAGGCATTGTCAATGGTCGCTAGCAATCTTCATACAGAAAATACAGGAAAAGTGATATATCTCTAAAACCACCCCACCTAGAAACAAATCGCTTTGTACACATGTAGAAAACATCTTTACCAAAAACATTATATTAAATTTATAAGGTTAGTGACGATGATGTTAGATTTTGACGCATGCGCATGAAACTGACAGGCAGTTGAAACTGACCGGGTGCTGAAACTGCGACACCGGGTTAGTCTTACCTATTACTTAACAAGCTAAAGTAAACTACCAAAACATTCTTTGATTTGATTCCATTTTGGCAGATACACATACCCTTGGCAGCCCTGACAACCGACAGGACAAGAGTCCATTTCAATCTGACATTGAAGTGTGGCAGTGGCAAGGAACCGCACTGTTCCTGGTGAGAAAGTTTTCTCAAGCTATAGAATGTCATGACAGCAAGACACTCGACACTGCCAAGGAGAACTCACCTTGTTTACATCCACGCACACTCACATGGGCAGGTGGAGGAGGTGGGTGCAATGATGCAGTGGCTTCCTTCTAAAACTGGGTCCAAGATACTATACATGTATACTATGTTGTACTATTGTTAAGCTCAGTTATTTGCAAAACAAAGCACACCACATCATCAAAAGCAGTGTAACCCACTGATTATTGGTCCAACTCGTTATTTGGCGGAAATAGCTGTTGAACTGGTTGTGACCCAGCACTGCGAGGAGGCTTCTGAGTGTTCGGGGAGATGAGCATTCGCAGGAATCTTCTACAGACAGTCATCTGGCTCCACAGCACAGTAAAGTGATTTATAGATATGGGTCACTCTCCTGAAAACTGGCCAGAAGTGTCACATGGAGAGCTCAAATCTAATATTTGAATTTTTTACATTTTTTGGGTTGCAAATGAAAGCTGGAAATCTCCCCTTTACATCTATGTAAAATATAAATTGATGAGATAAAAAATAAAGGTGTAGTCCATGATTAAGCTATGTCTTATGGCAGTATAACATGTGTGTCACACGTGTAACACATGTTTAGGACACCACACAGTCTGCTTAATAAAAATCTAATCAGAATTAAATAATATCATACTTAGAAGCATATTAATCATGGCATAATATACAGAAATATGTAGTGCTTATATTGATAAAAAAAAGTAATTCCCAGCCATGCTTTATTCACTGAATAATTAGTGTACAATATTTGTGTGGCATCCAGACACCACTGGTTACACGTGTGACGGAAATTTGTAATGTTATTTCTGAAGACATCAAATTCTTTTTTTCTTTAAGTTAAGCATGCACACATGTTAATAAATACTCCTTTTTGATTTGGGAACTGTTTTGTTTGATATATCAATGCAATTCAAGATGTTAATAAGGATTCAACCACGTCCCATATGTCATGTTACAAATTGCTGGCTGTAAAATGGTTTTTTTTTGTACAAAAACACTTCATAACTAAAAGGACCAAAGGTGCTCACAGTTTATTTTATTTCCCTTATTTCTTTCATCAAATCTGAACATGAATATGAAAAATATGAGGGAAAAAATAAGTAGGAAGGTTTTTATTCATGTTTTAATATCCCATCCCATGCTGACCAGTTTTCAGGAGAGTGACCCATATATGTTCGTCTTTCTCTTTTTCTTCGCTCTCCCTTTCCCATTGCGGACGGACGTAATGGCTTGCCAGTTGGAGAAGGCCATAAGGTCACACTACGCCTAATGGTAATTCCTGCCCCCGTAACAAAGCACACTCAGCTATCTGCCACTACTACGGGCAGCCATTAATTACTGCAAGTAATCATAAAAAAGCGCACAGTCAGAGGTGTCCTACTCAGGGCTACATGCCCTGTCCATGGTGATGAGCGAACCCCCCTAGGTATCACTCCTACACGGAGGCTACAGTCACATAGCGTACCACAAGAACACAGGCGCAGCCCTGACAACCAACATGTACTATGATGTAGGTATGTTGGAAAAAAAATTAAATTTACCATATAGAAATGATACTCATACCATTGTAAAGAGCCAAACAAATGCTTTTAAATAACACAAAGATCATGCATATTGGCCTAGTATTAAGAAAGTTATGATTTTATATTTATTTAAAATCGCATGTTTTTTTGTCCTTTAGTTAGACTGAAACAAAGGGAATGGGTGTGACCTTTCATGATATTCCCAAGATTTTTGCATGATTTCTCCCACAAAATAGAAATGCAGAACCGCAACCTTCTAAATTTAATATAATCTGTTCGTTGAATATGTTTTCTATATGTGTGCCAAGTGGTTTTTTTCTAACTTGTGTGGTTTTAGAGATATTTCACCTTTTCTGGCAACAGATATTTGGCAGAAAACGGCCATCGCGTAGCGCGGACGTGCACGTACCTAAACAATGCAAACCTCCCTCTCGCCGAAGTCGCGCAACCCATGACACTTTCTGATCAAAATTAACCATGTTCGATGTATAGGAGCGTGATAATATTTGGTATATAGTGAGAAAAAACATTAATAATTGCGTCTATATGTTTTTTATTTACGTCCAAAGTGATTTTGAACCGATTTGAGCATGGCAGAGGTGAGCCTGTCACTATAGTGTCAGAAGTCCTCCCCATGCCGCATGGGCCCCGCGCCAAAGTCGCGCAACCCATGGCACTTCGACATTCAAAATTAACCATGTTCGACATATAGGAGCGTGATAATATTTGGTATATAGTGAGAAAAGACATTAATAATTGCGTCTATATGTTTTTAATTTACGTCCAAAGTGATTTTGAACTGATTTGAACATGCGAAAAGTAATGCAAATGTTTGAAATTGTGTCACAAACGAACGAATCAACAGAAATGCAAAATTCGAAAACGGTGACATTCAGAAATCTTTCCTTTATATGTGGTGATCATGATTCCCCAATCCCCCCACCCGTTAGCCAATGAGAAGCGATTTTGATAGAGATGTCGAGAACCGTTCGCGCGTTCCCGATCACAGCGATCGGGGACAACACAGCGGCGACGCAGCGCGTGGATGTCAACATACCTACAACATGGCACGACGTGGTTGCCCGCTCTACCTTCATTTGGTGGCTCTAAAGGCAGCCTTTGGTGGCTGTTATCGGGGTTGAACTGCAATGGCAGAATCGCCCACCAGGCAACTAGAAGTCTTGTATAATATGCTTCTATTAGTAGAAGTACAGTTAGCAAATTTGGATCAATGGCTGCACTGCCGTCGTGTTTACAAATCAGCCCGGGGGGTGTGAGGGGCGGTGCGTAATTGCATCACCATACCTTCCTAATGCCTGCTCTTAACCAGGCCGACTGCACTCGACAAATTCAATTTATGTAGTCAGTCAGACTGAGCACGAACTACTGGGTCCACTGACAATTTTACAATCTTCTCCACAGAAAAATACAAACCAAAACAAAGAACCAAGAATTAAATAAGGCCGCAGATTATACAAGGATGCACGTGTGTTATCCATATTTAAAAATATAAGTGTGTTATGCATATTTAAAGTATGAGTATGTTATGCATAACTTACCATCAGCAGAGGTCGGTCAGTGACCAAACTGACTAGAGTGCTACAACTTAACATGGCCGATAGTTGGTGACAAAGTCGATACTTGACCTAACCAGAAATCATGTGGCGAGTCAGGTTCGAACCACCATATATACATGACTACCAACCGGCACCTGGGGCAGGCATTCGGTGCAGTTAGAGTGAGGCATGGCGTGTGACGGGCAGGGAGTGTGACCGGGCGCCGACTGGGCCCCTCTCAGACGTCCTCGGGGGTTACATACACGGCAATGGGAGGGGGGGGGGGTGCAACTAGATTACGATTGATTTTGTTTCAGAATGAGACTATCACGGGAGTTTCGACCCTAGTCCTGGAGGACCCGGGTAAGTGTTGTCTGTCTGAAACGAAATGTCACAGGGCCACCTCGTTCTCACAGGCGTAGATTGGTACAATGCGTAGGTTGGGAAATCCAGACAGAGGCTTTCTGATACACCGACAGAAGCGGAGACTGGGTTTAGAGGTCATGGATTGAATATCTGATTCAATGTGTCGTCAGCAGTTCAAAGGGTAGTAAGGCTCTAGGCTATCGGCTTTTAAGAGCTAGGTGGCACCTATAATAACGAAGAAGCTTGAAAATAATCATGCCAACATTGCATATGATTCAGCGCTTTAGTATAAAGATGGGTTTGTAGCAGGCCATATTACTTTTAAGCAACGTTATTAAATGGAAAGGAAAAGAAATGCAGCAAATTTCATCAAATACTGTCGGTGAATTGGAGTGAAAACTGCAACCTGCTTTGTATAATTGAGTCGATCAAGGTTAATGGCCAATATCAGGTTTCAAACCGGCTCCATCCGATCACTGAAGTTACGAAACACTGAGCCTCGTCAGCACTTGTATGGTTGACCAGCTGGGAGTATAAATGCCGTAGATATCCCTTGTGGGTTTTTTTACGTCTTAGCAACATCTAAGGTCATATCAGGACGGGTTCTGACTTCTGACAGTGTGCACTCATGGCGACTTAATAGTGCTGCCCCACTGGGAAACCAGGCCGCCAGCACCATGACCTGATATCCCACTCAGTTACATTTTCCTGACACTGAGCCAACCAGTCCTTGCCCTTTCATAATAATGCCGAGCGCCAGGCTAGGAAGCAACAAGTATCAATTTTTATGTCATTGGTTTGACTCGACCAGGATTCGAACCCACAAACTCATGGGTTCGGATCCTGATCTCCCAAAACAGGAGACGGACGCTCTACTCATTCGGCCACCCCGTCTGGTCATAGACATCCTGATACAGGATCATAACCTACTGAGTCACTAGTGGGTAAGTTATGGAATCATTAATCTTTAACTATTAACCAGACAACACCCCAGAACACCCAAACAAGCAGCCCCTGTGGACCCGCAGCCCAGAGGCAGCTCGACTCACTTTGATCCGTCTCGGCGCCATTGTCGTCCTCGTTGTCGCCGCCCCCGTCGCCGTTAGTTACCACCCTTGGCCGGAGGTGGCGCTGCGCATGCCGGTCTAGTAT
Source organism: Branchipolynoe longqiensis (assembly GCA_030323885.1). Lineage (NCBI taxonomy): Eukaryota > Metazoa > Annelida > Polychaeta > Phyllodocida > Polynoidae > Branchipolynoe > Branchipolynoe longqiensis. Next base: position 64,873,952 of record CM059186.1, on the reverse strand, counting down.
GTTGACTGTCGGTTGGCCGTTTGAGCCCAACTCCGTCTGAAATCATTAAGGTTTCCACTCAAAATATATCATAATCATACCACAATGAACTAATTATTCTGAATATCTTTTATTTATCTGAAGACAGTAGAGGCGGAGGGTTCTATGCTGATGGATATTCCTTTTGTTGCTTTAGGAGACGGGCAGTGTGGTGCTCCGACACACCATTGTCATTACCACGCTCAATTTGAGAATGGCCCTCCCTTTTATAAAAACAACTGTCGTCATTAAACCACGTCCTTTCAAGTCTGCACACAAAACTGTACAGAAACTCAGCTCACTGAAGCTTGCATGGTGCAATTCTCATAAACTCAGCATTGCCATCAACTACCCCAATGGCTCCGTTGTCTGACCACACTGAAAGCCACCATTAGCCCACTACCCACCACGTCTTACGGCTCACACCCCACAAACTTCCAGTTATGACAAGAGTTCAGTTGAGTTCTGTTCCAGCTAGACTTGAATCGTTCATGACTAAACTTTTATTCATGTCACAATTTGCTGATTTGACAGACCAGGTCAATTAAAACAGTCCATCTCGGTGTCTAAGATTAGGACCTGCACCCATTTTCCAACCTAAGCAACACTATCGTTACGCAACCAGAAATAGTTGACCAATGTAAATAAATTGCGAGTACCAGTTTGTAGTCAAGAGTCAAAGAAGATAAACCCAACTGTTGGGTGTGTGATGGTTCACTCGTTAATCAGGGTGGAGTTCAGGCCTGCTCCTCGTCCTCACCTCTACGCCCGCAGGTGCTCACCTGATATTGGACCTGCTGCTGCGCCTTCAATTGCTCCGGTATGGCGGGTGCGGGTGCCGGGGAAGTCATGGGTAAGGGTACCGGTGGGAATGCTGCTGCGGTCGCATCGGTGGTGGCGCCTCCTAGTGGCGCGCCTGTGTGTAGTGCCTGCAGCTGGGTGTACTGCTGCTGCTGGTGCATCAGCTGCTGCTGGTACACCTGCTGCATATATTGCTGGTAGTGCTGCTCCTGCAGCTGAGCCATCAACAGTTCCTGCTGCAAAACACAAAAACGTCACCGAAAGGTCAAGCAAATGTGAATCGAAGGGAGGAATGCTATGTCACAATTCGGATTAAATTGGTTGCAGAGCTGAAAATGAAGTGGATGTGTGCTCACTAAGAAATATATGCACTGTAATGTCTCCTCCATTACAACAACCAAGGGTTATGTAGATAGACTTTACACGTCCGTGCGGAAAAAAGCTAATTAAAAAAACACCCTCGTGGTATCAGTTGCCCGTTTTACTATAGAGTTAATGCTATCAAAATAGGTGCTTTACTGAGGTACTTTTGTGTAGGAACACTTGGTCGAGCTTTCCGACTATAGAGGGAGTGCACGTGACGTCATCACTCAGTGGTCAGAGGTCAGCAGAGGTCAGCAATCAGCCATCTTGGATTACGAGCACCCTTGCCTAGCCCTCTTGTGAATGTATGCTGATGCAGTAACATCATTTTCCTTGTGTTCTGACCTGTTCTGGGCAGTTTACATCCAATGTGTTTACTTACAGCACTTTAACAACAACTTCTGAGGCCAAACTGCTCAAAACAGTGACAAATAAACCAACAAATAGGTAAATAAGCACAATGTAGACAGGTGAAAGCCTTCTGTATGTAATCCAATATGGCCACCGAAAGTTGCCTCATGACATCATTCCACCCCTCTCTATTGTTCGCGGGGAGACTTTCTCAACAAACAATGACAAGAGCGAGGAGAGAGCGGAGATAGAGCAGTGATGGGGTATGGGGTGGGGGTGGCGTAGGCTCCTTCCCACAGCGGGAAGTGAGCCGAGTTTCAATACGTGAGTCACACTGACGTCAGGGAAACACTACCGACACGAGCTGGTCTAGTCTCCCGATCTACAGCCGATACAGCTAACGGTCTGTATGCTTAATACCCAGTGAAGTCGTGTCCGATGCCAACGACCCAGTGTTATGCGGATTAGAAGGTGAATCACGCACAAAACAGTTGCACACTTTCTAAACACACTCTGGAAGGATTGCGGGGATGGGGTAAATGTGCACAGTGAGTGAGTGCAGTCAGTGTGTACGGTATGTGAGTCTGTATACGGAGCGTGCACAGTGGCTGAGTGAATGAGTGGGTAGTGAGTAGTGAGTAAGTAGTGAGTGAGTATTATCTGAATCAATAAATGAATAAGTGAGTGAATGATTAGGTGATTGAGTGGTTGATTGAGTGAGTGTATCAATGAGTGAGTGAATATTGGTATGGAGGCAGAGTTATCCTATCCCTTGATTACAGGCACTACTGTTATTGCGATTCGCCAGTGTTTACCACGGCCGAGTCTGATTCATTACCCAAGTGAATCAAGTACGTCAAGTGCTCTTTACCTATACACGATATATACAATATGCATAACACGCATCGCACATGTGACTGTCACTGATATGTGGCATACCTAATGAATCCTTAGCATGGTACAGTAGTGCCGGTCTTCAGCAGCCCCTGTGATCACCGACCCCTTGCCATGTGAAAACCATTGTTGGATGTATAGACTGAATTTGTCTCATTTCACTGCCCCTCCGAGAACACAAGAGCACTGTTCTGGATGCAGAGTTGACATCTGAAGTCAGGTCCTACTGTTCATGGTACAACTGTACCAAGTGCCTGGTTTCCTCAAGGTAGGTAAACTAATTGTCAGCATATCCTTCGGCCTAAACTAAAATTATCCATATTACCTTGAATCGCCAGTATTAAAAATAAACCCATTCAAATGTCGTATAGCACTGAGTGATGTGGCTGAATTCGAAGTCTCCTCAGCCCTAACTGCAGCACAGCCTGATGACTCAGTAACAGTGACAGCTCCAGTTGCTGACCCAGGAGGGACCAATCCAAATGTCCTACTTGCAGCGTGCTCGAGGAAATGCCTCAGCAGGCGGTGTCTTAATTATCTCATACCCCAGTCACACGAGAGCCAGTGTTCGCCACCAACCTCCTTATGGCCAAAAAAACGCCAACCTCCCAGCGTCCCACTCGATACATACGTGGGCAGGGCCAGGGCGACGCCGGGTTGGGGAAAGGGTGGCACCGACCACACGGTGAGTGCGGCATCGCATGTGTTTTGAATGGCGCAGCCGGAACAGGATGCAAGGAGGTTGCAGGTGCAGCAGCTGCAACCTCCTTGCGTCCAAAATTTCCTAAATGGGACGCCGGGAGGTTGGCGTCCTCAAAGCACCAGCACTTAAGGAGGGCGTAAGGAGGGCGCAATGAGGACGTTTTGACATTGCGAATCCATCGTAAGCGAACGCAGGCCTCCTGTGACTGGGGTATCACATGCCCGGGGCCACTTTAACGGCAGCAGGCGCTTCACATAATTCACTAATTAGCACGTCTACGCGTTCTGTCACTTTCTTGTAATAAATAATGCGCATTGTGGTAATTGAATCTGACACGGTTTGATGATCTATGGATCTCGATATTGAAGCAAGAAATGTGTTAGTAATGCGGGATCATTATATTTTTGTCCCATACGCAATTCAATAACAATAGCAGCGTTTAATGTGATTAAAAGAAATAGCACCATATTCTCCTAGAGAACTAGCACCATGTTCTCCTAGAAGAACAACCATACCTGATCCCCCGCACCCCACCACAAACACACGAATAGCATTTACTGACCCCCTTACACAAAGAGCACATACTGACACCTCCCCGCCCCACATGAATAGCATATACTGACACTGCCCCTCCCCAAAATGGATAGAATATACTAACACTCCCCGCCCCCACATGAATGGCAAACACTGACACTGTCCCACATGAATAGCAAACATCGACACTGCCCCACATGAATAGCAAGCATTGACACTGCCCCACATGCATAGCAAACACTGACACTGTCCCCACATGAATAGCAAACACTGACACTGTCCCCACATGAATAGTATACACTGGCACTGTCCCCACATGAATAGCAAACACTGACACTTCCCCACATGAATAGCAAACACTGACACTGTCCCACATGAGTAGCAAACACTGACACTGTCCCCACATGAATAGCAAACACTGACACTGTCCCCACATGAATAGCAAACACTGACACTGCCTCCACATGAATAGCAAACACTGACTCTGACCCACATGAATAGCAAACACTGACACTGCCCCACATGAATAGCAAACACTGACACTGTTCCCACATGAATAGCTTACACTGGCCTGTCCCCACATGAATAGCAAACACTATAAATGCTTGATTCTCATTGGAGAACACGGTCAGGTGGTATGCCATACCAGATCCATGTACCACTATAATAATAAACCTGAGGGCATTGTCTCTCTCTCTACTTTCATTCTTTATACTCTTTCCTGTATCGATTTCATTATAGCCTGCCTACACAAACCACAGATTCCAGCTGAGGACTTTACAATCTGTTGTATTTCACTGCATGGAGTATAATATGCTGAAACTAGAGATATGCATAATTCATGTGCGAGTTGTGGGTGGTGAAAGTTATAACATAATTACTTCTGACTAAAGTCTTCCTAGGCTCCCAGGTGTCCATAGGAATCATATAAGACAAGGTTTAATTCATTAGTCTTGTCTCCCAAGAAATCCACAATATATGAAACAATACACGTGCAGTGGTCATATACTACACATAGCATTAGTTTCCCATAGATGCCAGATGCTTAATATTGGATGTTGTGCTGCCATATTTCAAGATTCATATAATCTATGTTTTCTTCATTTGGTGAAAAAAAAGTGCTAGGATATTTATTATTAGCCAGACAACAGTTTATTGTAGACAAACCTAATGTGCTACCTCTACATGTATGTGGGTGCTCAGTGCCTTGCGAGGACATTAAAGTCCCTCATAAGAGCTAATCCCCCTGTGCTCACAGGAAGCAGGTCCTGCAACTCAGATGGCACCTGTCATCATTGGCATCTAGACGTGTCATGTGACCACCCCACCTCACCACACACCCCGACCCCACACATACCATGTCACACCATCTAACCGTCTCCCGTGTTGGTAGATCGTGGGTTCGAACCCTGGTCGAGTCAAACCAATGACTTAAAAATTGATACTTGTTGCTTCCTAGCCTGGCGTTTGGCATTATTAGGATATGGCAAGGACTGGTTTGCTCAGTGTCAGGATAATGTGACTGAGTGGGATATCAGGTCATGGTGCTGACGGCCTGGTCTTCCAGTGGGGCAGCACTATAAAGTCAACATGAGTGCACACTGTCACAAGTCGGTACCCATCCTTATATGACCTTAGATGTTGTTAGGATGTAAAACAACAAGAAACAAACAAACAATCTAACTGATAAAGTAATCAGGTAGTTAGTTACCAAGACAACCGAAGTAGAGTTCGTCAAAATATCAATTATTTTTAAATAATGCTACTCGTAGCTTCAAAATGTAGACACTTCAGTCTCCTGACGCAAACTACTTTAGATACTGGAAAATGATGACTGACATTACAGAAAATGCCCCCACTTATATTACTGGTGATAACTGTAACACTAGCATAGACAGTGTTGGAATGGTAAGCGATTTTGTGTGTTAAATCTTGGAAGACAGTGGCACCAGAGTTTTATATTCCCACGCGAAATGAAATGGACCGCCTGCAATACGCAGAATGAAGTTCTACACCCAGTCGTCTTGTCTACTCTCTGCCACGTCTGTCTGTGACAAAAGTGACACTACATTACATATTACATAGTCTTATGGTGCTGTCACATTATGACGCTTCTCGCCTACGCGCGTCGACGTATGTGATTTTCTGGCGCAACATTGGGATACATCAGGAAGCGTTATGCGCGCGTTGGTATCCGTTGATCTACGTCGACGGTCGGCAGCGCGCATCAGGGTATCGGCGAAGTTTTGTGCTTGCACAAAACTTTCGACGTGCAAGAATGCGCGGGTGCCAACATTATGGCGACGTTAGTGGCGCGTCGAGATACATTGGACCTGCTGGAATAACGTTATGCGAACGCCAAGCACACGTCGCGCGCGCATTAGGGTCGTGCCCACACATTGTGCCAAACTGTTGCTTTGTTGTTTTACATCCTAGCTACATCTAAGGTCATATCAGGACGGCGCGCCAACACTTTTTTGGGTTTTTTCACACGCGTCGATATACGTTACCACAACATCAGCCGCACGCTACCAATATGTTGCCCTGACGCCGAAAAGTTTTACGTGTCCCAACGATTAAAAGTGATTTTGCGCGTTGGCGGCGCGCCGGCGAGAAGCGTTGTAATGTGACAGGGGCATTATGGGTCACCCAAACTTTTCAACATTTTCACGGTCGTACAAAGCATTTTACTTTTCCAGACCGCCGTCCCCCAACACACCACACCCAAAGTAGTCCACATCAACATTTTAATACAGAACATAAAGTATGCCTAAAAATATCAACATTTTATTAAACGATAAAAGTTGTACTGACTAGAACCCACAGAACCGGTGGCTTAACACTGATATGAGATGATTTAATGGTATGCGAATGGCATGATTCCTTACACGCGGTATGCGGTATGCGGCACACGACTGGCTATATTTAAAAAATAAAAATAAACAATTATTTTCCATACTGCTCTGTATATGACCAAATATTGCATTTATATCTATGTACCTTTTTGTACGTCACATGGGGGTTCCTACCTTTATTATAAGGTTTCCTACCTTTATTATAAGGCTGGGTTTTTGTTGTTGCTTCTTCACTTCCACCAGTCTCAGCCGTACCTGTTCATGCTCGAAGCACCACGGTACTTTTTCTGTGAATCGCAAACCCCACGTGACCCCCCCCCTCCCCCACAATATGGTTATTGCGAAGCCGAGCAGACATTCTGACTGGGCACCATCTCAACATATTGCCCGCACCCCACCACCAGCAGTATGCCTCGGAGCCCGCGTTAAGGCTTTGAAGCAAGTGGGCAGCCAAGAAAAGGAGCCTGCGTTAAGGCTTTGAAGCAAGTGGGCAGCCAAGAAAAGGAGCTCGCCGTAAGGCTTTGAAACAAGTGGGCAGCCAAGAAAAGGAGCCTGCCATAAGGCTTTGAAACAAGTGGGCAGCAAAAAAACTAGCCTGCGTTAAGGCTTTGAAGCAAGTGGGCAGCCAAGAAAAGGAGCTCGCCTTAATGGTGCTGTCAGATTACGACGCTTCTCGCCGGCGCGCCGCCAAAGCGATAAATCACTTTTAATCGTCGAGACACGTCAAACTTTTCGGAGTAAGCGCAATGTAGTGGTTGCGTGCGGTTGACGTTGTGGTAACGTATATCGACGCGTGAGAAAAAAGCAACAGTTTGGCACAACGAGCCTCACACGCGCGTGGCGTGTGCATAGCGTTTGCATAACGTTATTCCAGGGCGTTTAACGTATCTCGACGCGCCCCTAACATCACCATAATGTTAGCACCCGCGCGCTGTTGCTCGTCGCAAAGTTTTGTGCAAGCACAAAACTTCACCGATACCCTGCCGCGCGTCGCTGACCGTCGCCGTAGATCAACGTATACCAACGCGCACCTAATGCTTCCTGACGTATCCCGACGTAGCACCAAAAAATCACAAAGGTCGACGCGCGTTGGCGAGAAGCGTCGTAATGTGACAGCACCATAAGGCTTTGAAGCTAGTGGGCAGACAAAAAAGGACCCTGCGTTAAGGCTTTGAAGCAAGTGGACAGCCAAGAAAAGAAGTTTGCTGCAAGCCTTTGAAGCAAGTGGGCAGCCAAGAAAAGGAGCCCGAATTAAGGATTTGAAGCTAGTGGGCAGGCAAGAAAAGGAGCCCGCGTTAAGGCTTTGAAGCAAGTGGGCAGCCAAGAAAAGAAGTTTGCCGTAAGCCTTTGAAGCAAGTGGGCAGCCAAGAAAAGGAGCCCACGTTAAAGCTTTGAAGCAGGTGGGCAGCACAAACACCATCGGCAGGTTGTTAGTAAAACATTACGTCAGAGCCCGGTTCTCACTGAACGCAGTCCGCCAGATGACCACTACATCACCGTCCCCACCCACCACCCAGCCCAGCGTGCCGCGAGTAAGGCCCGGGGCTAATTGGTGCCGACAGAGCGCAATGCATGCACTCACCTACTTACTTACTAATCAGAAAAATTCAGGCCTGTCACTTCGACAGGCAAGTTAGCCCACACGACCAACATGCCAGTTCTATTCGCATTAGCCTGGATTAATTGCACGGACAGTGCTTCCCATGAAATGGAGGGAGGTAGGATAACTAGGTAACATATCACCATCACCATCTCACTTCCTGTAACTTGTAAGGACAACTGTACAATTAATATCAACTGCCTGGTAGCCCTCAACCATTTCGCAACAAACGGGCATGAAAGTGGTTTCTGGCAACAACAAAAAGCGGAAATCCAACCGAGACCCTGGCACCACCTAGCAAATTCCAGTAGAAGAAAGCTGTGGTTATTAGTTATTACGCCGACTGAAGATTTCTGCGAAAACACAGATATTCCCTCATATGAATAGGATTAGCACTGTGAGGGAATCGTGGGAAAATGCCACAAGTCAAGTTTCAACTGTCCTTGTTGTGACTATATTATTGCACATGCCTAACTCTTTTTTGTATGGGATTTATGTTCTAACAACATTTAAGTTTATATAAGAATGTAATTCAGACTAACCAATTGTTGTCATATATATCGTTGGCATTTTGTGAAGTTAATCGGTGAATATAACGCTTAAATGTGCGTAATCGTGGAGATCTTTCATCTCTGAACAAGACTTCAGCCTCCAACTGAGGGTTGTGAAGCAGGCACAGTGTCTACGGTGCCAGGTGCATTTACAAATGACCCGCTCTTTCAGCTGTGTGCTTTGTGTCTTAATGAGGCGGGTGCAATTAGGTGCGCCCTCGCAGTCACATCCAGCACATGTGCACAGACCACAGTAGTTGCGTCATAGACTCACAAATATATCCACCCCTGGAATTTCAGAGTGCTTTCAGCATATAGCGCGTCTTCCATTAGGAAGGTAGTGTGCAGCAGTCACAAATGGACACAGAATTGCAGGTAGAGCAACTATAGAGGGTACGCACTGACGTCACGCTAAACGGAAGCGCGGCCATTATGGCGATTCACACTATTCACGCCGCGGCCATGTTGAAACCAGACTGAGGCCACGTACGCGTCTGCGAGGTGCTGCTGTATGAAAAGTCATGCAAATACTTTTTTGTCAACAAATACCTCTCGAAATAACTCAAATTTGAGGGGATTAATTTTTTTAACTTACCATATTCATCTTTGCATACCTGTTTTCACATAGATTGGGTGACCCTGGCATGGTGATTTTCCCATTCTTTAACTACAATGTGACTGTCAACATCAAGTCTGCATAGTTATGGTGGTATCATGTAATGCAGCACTGTCAGCGTAGTTATCTGTGCAACACAGTTAAACAACTAGTCTTAGTAATTACAAATTAATAAAAGCTTTAAAAGGGTTAAAATATATTTTTTAAATATATATATATTAAGAAAGTTATGCAATTTTGAATTTAAGAAAAGATTGGCAGCCAAGGTGAGTGACTTTGTTGACATTGACTACTGAAATGCATCTGATCATCAATCAATCTTCATGAAAATTGACCAATAAATAGAAACAGGTATGGAAAAATGAATAGTTTCAAAAGTGAATATCTTCAAATTTAACTCCTTTAATTCCTGTAGTAGTTCATACACATCGGCACACAGCAGTGTCTTATGGCCATTTCCAATACTGACGTGTACTCATACTCGTTCTGATGCCGAATTAGGTCACGCGTGAATAGTGTGAATAGAACCCACAATAACAAACCCAACACACTCAATGCATTGTCAATGGCAGTGTGCAATCTTCATACAGAAAATGTGAAATATCTCTAAAACCACACGACCTAGAAACAAACCGATTGGAACACATATAGAAAACATATTCAACGAATAGATTATATATTAAATTTATAAGGTTAGGGTTCTGCATTTCTATTAATTTTGAATAAAATAGACGTTTTGCACTGCGCGTACTGGCAAACTCAATGAACTGTCAATGGTCGTGAGCAATCTTCATACAGAAAAAGTGAAATATCTCTAAAACCACACCACCTAGAAACAAACTGATTCGAACACATATAGAAAACATATTCAACGAACAGATTATATTAAATTTATATGGTTAGGGTTCTGTATTGCTATTAATTTTGAATAAAATAGACGTTTTGCACTGCCCGTAACGGCAAACTCAATGCATTGTCGATGGCCGTGAGCAATCTTAAATTATCTTCACACAGAAAAAGTGAAATATCTCTAAAACCACACCACCTAGAAACAAACCGCCTGGTACACATAGAAAACATATTCACCGAATAGATTATATTAAATTCATAAGGTTAGTCTTCTGCATTTCTATTAATTTTGAATAAAATAGACGTTTTGCACTGCGCGTACCGGCAAACTCAATGCATTGTCAATGGTCGTGAGCAATCATCATACAGAAAAATGTGAAATATCTCTAAAACCACACCACCTAGAAACAAACCGATTGGAACACATATAGTAAACATATTCAACGAATAGATTATATTAAATTTATACGGTTAGGGTTCTCCATTTCTATTAATTTGGAATAAAACTGAAAGAATGATCTACTATGTTACTGCAACAGGCAAGTTGTTTACTGGTTGATATCGCCACAATGGCCGCGCTTCCGGTTGATGACGTTACGGGAATACCCTCTATAGGCTTCTTTTCGCTGCGATGCTTGGAGCATTTATTAATATTAGTAGTGTACGCTGATATTGCTGCGGCATCAGCACCTCATATTAGTATAAGCTGATAGTGCTGCGGGATTGAACAATCCCGGTAATCCATGGAATCACGGAGATCTTTCATTTAAATGCATACATACAGCGTTAATGTAATACAAAATTGGAGCATATATCCCTGCCAATGATAAAACTGCCGACAGTGCAGGTCATTTGGCTCGGGTTTCTGTGTGCTGCCAGCTGGCAGATTCCTAGAAGGAATGGATATATTTGGGAATCTCGCCCATGCGTCAGAGGTTTTACGGTTTAATCAGGAATTAATCAAGATTCCATTTCGAGTTGCGCCATCTCTCTGTATAATCTGTCACCAGGAACATAAAACCATATCCTGAGTGCATACACAGAAATCTACCCAAGATGGCACAATACAGAATTTCTCAACTATTCCAAAAAGGGAAGGTACATGAAGTGACAGTGAATGTGTGAATAATAATTGTACGAAGGGCGACATAGAGGTCGGGTGGACAGATGTAGGGAGGGGAGGGGAGGGGAGGGGAGGGGAGGGAGTGGCGGGAGAGGGGAGAGGGGAATGGAAGGGAATGGAAGCAGAGGGGAAGGGAGGGAGGGAGGGAGGGAGGGAGGGAGGGAGGGAGGGAGGGAGGGAGGGAGGGAGGGAGGGAGGGAGGGAGGGAGGGAGGCAGGGAGGGAGGAGGGAGGGAGGGAGGGAGGGGGGAGGGAGGTGAGGGAGGGGAGGGGAGGGAGGGGAGGGAGGGAGGGGAGGGGAGGGGAGGAGGGAGAGGGAGGGGAGGAGAGGAGAGGAGAGGAGGAGGAGAGGAGAGGAGAGGAGAGGAGAGGAGAGGAGAGGAGAGGAGAGGAGAGGAGAGGAGAGGAGAGGAGAGGGGGGTGGGAGAGGAGAGGAGAGGAGGGGAGAGAAGGGAAGGAAAGGGAGGGAAGGGAGGTGAGGGAGGGGAGGGAAGGGAAGGGAGGGAAGGGAGGGGAGGGAAGGGGTTTAGATGACGTGTTGGGTGATTATGTTGCAATTAGTTTTTTTAAATTACACTTTAAATAATCTGGCTTAGGCTTGAAATTTGTCAACATCACCTTATCAACATATGCCCATTTACAGATTAGTTCATAAGTAGATATTGTATATGCGTCTTGCTGACATGTCTAGATTTAAATAGATATTGGTTCACTAGAAAAATACTGAAAAGTCGAAACGAAAATATATCTGGTTTTACTATGTATTTTGGGATGAGCAATGTAACAATTACCATTTTGAAAGCATGTTACATTTGATACCGTCAGAATAAGGATAATGTCCATTCATATCGTAGTTAAATTGTGCTAAACTAGCTCAGTTATGCTTAGGTCACATATCATGCTGCCGCCATACGGTTCTGCGGTCTGCGGTCTACGGATCGGATTTTTACTAATTGTACAATATTGCAGGCTGCGTAGAAATGTTCACAAGTCGTATGGGGTCTGTATGCCAATCGGCACCCGTATGTTGTTTTCGCTGCCCCAACAAGGTTTATTGTGGCCATCGCACAATTGAGGTCACCGTATGGTCGGTCACCTTGCAATACTATGTGGTGGGGTCGTGGCCTACGGCCTTGCGATTTCTGAAAAAAACCTAATGTCACGTTAAACAAATCACAACTCCTTGCAGTGAGAAAAAAACTGTATGGTGGCCGTACAACCACTGTGTCCAACCGTACGGTGACCATACAGTTACACTGTAGGCCATTTGTGACTTAGGCTCAGTCACACCTTACCGGATTTGGGAAAAGGATAGAAACCGGACACTGTCCGGTGAAATACGTCAATGTCCGGTTTATATATGGGAGGCATCTGGCGTTTGCGTTCTCTGTCCGGTGGTGTCCGGTGTGTACGGTGTCAAGTTTTGAACATGTACAAAACTTGTACCGCACACCGCCGGACTGATGTGTATGGTTGGTGTCCGGTTTAAGTCCGTTTTGTCCATTACCCATTCGTTACATCCCCGGTTTGCTTCCTGCATAGTCCGTTGACGATGTTGTGGGAATTCGGCCAGTATATGTTTTCGGCACGTCCGTTACAGTCCGGTACGTTTCCAGTTGATGTTCGGTCCATCCCATTCATTGGTTATCCGGTCTTGTCCGGTGGCTATTCGTTAATGTACATTCCTTTTCCGTTAAGCATTCGTTTCGTCTGGCGGCCTTTGACCTGATAGCTCAACATTTGGACACATTTTTATACATTTTATACCGAACACCACCGGACTAGACAATTATTTGTCCGGTTATGTCCGTTGCTCAATCCGGTAAGGTGTGACAGGCACTTTAGGCATTAGGGAAACACGGTGGGAGCAAAATATTCAACTTCAGGGCACATCTGGGGAAAACAATTTTACCATAACCCAGCTCCGGTAGTTTTTGAAAACAAAATATGTAATAACTGCATATGTTCGGTATGCCTGCGGCACCCGTCCCTCCCCGATTTGACAGGGTGATCGAATCGATTCGCTGGCTTCTTGCACCATCAAATCAGACCATTGATACTTGTCGCAACCTAGCCTGGCACTCGCTAATAATAGGGCAAGGGCTGATTTTCTCAATATCATGACAGTGGGCCATTGGGTCACGGTGCTAGCAACCCAGTCTCCCACTGAGGCAGCACTATAAAAGTCGCCATGAGTACTCACTGTCACAAGTCTGTACCCGTCCTGATATAATACTAGATGTTGCTAGGGCGTCAGACAACAACAGACAACAACTGTTCCACTCAAACTGTGCATATATATGCGTATCTAGACAGCGGCTTAAAACAGGACTGTCATCGGCTTATTGGACCTTTAGTGACGGTTGTCTTGACGTACAGGGGAATAACGTAGACGTTCTGGGTGGTTTTCATTGTCACCAACAAGCGCCACTCCACCATCGCCTGACCGTGTTCATGCACATAGCTTCGCCGCACCAACAGAAGGGCGGAACTGCCATTCTCAGCAGGTCATTAGCGCAGTACACGGACACGGTGGCAATCTGCAGCATTCCACTAAGTCAAGGGCTGAACTTTGTACGTCATGGAGACTGCAACATTTAAAACAAAATGCACCAGACAGGATGGCCCAATGAGTTACGCGTCCGTCTCCCGTTTTGGTAGATCGTGAGATTCGAACCTACGGATTTAAACCCTGGTCGAGTCAAACCAATGACTTGAAAATTAATACTTGTCGCTTCCTATCCAGGAGCTCGGCATTATTAGGATAGGGCAAGGACTGGTTGGCTCAGTGTCAGGATAATGTGACTGAATGGGATGTCAGGTCATGATGCTGGCAGCCTGGTCTCCCAATGGGGCAGCACTATAAAGTCACCATGAGTGTGAACTGTCACAAGTCGGTACCCGTCCTGATATGACCTTAGCTGTTGTTGCAAGGACTTAAAACAGGACAAGATGAGTCATTGGGTAGTAATAGAAAACTATAGGTGTAGTCGGGTGGTGCAGTTTGGTTGGTATGGATGGTTCTATATTTTCATCAAAGATATCATATATACATTTTCTATCTTCAGACAGTAGAGGCATGCAATATAACCAAATAAGCACGTGTGATATATGGACATTATTTTAGCTTTAACCAATGCTGTCTTAACGCTGAGAGCGGCTTTGCACGCCTGCTGCACTCTGCATGCACTATGTAATATTGGGTCCAGGTCTTCTCACTAAAAGACACATTCATTTATTTCACATCTACCGAATGTCGCTATTAATGTCCATCATCCGATGCAGGGGTCAGCGCGGGTAGGGCGACTTAAAGGGTCACACCAGCACCATATTAAAGCATGCCAGAGGCAGACTTGGGGGAAATAGGAGGTATGCTAAATCTGATACCAGAGGGTAGGAGTCAAGGCGTGAGAACGGGCGTGCATTACAGACCCACGGTCTTCAGCTGAGAAATGGTGACTTCACATTTAGTTCTGTACAGTATACATATGGTTTCTTTGTACTAAATAGTAGTGCTGGACAAATATTTATTTTAATTCAAACAAACACACAACAGGAATGCTTGATAAACACCGTAGGAATGGGGTAATCGAAGATTCGATTTTTAAAAGAGATCAAAACCATTTTGAACATATTTTAGCCAAAATATTGACATATGACTACATTCACACATGGCTAACACTATTGATGCACTACCTATTGACCCACTACAATAGCCCAACAAGGGGTGGGGTTACTACTTTAACAAAATCCTACGTGGAGAGCATTGCTACATTAGGTAGGCAGTCCTTGATTAAAGTGAGTGGCCGGGTCACTGGTGTAGTCAGTGCTTAGTCGAGGGACAAGCAGAAATTGGTCTCACCTCAGAGGGAGATGGCAGGATTACAAAGTGGAAAGGTGAGACTGCTGGGCAGAGAGGAGGCGAGGAGAAGGAGAGGAGAAAGTATTATGTCGTGAACCAGGAACGGAAAGGAGAAAAGACTGACTATAAAGTCACAGAGATTACAGTTCCAAGCCTGTTCTGTTGGCGTCCCTGTCGAGGGAAAGGAAGATGTAGAGTTCCATTTCCAAATAGGAACAAACACCATTTATACACACGCTGTGCGCCTATGTTCACAAGCCAGCAACCAGCTTACCTGAACCCGCAGAGTGCACCCACATCCTACCAACATCTGCGTCGACACTTGGCAGTCCGCCTTGGTGGGATGCTTCACTGTCTGAATGGCTAGCTGTTTTTGACGAACTGAACAGCTAATTATTTTTGACTGACTGAATGGCTATCTATCTTAGTATCTATCTCCACGTCCGTGCTCACTGGATCAGATGGGTGAATGGATAGAGCACTTGCTTCCAGTCCCAGAGATCATAAGAGTGCCCCACCAAATCAAACCAGTCTTACACAGGTTATACCTGTCGCTATCTTACCGGGCACTCGGCATTACTAGGATAGGGTTGGCTCAGTGTCAGGATAATATGACAGTGGAATACTGTGTCACGGCACTTGTCCCAGTGGGGTAACACCCGTCCTGGCATGACCTCAGATGTTGCTAGGACACCAAACCCTTAGCACTCACTCCGGTGCTCAGTGTCTGCTGAGACGGGGAGACGGCGTGGTGTGGGAGGGGTTGCAGTCGAGCAGACGCCCGCCTCTCTGTCCTACACGCCATAGCTCTCCGCACACTGACTGGCCACTCTCCCTCGGGCCCGTCCTCCCCCGCCCCTCCCCTCTGATCCTGTTACTCGGCCGCCATGCTTGCTGTACATTCTTTAGATAGTATTCCGGCGTACCGAATGCAAAGCACCCACGACTTGCGCCGAGGCAATTGCAAAAATGACCGTTCCCCAAGCATGGAAGGAAATAATATACTGTGGGGAATAGAGTTGACATTCCGTTAATCTTTTTACCAAAGAGCTCATTAGACTGATACATGAGTCGACAAGGCAATAGGAGTATAACTACATCTAGAACGCCTATGGACGGTAAAAACTGTCATGGTGGTTGCTCACTTGGTTGTCACATCAACAACTGCTCAGTGGATACACATGTAATTTCCCATCGAAACCGTGAACATGCAATAACATTTGTTACATTCTAACTGGTGCATTAAAAAGCTTTACGTGTTCACAAAACAAACCTTGTAACAGTACTTTACACCTTGGTGAAAAATCTGAATTGTGCTCGGAAGCTAACTCTTAGCAAATAGGAGTAAATTCAAAATTGACAGAGTAAGGACATTCTGTAAAACACGCCCAGTGACAGTCTGGAATTGGAAAGCTGAGGTGCGCGCCAACAGAGACGAGTGGTGCGGCTATTCGGCCGCCCCACACCGTGTATGCTGCAGAAATCTCCTACCGTCAGCGGCCACATGTCGTCTGCTTTCACAGCTAGGTAACAACAGAACACTATCTCACTATAAGAGATAGGTTCACCAAACTTCTCTGAAAAAAGCAGACGCTATTTAGTCAGAGCAGAAGGCAGCCCAACGGCGAGTGGCATCGATTTAAGAGTGCCACGACCTGGTGGCTGGCTAACTCGTTTATACGGCCGACAAAACCTCTCCAGTCATGAGTCGCCTGGCGTGGCGGGCAGATATTGAAACCTCGAGCCTTCCTAGACACGGGACTCCTCAAAATATGGATCCACAAAAAGCTAAATTCGGCAGCAGCCTCGTGCCGACAGGGGAGTGTCCGACAACAGGTCTACCATCGCATTTAGGTGCTGGAGGTGACCAACTCGCCCCGCCAGTTAGCTCCAGACTGTTACTGGACAATTACTGTACTTTCATATAGAGTTGGTGTACACTACATGCCTGCTCACATATGAGATGTTACTGAACAATTGCTGTACTCTCACATAGAGTTGGGTGTACACTACATGCCTGCTCACATATGAGATGTCACTGGACAATTGCTGTACTCTCACATAGAGTCGGGTGTACACTACATGCCTGCTCACATATGAGATGTTACTGGACAATTGCTGTACTCTCACATAGAGTTGGGTGTACACTACATGCCTGCTCACATATGAGAAGTTACTGGACAATTGCTGTACTCTCACATAGAGTCGGATGTACATTACATGCTTGTTCACATATGAGATGTTACTGGACAATTGCTGTACTCTCACATAGAGTCGGGTGTACACTACATGCCTGCTCACATATGAGATGTTACTGAACAATTGCTGTACTCTCACATAGAGTCGGGTGTACACTACATGCCTGCTCACATATGAGATGTTACTGGACAATTGCTGTACTCTCACATAGAGTCGGGTGTACACTACATGCCTGCTCACATATGAGATGTTACTGGACAATTGCTGTACTCTCACATAGAGTCGGGTGTACACTACATGCCTGCTCACATATGAGATGTTACTGGACAATTGCTGTACTCTCACATAGAGTCGGGTGTACACGACATGCCTGCTCACATATGAGATGTTACTGGACAATTGCTGTACTCTCACATAGAGTCGGGTGTACACTACATGCCTGCTCACATATGAGATGTTACTGAACAATTGCTGTACTCTCACATAGAGTCAGGTGTACACTGCATGCCTGCTCACATATGAGATGTTACTGGACAATTGCTGTACTCTCATATAGAGTCGGGTGTACACTACATGCCTGCTCACATATGAGATGTCACTGGACAATTGCTGTACTCTCACATAGAGTCAGGTGTACACTACATGCCTGCTCACATATGAGATGTTACTGGACAATTGTTGTACTCTCACATAGAGTCAGGTGTACACTACATGCCTGCTCACATATGAGATGTTACTGGACAATTGCTGTAGTCTCAGAGTCGGGAGTACACTACACACCTGCTCCCATACACAACAGGTCTTGGCTATATAAGTAATCAGCAGGGATTTTAACACCACATGTATCACCCGATATTGTCATTCACATGAGCGTACATGTAATTTTAACATTGCTTTAAAGTTGCATGGTCCGATGGCGTTTGAATTTTTGTCTTATGTTTTAGATAAATATATCAAATTAATCGTTATGAGCTACTAATCATTAGGCCGGAGTCATTTTGATGAAAAATTACTCGTTTTGAAGCAATTTAAGGTGAAAGAACCCAAAATAATTTCGACAAGCTTGCCAAAAGTCCTGTGGCTATGACTCAGATGGTCATCTCACAGTGACCACGTGATGTGAGGTGACCTTACTAATCCTGGAACCTGACAGGGCTGTAGGTAGGTATTTCTGTTTGCAGTGGTAACATTCTGGAAATGGATTGGTGCCATAGGCCCGTAGCACTAGGGTTTTTAACAAAATATTATTTGGTAGAAAGGTTAATTTGATTTATATCTATCGAATTGACCAAGTAGCATTGAATATCCAATATCACATATACATCGGTATATGATTGACATCGTCGCAATGGCAGAAATTTCCAAATATCAAACTATGCAACCATCCACCAAACTGCACATTCTATGATTCAGCCGGGCCTGAGCATTAATGGTTTGACGGGATCCGCCGCAATTGTGCAGGTATCTGCGTTTAATGCTATGATTGCAGCTGCTGTTCTGGTCGTGCATATATGTTATCGTTTGGACGGGATCCATCGTAAATGCGCCGTTCCACAGCGTTTGCGTCGGAGGATGGTCTGGAGTCGTAGGACCATATCAGTTTCTACACTCACCTATGACGAACTGCACGCTCTGCGATCCCGAGCCGTCCGCTGGAGCATATGCTGCGGAATGGCTGCTGTCGTCATAGCGTTAAGCCCAGAACCTGGCGCATTTGCAATCGATCCCGTCCAAACGATAACGCATGACCAGAACAGTTGCTGCCATCATAGCATTAAACCTGGAGATCTACACATTTGCGGCGGCTCCCGTCAAGGCATTAATGCTCAGGTCTGGCTGGATCGTAGAATATGGCTGCTGCTAGCATTAAGTGCAGAACCCAGCGCATTTGCGATGGATCCCGTCCAAATGATAATGCATAGGCACAACCAGGGGCCATATGCACCAATCGGAGTTAGGGCCTTAACCGCGGTTTGGATAGCTCCACACGTCTAACGGTGGAAAATCTGTATGCATCAATCGGTGCCAGCGCTAACCGCCGACCGTCGCCTAGGGTAAGCTAAACCATTATCAAATCGGGTTTAACTTCTAGCCGGGGCGGTTAGTGTGCGTGTGTGGCTCTCAATCTATTCAATGCTGTCATATTTAACAGAATTACATACGCAATAAGTGAAATCTTAGCAGTTTAACCCTAATTGCGAAGCGATATTAACGCTGCTGCGATAGCAGCGGCGATATTAATATTTTCGAATCGACGAATGTAAAGTAAACAAATCGCCGCCTCTGCAGTGACGTCGATATACATAATGTCCAACGTCAACTAAAAATGGCCACCGCCGCCGGTGCCGCATCGACGGCAATATATCATGCCCAAATCTATTCAATGCTGTCATATTTAACAGAATTACATACGCAATAAGTGAAATCTTATCAAATTAACCATAAAATCGAACCCTTATTAACGCTCGCGCTGCATTGGCGACGTTATTCATATTGTTGACTGGAGGGAATTCCCAAATCTATAAATAAACTCACGGTCAGCTATCCGCCCCGGCTAAGACATTGGTGCATACCATTTTACATCTTTCGCGGAACCCCTGGTACCCAGTGCTAGCTGACCTGAGCTAGCGCCTAGCTCTGGTTAAGGCTAGCACAACTTGGTGCATACGGCCCCAGAACGGCTGCTGCCATCATAGCATTAAAACCGGAAACCTGTCTATTTGCGGCGGATCCCATCAAACTATTAATACTCAGGCCCGGCATGGAACGGCTGCTGCATTAGCTAATACAAAAGATCTGAAAGTCAAAAACTTTCAATGCACATATCTCACTCCATATGGTTCACTCCTTTTTACATTCAAAAACAAAAAAGACGCTTTCCTTTTATACACAGTTTAACTGACAAAAATGCGTGCAAAACACATGTGCGTGCATCCTCACATACATTTAGACCGCCAAGGATATGCGTACTGTTTGCATTTCTCATGTACATATTGCTCTTTTATTATTTACTGTTATGTAATCCAATGCTCATCCTCCCTCAAACAATACATAGTCCTGCTGGCAGATGCAATTTTAACAGACAAATGTAAAATTTTCAAAATTTAAATTACCCAAATTGATTAATTATATTTATAGAATTGACCAAACAGCATTGAATATCCAACATGAAGGGGAGGGGAAACATCCACCTCATTTCCCCTTCCCCTCTATGGCCCTGCACAGTAGGCCGACTTGGTCAGGGAAGGCTAATGAGGGCACAAGATTGGCCTAATTGGTTAATGGCCTCCGTGCATAATGAGTGTTTCAAAGTGAATGTCCAAAGGGGTGAGGTTATAAATTCACAGGTTATGCTGTCGCAAATCATTAGCTAATGAACCAGGATCTAAGTTGGATATATAGGATCAAATGTAAGGAAGTTGTTTTAATTTTGACAAAATTATATTTCATCGGATCATGCAACTTTAATATCTGCGTTCTGTCTCATTGCTGAGCGTATATACTTGGGAAGATCCCTTCATTTAATGTAGGTATTAACCCATGTGCACGGCCTAGTGGTTCCCAGTGGAATTGGATCATTACCTTTAATTGTGATTACATGATGGTGCATTGCTCCTGTCGTGAATAATAAATAATAACCACACCGTGGATGGCTCTGCACATCACGGCATGGGGGAGTGGCAACGCACGTGTGGCTTGTTAAATAGGTTATACAAAAACAGCCAGCAATGTTATGTATTTATAATACCCAATGGTGATTGTAATACATAGAAGGACAGTGTAATGGTGATGGCGTGTATGAATCAGTCTAGCCTTAAAGTTGCATAGTCCGATGGTTTTGAATTTCTGTATTTTTTCTGAGATAAATATATTAGATCGATCCCTAGTATCTACTTTACATTAGTTCAAAGTTACTTTTGTTTTAAATGGTAATTTATTTAATAGATATTTTGAGTGCAAACATGGAAAATTAGTTTGACACCATAAACAGGTTCTGTTAAATTGACTCAGTATTGCCTTCTATGCAGAAACAAATGCTTAATAAGTGCATCAGTATCTAAGTTAGATATGTCAAATCAAATCTACATAATTGGTTTGGTTTTGAAAATTTGATATTTCATCGGACTATGCAGCTTTAACACCTCCCCTACTACCTCTACACTTGCCATACTTTTCTTATTGCCACATTACACTGCAATACGCCCATGTCTACCAGCACAGCCCCATATTCACCCACACGCTGCACCACCGCCACCACCCAGTCATATCCCTCCAAATGACGCTGTTCATGCAGCAGCCCTATAAAATACCTTCATTTGCGACCACACTACTTTCTCATATTCATAACCATATCCTTTCCCATAGCCATATCTAATTTCTCGTCACAGCCCCCTACCCGCCCACACCCACCACTCACTGTACATATTAAACCACGGAATGGAGCCGAATTTGAACAACTTCTAGAAAAATAACCACTGTTATTGTTAATATGTCGACCATTAGACTTAGAGTGCACCTTGGCACAGTGGTGTCACTATAATTGCTAAGGCGTTTAACATGATCAACTTTTCCTAAATTAATCCTTGTGAAGCGTGCACATCTGGAGCTAGTAAAAGTTTTAATTCACGAAAATTAAACCGATAACCACTTCCACGCATTCCGCCGAGAGTCCACAGCCTCCTCTCGGACAATGCATGCGCCCCACCTCCCCCCACCCCAGTTGTAAGACGGCGTCGGGGGACGCACCGCCTGGGCCACACCGTCCCCCCCCCCCCCCCCCCCCCCCCCCCCCCCAACGACTGTCCATAGGCGCTGGGGGGAGGCAATAGTCGCACCACTGGTACTGCAGAGGGGAGGTGTCCGTGAGGCGGGGACTGAGTTACTGGTAAGCACTCTCGTCAACAGCAGCAGGAGGGCGGTACCGACTTGGAGCCGTCCGTACAAGACACTGTCAGCTGAACACGGCGGTGTGTGTGTGTGTGTGTGGGGGGGGGGGGGGCAGTTGCTCATTTGTGAGCGGAAGTGGACGGCAAGGCGAGAAGTGTTTGCTCATGAAACATTCTGATGCCAAGCCATCATCAGTATCAGTATCAGTATCAGTATCAGTATCAGTATCAGCGCCACCACCACCACCACCACCACCACCAGCCATACTCTGAAGTCCAAATAGAGTCCAAATGGATCCATGCTATGAGGAGACGTGTTTTGGCGTCGCTCCACTAAGCCCCCCACCGCCCACCTGGAGTCTCACCACCTGACCCCGAGTCACGTGTTTTAAGCTACACGGCGAGCATCCACACTGATAATTAGTTCCCGCGTATCGACTGAACATCCAGTGGAGCGTGAAAACATACATGCCTGACAACGACGTCGTGAATAACAACGACGTCGTGAGACACGCAGGTTGAACAGCGCGTTCACCCCGCCCGTCCTTTAATAAGCAGCTGCCGCCCCCTACCGGCGACCATATTCAAGAGTCAACATCCCCAATGTCAGCGTCGCTAAACAAACCCGAGGCCTTCTGGGGTTTCCTCATCCCTACCTGCTGGGCTGTACCTGGGATTAATCCGGTTATTTTGTCACGACCCTGAGTGCTTCACAGGCTCCCCACGTGGCGGCAGTTCAGCTTACCGACCGGCAGGCACTGCCTACCATCTTATCTGTACCAATATCACACACCACAGGTCTCACCACCATGTCTGTATCAATACCATACTTACCACTCGACAGGCACTGTCTACAATCTTATCTATACCAATATCACACCCCACAGGTCTCACCACCATGTCTGTATCAATACCATACTTACCACTCGACAGACACTGTCTACCATCTTATCTGTACCAATATCACGCACCACAGGTCCCACAACCATGTCTGTATCAATACCATGCTTACCGACCGGCAGACACTGTCTACCATCTTATCTGTACCAATATCACGCACCACAGGTCCCACAACCATGTCTGTATCAATACCATGCTTACCGACCGACAGGCACTGTCTACCATCTTATCTGTACCAATATCATGCACCACAGGTCCCACAACCATGTCTGTATCAATACCATGCTTACCGACCGACAGGCACTGTCTACCATCTTATCTGTACCAATATCATGCACCACAGGTCCCACAACCATGTCTGTATCAATACCATGCTTACCACTCGACAGGCACTGTCTACCATTTTATATGTACCAATATCATGCACCACAGGTCCCACAACCATGTCTGTATCCATGCTATGTAGAGACCTATTTTGGTGTCGCTCCACTAAGCCTCCTCCCCACCCCCACCCCCCACCGCCCAGGTTCGAACCATGTCTGTATCAATACTATGCTTACCGCTCGGCAGGCACACTCTACCATCTTATCTGTACCAATATCACGCACCATAGATCCCACCACTGTATCTGTATCAATATCATGCACAACCCCAGATAGGACCTGATCACAGGTACCAATTCCGTATAGCTGTATCAATATCATCTTACCACCCCAACAGGACCTGTCCACAGGTTCCACCGCCATATCTATACTAATATCACGATAAGTCGAGATAAGTGGCTTGCTTTTGAAAACATGTTTCTATCGGACAACTTTAATACTAATAGTTTGCTCAAAAGAATTGCTGATGAAAATGATGATAGATGGATCGCCTAAGCCCTAGGCTTCACATTTACACGTACGGACGTACGGAATCTGCACACCTTTAATTCATCAAATGGGCAAAGGGCCTCTCAATTTCTACAAATAATGCTAACGGTAGCTTCACAAGACAGTCGCCGTGATATGGCCTATGCTGCCGACACGGTGTAAAGGCCCAGTCAGATCTTACCGGACTGAGTACCAGACACCACCGGACAAAGAATTTTCTAGCCCGGTGGTGTTCGGTATCAAAATGTACCGAAATGTGTCGAAATATTGCAATGGCCGCCGAACGAAACGGACGCTACACAGACAAGGAATGTACATTAACGAATATCCACCGGATGCTAACCGGACGAAAACCGAATGTCAAACGGATGTACCGGATTGTTCACGGACGTGCTGAAAACATATACTGACCGAATTCCCGCACTAAAAAAAAACAAACAAATAAACCAAAAAGTACACAGTCAACAGACTTGGCAGGAAGCAAACCGGAGACGTAACGGATGAGTAATGGACACGAACCAGACAAAACGGACACCAACCGTACACCTCAGTCGGGCGGTGTCCGGTACAAGTTTTGTGCATGTTCAAAACTTGCTACCGTACACACCGGACACAAAACGGACACGCCGGATGCCAACCGTAAATAAACCGCACATTGCCGTATTTCACCGGACAGTGTCCGGTTTCTGTCCGGTTCCTCAATCCGGTGAGGTGTGACTGGGGCTTAAAGCAACCACCAATCAATCATAAGACAGTTGTTATGGTAGGACAGGGGTGCCATTCCACCGTTCGCCCCACCTGTGTGGGCAGCCAGCCGACTGCCTGCCCGTGCTGTACCCAATATACAGTCTAATGAAAGCCGTCACAGTCCATCATATCCCCGCGCGCACTCCCCGGGCCTGCATCACAGACAGTCCGGCTTCCCAGAGGTGGGCCACCGGGGTTTGACCAGTCAATACTCGCAGACAGCCAATCTCACCGGGCTCACCGGGCGGGTGGGTACATGCGTCAGTAGGTAGGCAAGTAGGTACGTGAGTAGGTGAGTGAGTATGTTGGGGAGTGAGTAGGTGAGTAGGTGGGCGAGTAGGTGTTTGCCTTTGTTTGTTGTTGTTTTACTTCCTAGCAACATCTAAGGTCATATCAGCATGGGTACCGACTTGTGGCAGTGTGCATTCATTGCGACTTTATAGTGCTGGCCCACTGGGAGACCAATGCACCAGCACCATGACCTGATATCCCACTCAGTCACATTATCCTGACACTGAGCCAACCAGTCCTTGCCCTATCCTAATAATGCCGAAGCGAGGAAGCGACAAGTATACATTTGTAAGTCATTGGTTTGACTCGACCAGGGTTTGAACCCACGACCAATGTGTTCGGATCCCCCGATCTCCCAAAACAGGAGACAGACGTTCAACTCATTCGGCCATCCCGTCTGGTCTGAATAGATGAGAAGGTCGAGGAATATGTAGATGAGTATGTAAGTGAGTAGGTGGTTGAATAGGTAAGTATGTATGTGGGTGAGTTGGTGAGTTTGTTTGTTTGTTGTTTTATGTCCTAGCAACATCTAAGGTCATATCAGGATGGGTACCAACTTGTGACAGTGCACACTCATGGTGACTTTATAGTGCTGCCCCACTGGGAAATCAGGCCACCGGCACCATGACCCAATATCCCACTCAGTCACATTATCCTGACACTGAGCCAACCAGTCCATGCCCTATCCTAACAATGCTGAGCGCCTGGCTAGGAAGTGACAAGTATCAATTTCAAAGTCATTGGTTTGACTCGACCAGGATTCGAACCCACAAACTCATGGGTTCGGATCTCCCGATCTCCCAAAACAGGGAGTTGGTGAGTGAGTAGGTGAGTATATGGGTTAGCAAAGGTGTGCGCGTGGGCGAGTGAGCGAATAGGTAGATGTGAGCAGGTGGGTGAGTGCATGGGCGAGCAAGTAGGTTAGATTTAGGGTATGTGGGTGAGCAGATGAGTGAGTATATGTAAAAGGAAATACTTTGAACTGGCCTGCCTATGTGGGTGCATGACATTACCCGTAAAGAAATTCCACAACAATCATTATAGTTATTAATGATCACTAAGAAAACATACAAGTTAATACACTTACAGGTAAATTACGTGGAGGTACACGAGCTACTCATCACGCTGTGACCATCTGACATTCTTCCTTTCAAGCAACTTGAGGGGATTCGCTAACGACCACGTGACCGGGATTCATTTATCCACAGTCACTTACACAGCGCTGTTCCGCACACCAAGTGGCGCGCTGGCGTCTCCTCGCTCAGCGGCGGGCTTAGTTAGGGGCTGTCGCCATGATTTCTTGAGGTGACAAGGCTTCATCATCCTAATAAATGGCTTCGTGCGGAATAAGTACTCCCCTCGCACCACACTAAGCCTCTAGACGCTCTCCTCCCCGAGTTCTAGTCTCGTAACCTAACTTTCCAAGCACAATGTGTCTTACTTCCAAGAATCCTAATTACTCCCCTTGACCAGGCTAGGCGCAGCCAGCCTCTTCCTGACTTAAAAACGCTGTATCTACTTGATACTCACTCAGATAATTGATTGGCATGAATGGCCATGCGCCTGCTTACAGTTACACTAATTAATGTGTATGTGCTGAAATATCCGACAACGTAGCACGATAAGGTTACATTAGCGAATACTCAATACAATAGTGTCACTGTAGATTCATACAATACCTTATGTTTACATATCGTTACACAAGTACCACATTCAAATGTATATAACAACTCATTATCAGCTTAAACTATCAATATTTTTTAACTATCATTACACAAGTACAATATTCAATTCAAATGTATATAACAAATCATTATCAGCTTAAACTATCAATATTTTATAACTATCATTACACAAGTACCATATTCAAGCGCGTATAACCGTTTATTATTCATGCATCATTATCAGTTTTTCAAGTATTTTTGACGGTTTATTATTTACGAATTTAAACTATCAGTTTTTATTATGTGGCGTCTGTCTTAAAGTTGGATAACCCGTCGAGGCCGACTCTAGTTCTGTGGTCTTCCGGCCGCAGATGTTGGCAGTGGTTTACACAATGGTTGGTTGTTGGAGTTTTACATCCTGGCAACATCTAAGGTCACAACAGGATGGGTACTGACTTGTGACAGTGCACACTCATGGTGACTTTATAGTGTTGTCCCACTGGGAAATCAGGCCACCGGCACCACCTGATATCCAGTCAGTCACATTATCCTGACAATGAGCTAACCAGTCCTTGCCATATCCTATTAATGCAGAGCGCCAAGCAACAAGTGTCAATTTTATGAGTCATTGGTTTGACTCGACCGGTAACTGAACTCCTGATGTCCAATACGCGAGGCCTGCGCTCTACCGATTTGGCCACAGCACCCGGTCGTTTACACAAGCCCCCCCCCCCCCCCCATCACAATGTCTCAAGGAGCTAAGTGTGGACCCCCCCCCCCCACACACACACACAAACACACACCGTTTCAGACTGGACCAAACCACTATGTTCCTTTCATAGGAACACCCAACTTTACAAGTCGGCTTGTTACCGATGGCTGCCGGTAGACGGCGACATGCTCGCGTGGGTCCAGCAGTACTCTGGCGCGGGCATGCTTCCTGCCACCCTCCGGTCTTCTCCCGAGGGGCTGCATGACTTGGCTTCCCGCGCTGCCTTCTGGCCACCCCATTCTATGCTTCTAACTCTGCTGAGAACTACCTTCAATTACCACACTTCTCGTACCTTAGTCATTCCAATATTGCGATTTCCTTTCTGAAACTATGGGTGCTCTTCATGGCCCCCCGCCCACTTTCTTTTTTTAAAGAACTTGTGTAAATTTGTATTAGTGATAATATTGCCCATCATAAATTATGGAATAGGAGTAGAGACTAATAATGTCACCAGTCTTCAATCTGGCACAAGCCCCACCTCTTCCCACTGAAATAAAACAACCCGAACGGTTCTGAGCGAGCCACGCCGCCCCACCCTGAGGGATGTCCTATAAAGCAGCAGCGCCACCGAGCGGGGTTTTTGCAGCCAGTCCCACAACTCCCTGCGCTCATTTGTGACCTGGGCCGCATTCAGGGTGTGCCTCCGAGACGTCTCGGGGAAATCCTTGACGTCACGCTAGTCTGAATGGCAAAAGAAATTTGTCGCCTCGAAAATGGCCACCCCCATAGGCGGCAGCCATTTGCAATGGAAAAGCTGCGTGGTGATTGGCTGAAACCACTGAATACGACGGCCATTTTCGAGGCACCTTTTGTCTCCTGTCTGAAATAGGAGGCGTCTCCGATACGCACCCTGAAAGCAAATAGGCCAAAAACCGCCGCGGGACGCCTCCGCGGTGCCTCCGAGATGCACCCTGAACGCGGCCCTGGTACGAGATGCAGCGGGGCAGTTGATCTATTCTCACACTCCAACCAACAGGGCCCTCTCGTTATTGGCACCATCTGGTGTTGCTATAAAGGTTGGGTTACCCTAGTTCAGAGGTTCTTGTACCTCGGCTACATCATTTATCAGTCTGTTCCCAGCTCCCCATGCTCAACACAACGTTGACCATGAAGTCTCTGCTGCCGACGCCTCTTAAATACACATCTGTGACAGGCAGTTTGTGGTGTGATTTCTGTGACTGCATTAGAAACAATTCTGGTACGAGATAATATTCTGAACCCCATAATAAAGTGACGTTATTATGGTCACTTTATTATGCATAATAAAGCCACTCCCTCTCATATTGTCTACTCCCCACCAAGTTTATTTTCGTAAATGTTTAATTCTTTTCTAATACGAATTGAACTTTTGGTTAAAAGATCACAAGGACATATAAACACAACATTTTAATCTCAAACAAACAATCTTCTATGCTATACATACACACATATACATCAGCATACATGAACATGAGTAGCTATACAAATCATGTCTTTAAAATAATATAAAGAGTCGACATATCCCCTAACCCACAACAAAAATCCATTTACCTGCAGTCACAATGTGATAGGGGGGGGGGGGTCGTTTTATTATAATGTACATACTAAAGTGACTTGGGAGTCACCGTATTATGGGAGTCAGAATATTATCTCACACCGGCACGGATTCCTGCCTCATCCTTGCTGGGTGTCAATGTGATGTCTTTCAAATAGGCGTGCATGCCTCGGATCCTTTGGCTTCCTATTGTATATGATACATTCCGCCCTCGCCAACACCCCAATGTCATCAGTTCGTAGGTTCGAACCCTGGTTGAGTCAAACCAACGACTTAAATATTGATACTTGTCGTTTCCTAGCCAGGCACTCGGCATTATTAGAATAGGGCAAAGACTGGTTGTCTCAGTGTCAGGATAATGTGACTGTGTGAGATATCAGGTCATGGTGCTGGCGGCCTGATCTCCCAGTGGGGAAGCACTAGAAATTTGCCATGAGTATGCACTGTCACAAGTCAGTACCCGGCCTGATATGACCTTAGATGTTGCTAGGACGTAAAACAAACAAACACCCCGATGTCAGGCTTAGTACTTTGAGTACTTCGTGAAGTGATTGTCTAATCTGCACCTAAGAGCAGTCGTCCAGCGAATGCTGAACAATCAGACATGTTATAGGTAGCATGTATCAAATACGTTCTTTTAAAATCTCATATAAATTCACCAAAAATATTCTTCTCTACCTAATCAGCTGCATAGGGAGTTTCTAATAATACATTTTACAACCACATAGATACTAAATAGTGAGATGTGATCATTTCTACATTGTGGAAACGAAGACTATATTTTGAAGCACTAAACAGTCAAAGATAATATTTTGTTATTGCTGAAATTGAAAGCAATGTACTAACATGATATCAATATATTTCAGTCAGAATTCACTCTGAAATGAACACATTAACATTTTTGCTAAAGAAAAGAATTCTGCCCGACCCACTACACCGATAGTGCACCCTAAGTGACTAGTAACCCCCGCTTTATCTTATGAGACAGCCTTATCCTCTGCACTACTACCTTACTGTACATAGCTCTTGCATCTACTCTGCTGCCCGTACTCGCCTCGGCCAAGGAACAGACTTTGTGCCTGATTTAATGTCGACTTAATCCTCCACAAATTGAGTCAACGCAGCTGTTATTTCACGCGGCTGAGGTCCCCGTGGGCCGGTCGTGCCGGAGAAGGTTCGGTGTGGGGAGCGGGTAGGTGAGTATAGGAGGTGTTGGTGGGTGTAGGAGTGAGGTAAGTAGTGAGTGATGGGGTGAAATTGACAGCTGGGTGTGTGAGGGTGTTATAGGTGTTGGTGGGTGTAGGAGTGTATGAGGCTGTTATAGGTGTTGGTGGGTGTAGGAGTGTGAGGCTGTTATAGGTGTTGCCAGGTGTAGGGGTGTGAGATGCTATTATAGGCGTTGGGTGTAGGAGTGTGTGAGGCTGTTATAGGTGTTGGTGGGTGTAGGAGTGTGAGAGGCTGTTATAGGTGTTGGCGGGTGTAGGAGTGTGTGAGGCTGTTATAGGTGTTGGCGGGTGTAGGAGTGTGTGAGGCTGTTATAGGTGTTGGCGGGTGTAGGAGTGTGTGAGGTTGTTATAGGTGTTGGTGGGTGTAGGAGTGTGTGAGGCTGTTATAGGTGTTGGTGGGTGTAGGAGTATGTGAGGCTGTTATGGGTGTTGGTGGGTGTAGGAGTATGTGAGGCTGTTATAGGTGTTGGCGGGTGTAGGAGTGTGTGAGGCTGTTATAGGTGTTGGCAGGTGTAGGAGTGTGTGAGGCTGTTATAGGTGTTGGCGGGTGTAGGAGTGTGTGAGGCTGTTATAGGTGTTGGCGGGTGTAGGAGTGTGTGAGGCTGTTATAGGTGTTGGTGGGTGTAGGAGTGTGTGAGGCTGTTATAGGTGTTGGTGGGTGTAGGAGTATGTGAGGCTGCTACAGGTGTTGGCGGGTGTTGGAGTGTGAACTGAGTGAGGGGGTGAGTGCTAGGTGAGTGAGGCTGTTATAGGTGTTGGTGGGTGCAGAAGAGTGAACTGAGTGAGAGGGTGACTGCTAGGTCAGTGAGGCTGTTACAGGAGTTGACAGCCATTGAATGGTGAGTCCTGTAAACAGTCCTGCCAGTGTCTAGGTAGAGAAATGATCAACTTACTGCATCAACAACTAATTCACACGATTCACGCCGTGGCCATGTTGAAACCAGACCGAGGCCACGTACGCATCTGCGAGGCACCGCTGTATGAAAAGTAATGTGAATACTTTTCCATTGACCAATACCTCTGGAAATCACTCAAATTTGATGGTATTCATTTTTGAAACTACCATATTCATCTTTCCATACCTGTTTTCTATATATTGGCCAATTTTCACGAAGATTGGGTGACCCGTGCATGGTGATTTTCCCATTCTTTAACTACAATGTGACTGTCAACTTCAAGTCTGCATAGTTATGGTGGTATCATGTAAAGCTAAGATTCCTTATACGCGGTATGCGGATGGGAG
Organism: Branchipolynoe longqiensis; assembly: GCA_030323885.1. Taxonomy (NCBI): domain Eukaryota; kingdom Metazoa; phylum Annelida; class Polychaeta; order Phyllodocida; family Polynoidae; genus Branchipolynoe; species Branchipolynoe longqiensis. The sequence goes on along the minus strand of CM059186.1, from coordinate 64,842,499 downwards.
GATTCCTTCTATGTGGTAAGCGGCAAGCGTCTCCCCACCCCCACCACTACCATATGTTTCCACTCAGCACCCTTGTGTGTGACCGTTCCGCAATGCTCAGTCGCTTCTCCTCGTTTAAAACTAATGGGCAAGTGCGACTGATGTTTCTATTCGCATACCGCATGCCGCACCGATCGCTACAGGGACCGATCGAGTTGTCGCATTCGCATTTGGACGTAAGGAATCACCCCCCATTGATTTAGATGCTTTCCGATTTTTTGCCGCATTCGCATACCGCATCCCGCGTGTAAGGAATCTTAGCTTAATGCAGCACTGTCAGCGTAGTTATCTGTGCAACACAGTTAAACAACTAGTCTTAGTAATTACAAATTAATAAAAGCTTTAAAAGGGTTAAAATATATTTTTTTAATATATATATATTAAGAAAGTTATGCAATTTTGAATTTAAGAAAAGATTGGCAACCAGGGTGAGTGACTTTGTTGACTGAAAATTGACCAATAAATAGAAAAAAGGTATGCAAAAATGAATATGATAGTTTCAAAAGTGAATATCATCAAATTTTAGTCCTTTAATCTCTGTAGTCGTTCATACAGATCGGTACACAGCAGTGTCTTATGGCAATTTCCTATACCCAACGCGTACTCAGCCTCGTTCTGGTGCCGAATTAGGTCACGCGTGAATAGTGTGAATTAAGTAAGTGGATGAAGTATTACAGCATTGTTACTTAGTTCTTTCAGTCTCGTTATCTTTATCGAACAACTTATGTTAACATTTAATTTTAAAGCCATTTAACTGTATTGCGTATCTTAACCCGTGCTCCACATCCTACATGGTGCCTTTCATGCTCCCGCTGTTGCTGTCGAACAGTTGGCCATTCAGATCTCCAATGACTGCAATGTTCCTTATATCGGCATATGGTGAGGCATGACGTCAGGACGTACCCTGGCCTACCTCCTGTGGGACTAAGGAGGTAAAGCGTCTAAGTTTAAAAACAGGCACACGTCCATAATTTATAGGCTAAATAAACCCGATTAAAGAGAAGGCATACCGATTAAAAAATAAAACAGTAATGGTTCAGTTCGGTAGCATTTTAAACCTAATTAATGTCGGCGAGCAGGCCCCTTCACCCGCTACCAGATAGGCCCAGAGTACCCTGGCTGTTTTTCGCGGTCGCCAGGGACTGCGCGTTTATGCCTTATTTATTCACACTTCCTGAGATCCACAATGTTAAATTATTAAACCATCTGTGATCACGATACAACTCAGCAGAAATAAAGTCTCCTATCGAGCACTAATTAAGAAGCAAACATCCCCTGTTACAAAATGATTGGCAGATAATTATATTAATATGTCGGCATTTTCAAAATATACATCCAATTTGGGTAATTAATTTTCAACTTGCACATGGGAGTGATAGTCGAGGATATAATGCCCACCGCCCGGATCCAAGAGCACCATCGCCAACCAGAAGCAGGAAAGCCAGCAACGATGTCCACGTGAAACAGGACTAGACATGTGGGCCCATATGTATGAGCCAATTTTTAACCGGACCAGGGTTAAAGGAGGGTGCCGGGTTAGCTAACCCCGGGTTTCCAAATGTGTCACGGGGGATGTATGTGACCAAAACGCGCCCGAGTTAGCTAACGTTTCAGTTATTTATGGATTTGGGAAATCCCTCTGCGTTTGTAGCCATATATTAGGCTCAAATATATTAAATGCTATCATATTTAACAGAATTACATACGCAATAAGTGAAATTTGATCAATTTAACCCTAAATTCGAACCCTCCTTAAGGCTACCGCCGCATTGGCGGCGATATTAATAGTTATATTTTCGAATCGACGAACGTAAAGTAAACAAATCGCCGCTTTCCATACTGGCGGCGGCGATGGTTTGTTTACTTTACGTTCGTCGATTAGAAAATATAACTATTAATATCGCCGCCAATGCGGCTGTAGCCTTAAGGAGGGTTCGAATTTAGGGTTAAATTGATCAAATTTCACTTATGGCGTATGTAATTCTGTTAAATATGATCGCATTGAATAGATTTGGCCATAATCGGTGCCTAACACCACCTTTAACCCTCCTTTCGCATGGGGTTAGTGCAGGCGACTTTAAACTCCCCGAGTTAGTTTAACTCCGACACATACATACGCAGTTTTCGCCGCTAACCCGGGAAATCCGCACAACGCCGGGTTACGACCGCTAACCTGGGCTCATACATATGGGCCCAGGGCACTGTGCGGCTGGCTTTCACACTGCCCACACTCCGATGATCTGGCTGCATTTTGCTTTGTGTTAACATTGTTGCCTTCTTGTTGTGTATGATGCAATTTCAATAGGGAGTTTGACACACGTTACAATCCCGCCCAAGCTCTCATTTGAATGACATCGCTCAAAGCCAATGATTCTTTTACTACTCTGAACTAATCATGTTTTGCCATTCATGTCATTAGCATATATAGTATAGTTATACGAATCTTACCTGGGTATAGATGATGGATAACTGTTGTTTTACCGAGGTAGAAGCCTCGGATAGACGTGGGCTAGGGAGAGGTAAGCACATCCGGTCCAGCAATCTTTACCTACTTAATCAGGAGAAATGAGCCAAATAATCTAAAAGTACATTAACGGTGATAATGGTACCAAACTGTGAAGTTTTGTTGGTAAAACCAAAGAATAGACGTGGAAGGGAGTGGCGGGAGGGCCCTAGCCCACGTCTATCCGAGGCTTCTACCTCGGTAAAACAACAGTTATCCATCATCTATACCCAGGTAAGATTCGTCTAACTAATCTATTTTACCTCGGTATACAGCCTCAGGCTAGCCTCAGGCTAGGGAGAGGTTTACGTAAACTCATTTATCCTGTATTCTAATGTCAAAAATCAATAACAATTGTTAAACATGTATGAACATCAACCAGCAAAATTAAAGAGTTTTGGTGAAAACGAAGTGTATTCTCACCTACTGCTGATCTAGTCTTGTAGCAGCTGTCGGGCTACTGTGCTCGACTTTTCTAATCGTTTGTTGTAGTGGGTTGCAAACGACCGTGCTGTCTTCCATCCTGCATGGGCCAGTATCCGCTTAACAGAGATGCCCAGGAGTCGTGCCTTAGACACCATCGCACCCCTTGTTGAATGGGAGGCATATTTGTCCGTGTCTACGCCTGCCATTTTCAACATTCTAATTGTCCATCTCGCTAGAGTATCTCGCGAAATGCCTTTGTGTGGCTTAATAAAGCTCACCAAAAGCTGTCTTGACTGTCGTAAGTCTTTTGTCTTGGATATATATGCCCTAATGGCCGAGACAACACAAAGTTTTGAGTCTTCTGTGAAACTACTAACACTAATCGTAGATAAAGGGTCACCTAATCTGTTAGATTTTAATAACTTTGACAAATCAAATGTGGCCTCCTTTCTATCTATCTCTAGGCCGTCTAACGATAACGCTACAATAGTTTGACCCCTGTGTCCTGTTACTAACAAAAGGAGCAAAGCTACCTTAAAACCTAATTGTTTAAGATCTAAATGCTTATTATGAGGCCACTGTTTGAGTAAATCAAACACTACCGACACATCCCAAAAGCGACTGTATTTCGGTTTTGGTGGATTTCTCTGATAAATCGACCTAATAATCCAATGAATGACATGGTGTTTTCCAAATGTCTCATTATTTATCCGTGGCAGGATAACCGATAAAGCACAACGAGCAGCATTAATAGCTCCGAACCCTAATCCTTCATCCTCCAACCCTCTGAGAAATTTACCAACTTGTGAAATAGTAGGATTCATGGGTTTAACTTTGTTAACTATACAAAAAACACCCCATTTCCTCAAATATGTAGTATACATTTTAACCGTACCTTTACGCCAAGCATCTGCCACCAGTCTTTGTTGTGTAATTTTATCTAAACCAAATTGTTCTAAATATTTATTTAAAAAGGAATGCCCACAACGGGGTTGTGGACACGTCCCCTCGTCGTTTTAGAGGGCCTTGGTGTGTCAGATTGTCTGGCGATCTTCGGAATCGGAGGCAATCTTTGGCGGCTGCCTGTATGCCCGGTAGCCAAGGCTGCGTGTGCCAGTCGGGAACGATTAATATTGCGTGTGCTTTGTCCATCCTTATTTTTCTGCTTACCCGGCTGATCAAGCTGAATGGGGGGAAGATATAATAAAATTTATTCCCCCAGGTGAGAGAAAAAGCATCTATATGCCATGCATCCGGTTCTGGCTGCCATGAGACATATTTATCAATCTTACAATTGTTTCGTGAAGCAAATAAGTCCACTTCAGGTTGGCCCCACTTTTGGCACACTGTGGCGAAAATTTGTGGCTTAAGAGCCCATTCTAAGTGGTCATAAAATTGTCGACTTTTATGATCCGCTAAAGTGTTCTGCTTTCCGGGAATATAAGCTACTGTTAACCAAACTTTCTTCATTTGGGCCCAATCCCAAATTTTTCGGGCCATAGCATTACATGGTTTTGACTTTGTCCCACCCATATTGCGTACATATGCCATTGCTGTGGTATTATCCGTTAAAATACGGACGTGTGTACGTGGTACTTTAACCAAACTAGCGAGGCCTAAGTAAATAGCTCGTAGCTCTAGGACATTAATATGATCAGAATCTTCCTCTTTTAACCAACGTCCACCAGTTGCTACGGACTCGCAATGTGCACCCCAACCTTCTAGTGAAGCGTCAGTAGTAACTACTGTGTTGGGTTCATTCATCCGTATGGGGTTGGGGGAATTTTCAATATTATCGAACCACCAATTAATATCATTCAGTCCTTCCTCGGAAATAAACATTTTCCTTTCAAAATTGCCTTTAGTACGAGCCAACCCTAAGTTCTTATCTATCTCCAAAGATTTGATATGGGCTTTGCCATATAGAATAGCCGGGGCGTAGGCAATAAGTATGCCAACTAGCACCGCGACCTGTCTAATCTTTGGCCTACTTAAGGCGACCAAGTGAGACGCCGTATCATGAAACTTAAGCAGCTTGTTATCTGGGAGTGAAACAGTCATACAGCGCGTGTTAATAATAAATCCTAAACATTTCAGTTCAGTTGTTGGGACAAAAACAGATTTGTTATAATTTAAATAAAATCCTAACGTAGTTAGGAGGGAACATAAATCTTCCACCGCTTGTTGACAGTCATCATAGGATTGTGACACAATGAAGGAATCATCAATGTAGGGAAACATAGTATGTCCCTTATTCGCCATCACCGAGAAAACGGGTTTCAACAGTTTAGTAAACAAACGGGGAGCACAGGCTAAGCCATTCGGCATACAAGTAAATTGAAAAAGTGTACCTTTCCAAATAAACCGTAAGAATTTCCGGTGTAGTTCAAATATCGGGACTGTATAATATGCATCCTGTAAGTCAACACTAGCCATCCATGCATTTTGTGTTACCAAGTCTCTGGCTGTGTCAAGTGAAAACATTTTGAAATGTTGATACTCTACTAGTTCGTTTAACTTAGTTAAATCTAAAATCATACGGATATTGCCATTTGGCTTTGGCCTTGAAAATATATTAGAGATAAACTCCCCTGGAGTGTGTAACACCTGTTCAATAATACCCTTAGACTCAAAGAGCGTAACCTGTTCAGATAATGCTCGTTCTTCAATCTCATTAAACTTGTACGGAAAAGGTATCCGTTTTTGTAAAGGGATTTCCGTAAAAGGAATCTTAACACCGGTAACAATATTCAAAATGTTAACGTCAGAAGTAATGTCATACCAAGAAGAAATACAATTAACAATATTTCCTGCACAAAATTCCCTTACGTCTGTTTGTGTAGACTCCGCCACCCGCTTAGGTAGTTGGGTCTGCGTAGCCATGTCTATTTGTTGACTGGTCGTGGGAAGGATTGTTTCGGGGCAAACTCCTTCCTGAACGGGCGGTTGCCGTCGTTCCACCCTTGCCGGTCTCCTCGACCTCTGCCCCTGGGCTGATAGCCGTAGGATGGGCCGGACCTGCCAGCCCTGGCTCCTCGACGAGGACGAAAATCCCCTCGGGGGTCGACGGAATCTGGAAGAGTCGGTTTTCTTGGCCTCCAGGTTACGACCACTCTTGGCCTCCGTTTCGACCTCTTTAAAGAGGTATGGCAGTTGGCCCCCAAACATTTTCCCCTTATCCAGAGGTTTGCCTTTGATTGGCTTGGGGGGCAAGAAGAGTGTATACTCCTTGCCATCGTTGTCCATAACCTTTTTAGACCTGGCGACTTCCTTTCCTGCTTGGGTAGTGACCGCCTTGAAAACATTTTCATAGCGACGATAACTCAGAAAATTACTGGCGGCTGTAAGGAGGGCCATGCCCTTGTCCATACCTCTAGCCAGTGAGGAGAACTTGTTCTCTGTCTGCATCCGGTTCGCGACCGGAACGACTGAAGCGAGTACGCCCAAAACTGCTTTGTGGACGGTAAACAGTGCTGCTTCAAATCGCTTCTTCTCTTCGTTAAGATGGATGCCAGCATCCATCTCCTTAACGACACTAGCCGGGATACCTTTGATGCCGGAAATTTGTTCTGTGATCTTATTGATCACCTCGGCTGGCTTAAAAGTATTGAAGTGTCCTTTGATAGTCTCACGCATCATGGTCGTTGTTCTGACCTTCTTACCCTTTTGAATAGGGCAGCGCTTGCGAATCTTTCCGCCCAGCTTGGCATAAAGGCCAGCTCTTTCTGTATCTGAGTCGGATTCAGTAGTCGACGAGTCAGACGATGAATCGGAAGAAGAATCCTTCTTCTTCTTCTTACTCTTCTTCTTTTGCTTCTTCACTTTCTTACTTTTGGTGGCTTTCGTGTAGTCATCACCCGAGGAACTAGCGGGTCTTTTTCGCTTTTTGCCCTTAACGTACGTGGGCTCAGCCGCCGAATCAGTCTCAAAATCCGTGACATCCTGCCAACCAGAGTCATCTGGGTCAAACTGTTGGTCTTTGCTTTGGAGCTCTTTCATACGTTGCTCCACTAGCCGATTGACCTGCAAGGTCAAGTCCGCTGGGAACACCTCGTCCTCATCACTGTCTCTATCCGAGAGCACGTGGGCTCCCTGAAGCGGAGACGGCGGAGCTGTCCTATCGGGAGACGTATCGTAGCCGGTAGGCACGCGTCCCTCCGCCGCTGCAGGCGGCGGCTTGTTTCGTTTCGTAGCCATCGGTTCTGTAACCCAAAAAAGGAAACTTAATAACCGGAATCAACTCAACTGAACACCGAAGTGACGCCAGAAACTGGGTTGAGGATATCTTGGTAACGAGTAACGTATTTACACCGTTCTCGAAACAGGCGTGGTAAGCTAAATTTTCCGTAGGTTTTAGGTATCGAAACCAACCGTACGTGGGGTAGGCTTCTAGAACCTCCCATCTCTCTGTTCCATACACTTCTCTCACCCACGGCTACTGCGCCAGCAAGTGAGAGAAAATGCTACGAAACTCGGAGAAACGCCTCATCAAAAGGGGAGTCCATAAAAGAAACCCAGGATCTTCCCCAACATCACCCTCTATTAGGGTCCGAAGGAATGTCCACAGGAGATGTGACGGTGTCACCATCTCTACCCGTACAAAGCGGGTTAAATCGAACCACGGGCCAAGACAAAGGAATCCTTTGTTCTATCCGATTCAAATTTTTAAACGTCAATCTTGTCCAAACTGGACGTACGAAAGTTCTGAACTTTCCAATCTAGATGCTATAACGCATCATAAACAAGCTCAACCAAAATAATCATGATTACTTACAGTTGTTAGCTTGTTTGTAGATAAATCCAACTGGAGCAGCTCACGAGCGTCCTCCGGTCGTGAGCTTTTTATGCTAATTGATGGACCGGATGTGCTTACCTCTCCCTAGCCTGAGGCTAGCCTGAGGCTGTATACCGAGGTAAAATATATATATATATATATCCGCCCAGGGTATTGCCACACTTAGTCAGATAATGCAAAAACCAAAGTGGTACTTACCAGAACAAGTGAGTGAGCAGCATTTAAAGTGATTGCGCTGTGGTGTTTCAATTCATCTTCATAAGATACATAGATGTTGCGAAAGACAAATGTGGTCGTGTGTGGGATCGTGAGTTCCGTTCCCGGTCAAGTCAAACCAATGACTTATAACATTGATACCTGTTGCTTCCTAGCTCGGCACTCTGCATTAATAGTATAGGACAAGGACTGGTTAGCTCAGTGTCAGGATAATGTGACTGAGTGGGACATTGGGTCATGGTGATGGAGGCCTGATTTCCCAGTGGGGTAGCACTATAAAGTCGCCATGAGTGCACACTGTCACAAGTCGGTACCCATCCTGATATGACCTTATGTCGCCAGGTCGCCAAGCAAGCAAGCAAGCAAGCAAGCAAGCAAGCAAGCAAGCAAGCAAGCAAGCAAGCAAGCAAGCAAGCAAGCAAGCAAGCAAGCAAGCAAGCAAGCAAGCAAGCAAGCAAGCAAGCAAGCAAGCAAGCAAGCAAGCAAGCAAGCAAGCAAGCAAGCAAGCAAGCAAGCAAGCAAGCAAGCAAGCAAGCAAGCAAGCAACCAACCAACGGAAGACCAACCACATTTCTTAACGCTGTTTTTCTCTTCTGATTTTATGTGGTAAACACTTATATTGTACGTTGAGAAAATACATTAAACAGTCAATCACAATAATTGTCTTGAAATATATTCCAATGCAAAAAAGTAATAGATGGCTTTTTGCATCTTCAAAGATACATTTTGGGGCATTTAATGAAAAATGTGATAGTGTTCTAAATCTGCTCTATCCAACAATGCTAATACGCACTTATTGGCACCATAATGACGGCTATATTTTTGCATGTTATTTTGCTAATAAATTGAATAATTGAGATGTTTTGCAGCATACATACACTGCTAAAAATTTACAATTGTTTTTAAACTACAGCTAAATGGGTCGGTCTCAGAAGTTGTGTACCAATACTGTGACATCAGTACCACAAAATCAAAATGTTGTCAAAGTCTTATATACAAGCTTCCTCAATATATATGTCCTTTTGCATCTGAATAATTGAAAATAAACATATTTAAGTAGGTCAAATGATGCTCACACCCAGTAAATAGCAGTCTAGAATGGAACCCAATCTTGTCCAAAATCAAATATTTTCCACACAAAGCTTGACATTTTTAGGACATTTCACATGCCACTTGGTTTATAAACAGTAGTAATAATAATTTGAAACCTCATTGCTATGGTTTTGTCTTATTTGTGATGATTAACGAGAAAAGGAGAAAAATATTAGCATGGTAACAGTCCAAGTGGAATCAACAATTTTACACAAATGTTCGGCTCAAATTTCAATGTTTAGGGGCAATTTCAGGATTTATCTTTTACAATACCATAACTGGGTCCATGCATAGAGTGTCAAATGGTGAAAATAGTTCCTGTACTGTATCTGTACTCAGTGTTTGATACAGCGTTTCATAGTACTTGCAAGTGGAAACGAAATGTTACGATGTTAATGACTCCAGAAAAGGTTAACTATTTCATAATTAATTTTTTTAAATTTTTTTAGAAATAAATGTCTTCAACTTAATGAAGACATTGTATCTGACCATTTGAAGTGAAATGTGCTGTTGTTCAGAGGTTTTCATTAAGTTTGTGATGCTTTATTTTCAATGCTGTTGACAATGTCACAAATTAGTGATGTAATTTTCTAATTATTTAGCTACATCCATCCCAATAAGATACATAATACACAATATTAACATTTACTTTTGATCTAAAATATCTCCCACATTATTGGGCTAAATGATGAAATCTAAATATTGACACTCCAATAATGGGTTTATTTGAAATATGCATTTCAAGTAGACTACCTCAAGTGGTACACAGTTTCTGAGAACAACCCAAATACAATACCCAAAAGCAGTCTTGCAATGTAACTTTTAGTCATAACCTTCAACAGAGGTTATCAACAAATAAAAGGCGCCCTCCCTCGGGCATCTGTGGCCAGAAGACAGTCGGTATGACGTCACCTGCTGTTCGACACTATTCAGCTATGGCAAGCATCCCCAGGTAGGTGATACAGCGCAGCGACACATCTGCCACCTCGAAGGACACTGACAGCAGGGACCCGTTCTGATATGACCTTAAATGTTGCCAGGACGTAAACCAACCGACAGCACTGATTGGCCAGCCAACCGACAGCACTGATTGGTTTACCCGTCTCTCCAAATAGCCTAAGTTGTTGTTGTTTTGTGTGTGTGGGTGGAGGGGGCGAGGGGAGGGGGGAGGGGCTTACGTACTAGCTACATTTAGGGTCATATCAGGACGAGTACCTCTTAAATGGGACACCGGGGCGCCTCGGAATCAGGACCCGATATCCCACTCAATCACATTACCCTGTTACTGAGCAAACCAGTTCTTGTTGTATCCTAATAATGCCGAACGCCGGGCTCGGAGGCGACCCGTATCATTATTCGCCTGGGGTTTGGATCCACGACATGACGCACGTGAAGGGAGCGATCAAGTCATTCGGCTGCCCTAAGCTACCTCAGTGAAGTTTCTTTATAATTGCTCCGCCTATTTATTTATTTTACCACGGGACGAAAAGAATTATTAGAAAACAATTGTACTCTACTTCACTAAGTAAAAGCGCTACCGAAAATTCCCTTTAAGATTTGTGCAATGTTTGACGTGTACTTTAACAGCGGAAGGCACCAACTGTGGCCTGGTCTGTGTACGGCGATACTCGGGGACAGGTGCCGGCTAGTTGGGACCGCCTGAGCGGCGGCGTGCCTGGTGTGTTGTGTTGTGTTGTGTTGTGTTGTGTTGTGTTGTGTGGTGTGGTGTGGTGTGGTGGGGTGGGGTGGGTGTGGTGTGGTCTGGTTTGGTCTGGTTTGGTTTGTGTAGTGGGGTCTGGTTTGGTCTTGGCTTGGTCTTGGCTTGGTCTTGGCTTGGTTTGGGCTTGGCCTTGGCTGTTGGAGTTTAACGTCCTTGCTACATCAGGACGTCATATCAGGATGGTTACCGACTTGTGACAGTGTGCCCTCATGGTGACTTTATAGTGCTGCCCCATGGGGAAACCAGGCCACCAGCACCATGACCCAATATCTCACTCAGTCACATTATCCTGACACTAAGCTAACCAATCCTTGCCCTATCCTATTAATATTGCTGAGTGCCAGGCTAGGAAGCGACAAATATCAATTTTAAAGTCATTGGTTTGACTCCACCGGGAACCAAACTTGCATCCTTCCGCACGCGAGGCCTGCGCTCTACCGATTAGGCCACCGTGTCCGGTGAGTTTGGTCTGAGTTATGGCTATAAGTACTGTCTGGTGAGGGATCACAGTGCACGCGGTCAAGGCAGACGATAAATCATCGTTACGGATTGAGGGTGGTGCTAAAGGCCCAGTCACACATACCCAGATCAGGGGCCGGACGAGCCCCGGACCACCATCCGGGGTGGTCCGGGGCGATCCATGGCTCATCCATGCCGACACCCCCTGATCCGGCCTGATCCGTGGCTCAGCCCCGGATGTTTTAAAATGCGGTCTGGGGGATTTTGCGATCCGGGCTCAATCCGGCCTGATCCGGGGGTGGTCCGGGTATTTCGGGGGTGGTCCGGGGTGGACCGGGCCTGTCCGGGGTCATTTTGAGCCAGGGTTTGACCCGGACAATCCCCGGACTATCCAGGACTACCCCCGGCCTAGCCACGGACCACTCCCGGACTGCCACCGTAAGACCGGGGGTGATCTGGGATAGTCCGGGGGTGATCTGGGATAGTCCGGGGCCGGTCCGGCCCAGTCCGGGGCTCATCCGGGAAAGTGTGACTGCGAGGCAAAAATCGACGAAAACAGTGATTTTATCCGTGGCGGTCCGGGCCGTTGGTCCGTGGGTGGTCCGGCTCAAAATCCGGGGCTCGTCCGGCTATGTGTGACTGGGGCTTAAGGCATTCTCAGATGTGAAGGGTACCTATCAAATGAACGCCATCCATAGCAATCTGCGCCTCGGAGGGAAGCAGGTCTATGAAGTGAGATACTTATCTCCTCAGAGTGTGTATATAGCAAGCAACACAGTGGCCTGCAGCGTTCAGATATGGCAAGTCACATCTATGATACTTAGGTTACCATAGTTGACGCATAATTGATGTTTCATGAGGCCGTGGTTTATTATAGTGCAAGGAGAGGGAAGCATATTCTGAGCAAGCAAGTAATTAACCTATCAAACTTAGGCCTATCCGGTAGCATAATTTCCTTGCAATTAAAATATAATTGGGATTCGAATTCCCTACATACTGAGTACAGAATCAGTACCGTAAACAGTAGATTACGGATTCAGCTTATACTTTCGCTGTATTGGCACATAGTGGATTCACGCAGTCAGCAGTGGTATATGGGTCACACTCCTGAAAACTGACCAGAAGTGTCACATGGAGAGTTAAAATCTAATATTTGAATTTCTTACATTTTTTTGGTTGCAAATGAAAGCTGGAACTCTCCCCTTTACATCTATATAAAATATAAATTGATGAGATAAGAAATAAAGGTGTAGTCCATGATTAAGCTATGTCTTATGGCAGTATAACATGTGTGTCACACATGTAACAAATGTTTAGGACACCACACAGTCTGCTTCATAAAAATCTAATCAGAATTAAATAATATCATACTTAGAAGCATATTAATCATGGCATAATATACAGAAATATGAAGTGCTTATACTGATAAAAAAAAAAGTAATTCCCAGCCATGCTTTATTCACTGAATAATTTGTGCACAATATTTGTGTGGCATCCAGACACCACTGGTTACATGTGTGACGGAAATCTGTAATGTTATGTCTGAAGACATCAATTTTTTTTCTTCTAATTTAAGCATGCATACATGTTAATAAATACTTCCTTTTTGATTTGGGAACTGTTTTATTTGATATATCAATGCAATACAAGATGTTAATAAGGATTCAACCATGTCCCATAAGTCATGTTACAAATGGCTGACTGTAAAATGGGTTTTTTTGGTACAAAAACACTTCATAACTAAAAGGATCAAAGTTGCACAGTTTATTTTATTTCCCTTATTTCTTTCATCAAATCTGAACATGAATATGAAAAGTATAAGGGAAAAAATAAGTAGGAAGTTTTTTTATTGATGTTTTAAAATCCCATCCCATGCTGACCAGTTTTCAGGAGAGTGACCCATATATATATATAGCCAGGTATATACATCCGCGTATATGCGGGTGTAAGGAAACGCACTGTGGTGCCCCCCAGTGGTTTGTGGGGGGACTCGCCATTGATCGCAGATGTACCACCGACGCCCGTGTATCTGCAGGTGTAAGGAACGCACTTTGCTGCCCCCCGGAGATTTGCGGGGGAACTCGCCATTGGTTTGCGGTTGTACCACCGGATGGCGCTCGATGATGTGTACACCCTACGAGCACGCCCTGGCTGCGGCAGTTCGACTGCAACACTGCTACTCTATAGACCTTTTCAACTTTGTCTCAACTTTACTTCTCCACCTGCTGTACCGGCTTCATAGTGCCGGCACCGTCGTACCGGCATGCCAAGGGCCTATTGCGCTTTCTGCAGCACCGTACATACTGAACCAGTGCACGACAGCTGCTATACATGTTCAAACGGGCGTTCGACCAGGGCGAACACGAGAGTCAGCTAATGCAATGGCGGAGGGAGGAAAATCCGGGAATCCCGAGGTTGCGTTAAAATACTACACTTTTGAATTTATGCCTAAACCCGGGGCTAGCTCTAACAGTTCTACCAGTAGTAGGGCAAGCTCAAGTAGGCCCATACACCTGTACATTAAGGATGGCAAGAAACCTTGTTTTGCCTTCAACAAGGAGGAGGGGTGCCCGAGGGATGATAAGACTTGTAGGTATGGTCATTGGTGCTCCTGCTGTGGGAGCAAGACGCATATATTTGTCCGCAGCAAGTGTAGTAAAGATTAGGGTGTTGTCAGTTGCCTGGGTGGATGTTTCCCTGAATTGTGTCTGAGGGTCGCTAGTGTTTGTATTAGTTCCGACAAAAATGTTTCGGTAAATTGTGTTGCCCCTACACCCATGCCAATTTCGGCTGACACCAGTAAATTATGTGTGAATGCACGCCCGCAAGCGGGCCTAGTTCGGGCAGATTATGCGGACTGTAATGTGATAAGTACCGCTCCTCCCCCCATTCTAATTACCGCGGCTGCGGTTATGGCCGCAAACTTGCCCTGGAACCGGACTGTGTACTTACCGGCGGCCTTGAAGTGTTGTGTTGCAAGTCTAGCCTAACACCTGTCTCCCTTAGTGATAGTGACAAGGTTGTCCCGCATTTAGACCCAATACTAAGCGATTGGATAAGTGTAGTTAATATCGGTTGTGATCTACATGTATCTGCTCATGACAAGTTTAGTCCCAGTGTTGCCCCTGTTACATTTACTATTTCACACCTTTGCTTGAAAGCTATTTGCACTTGTAAGCACTCTATCGGGCCCTCATATGCTCAATTTAAATCATGCCGTGTCCTATCTGAATGCTTTTCCAGGGGTAGTGTCCACCCCGACTGGGACTTTATTCTACACAGTGCGATATTTGGTTTTAAAGTTATAAACCCAAATTGTGCAGCACGTTCTAAAAGTGTTAAAAACTTTGTTGAGAACGAATTCATTCATGATAAATTAGCAAAGGAATTGAGCTGTGGTTACATAAGCCGGTCTGACTTGGCCCCGCAATGTGTCCATAATGTTTTTGCGGTCACCAAAGCGAGTGGCGAGGGTTTAAGATCTATAATTGACTGCAGCAAGCCTGATGGCCTCTCAGTCAATAACCATGTAGACAAGGTCTGTTCAAAATTTTCCTACCGAGGTGTGGATGACCTCGCTGGCCAGCTGGTGTGTGATAATTTCATCACCACGATTGATATAAAGGAAGCCTATCGTGCAGCATCCATCCTAGTGACCGCCCCATGCAGGCAATCAGCTGGGACATTGGTTCCAGTCTTGGCCGCAAAATATTTTTTGATAATCACCTCTGCACGGGCTTGTCGTCAAGCCATTACATTTTTAATCGCATCTCAGATTTTGTCATCCGTTGCGGTGAGAGGGAGGGCGTTCTTAGATCAGAATTCAAATTGAAATGTGAACTCTTACTATTTCTAGACAGGCGTAAGCCATCTCGCAAGGACCTTGAGCGCCTCGGCGGGCGCCTCGCGCTACAGTCATCCGAGGGGTGGGGGGCCCCCACTCCTTCTGCTCCTTCTGCACCTGAGTGTATCACGTGATACTGCAGCTTAAGAAACCATACTACAGTGATGCCTCGGATTGTGGGTTCGGAGAGACCCACGCGTATGACTGGCTGGTGGGAGAGTTTGGTAATTCCGAATCAGGTTTGTCTTTGCCTGTTGGCCACCACATTGGTGACGCGGGCGAAATCGGGCGCGACGCCCACATTAACCTAAAGGAGATGTGGGCGGTGGTTGCTGCCACCCAGTCGTGTTCGTTACAGACAACACCACGGTCCGGGCGGCTCTAGCTACCGGCCGTTGCATCAATAAGACTATCATGAAGTGGGTAAAGGAGCTATTTTGGGCCTCAGTCATATATAACTTCGATGTTAAATCTGGATACATAAGAAGTAAAGAAAACATGATCTGTGATGCCCTAAGCAGATGGAGGGATGGGCCTAGAAGGGCCCGCATCAGTAATGTCGATCAAGCGGGTCGCCTATGTTGCGCTCACGTGTTCGGTTCATTTGAATTATTATCTCTTTCCAGATCTTGATGAGCTCGAGGCACAGGTTATATCGATGTCAGACCACTATTACTCAACTAACAACCGATCAACGAGGTCGATGCAAGTTAGGAAGTACCTGACATTCATCGAGGAATTTAGAGGTTTGCTTTCTCCCCTCCCCTTCCCGTCCTCCCAGGTGGCTCTTTACATCGCTTGGCTTTCACGTTCTCTGAAATTCTCCTCCATTACAAACTATATTAGCGCCCTCAACTTCTTCCTGAAAGCTGAGGGCTGCTCTCCTATTGACCTCTCTGACCACCGGATAAAGACGGTCCTCGGAGGAGTGAAGCGGCTTCTGGGATGCTCGGTAAAGAGGGCCGCACCTCTGCTCCCTGGGGAGCTCACTAAGATGTTTTCCTTTATGTCTTTTCGGGAGGGGCACGTTTGCGCCAGGGCAGCCTTGCTGACCGGGTTCAGGGCTCTCCTACGGTAATGCCAACTGACAGAGTCCGAGTCTGTCCTTAGGAGATCCGATTTCGAATTTTTTGGGTGGGGTATGATCTTGAAGGTGAGGCATTCCAAGACTATCCAGTTTGCAGAGAGGGAGCTTCTGTTGTTTTCCCCGAGGTACAAGCCTTGGATAGTCGTGGGCTAGGAAGAAGGAAGCACATCCGGGTCCAGCAATCTTTACCTACTTATTCAGGATAAAAATGATCTTCAATAATATGGATACTTCAATGTTTTCGTCTTGGCACAAGCGAACGTGATAGTCGTGGCAGGGTGTTGTGGGCGGGCCCTAGCCCACGACTA
The DNA here is from genome assembly GCA_030323885.1 of Branchipolynoe longqiensis. Classification (NCBI taxonomy): domain Eukaryota; kingdom Metazoa; phylum Annelida; class Polychaeta; order Phyllodocida; family Polynoidae; genus Branchipolynoe; species Branchipolynoe longqiensis. Next base: position 64,826,010 of record CM059186.1, on the reverse strand, counting down.
TCCGAGGCTTGTACCTCGGGAAAACAACAGTTATCTATCATCTGTACCTAGGTAAGACTGATATAACTATACTATTTTACCTCAGTACTAAGCCTCAGGCTAGTCTATAGCCTAGGGAGACTTTTACGTAATATCATTTTTATCCTTAGTACATTTCAATTTGATATATTATTATTATTTCAATATTCATTTCAATTCAGTATACAGTAGTATTTTACAAACGTATACTTTTAATTGTCTCACCTGTCTTCTTTAGTTGGTGAGCAAGCGTGACGCTAGGCCACTTGACTTTTCCAGTCGTTTGTTGTAATGTTTTGCAAACGATCTAGCAGTCTTCCAGCCTGCGTGTGCCAGGATTCTCTTGACGGGGATCCCTAGCAGTCATGCTTTCGAGACCATGGCTCCCCTGGTTGAATGGGAGGCGTATCGTCCCGTATCCACTCCTGCTGCTTTCAGCACTATTATGGTCCATCTCTCGAGATGCCCTTATGTGGTTTAATAAAGCTTACCAAGAGCTGTCTTGACTTACGTATGTCCTTTGTCTTGGATATATAGGCCCGTATGGCCGAAACTACACACAAACGGCGATCCTCTGGGAAGCTGGTCAGATGCACTGAGGACAATGGGTCTCCAGTGCGGTTTGATTTTAATAATTGTGTCAAATCAAACGTTGCCTCCTTTCTATCTATCTCTAGTACATCTAGAGACAAGGCAGTAATGGTCTGCCCTCTGTGGCCTGTCACTAGCAGTAAAAGGACTGCTAACTTAAATCCTAGCTGTTTGGTCATAATGTGTGCACTACATTTGATGTGAGGCATGGAAGGAATACCCCCCCCCCCCCATCTGCCCCGCCGCTCCGGCTTTCTCACCTTCCCACTTTCTTCTCCCTCATGGCTTTCTCCCCTCCCGGCTTTCTCACCTTCCCGCCTCCTTCTCCCTTATAAGCCGCCCGCCGGCCGCCTCCAGCCACTCGCCCTCCTGCCGCCCTGCACGCTGCCTCTCATGCCACTTTTCTCTTGGCTCTCCATCTGGCGCCTCCCAGACCCACCGACGCACTCTCCCGGCCGACGCAGCCCTCCCGGCCGACGCAGATGTCCCGGCCGACTACCACAGCCGTCCAGCGGAAAGGGAAAAGGGCGCCGGGTAGCACGGAGGGGCGCACAACGGACATCGGATATCAGCTCGCCCCCCTCCTCCACACCCTCCTCGCCTCCTGCCCACCGCCCAGTAACATGGAGGCGACGATGCACGCCACCATCCAGGCGCTGGAGTGCCTGTCATCACGGTTCGACGCCCTGAGTTGCCGCCCCGCGCCCGTGCCGACGAGCCCCGCCCCCGCGACGACTCAGCAGGCCTACACCACCCTGCGCGCCCCGGTGGCGCCGAAACACGTAGTCGGGGGAGCATTCCCACCGCCCCCGCCTCAGGCGCCGATCCCGGTCCATCCACAGAACGAGCGATTTACAAGACACGCCTCCCAACCGCCGCCACCCCCAGCACCCGCGCCGCACCTCTACTACCAAGACGCCGTCACACACACCCCCGCCGACGCCATGAGGGATATCCTCGCCTCGGACGAGACCCACCACGCGGGGAGGCGGAAAGGTATATCACCTCACTATATCTTCCCCTCCGATCTCATTGAGAGAGGGGCCGAGAGAAAGGCGGTTAAGAGGGGGGAGGCGACTAAGGACGAGCATAGCCTCGCCCTCCGGACGCTGGAGTCCCACCCCGCATTTCCCGCCCACTCTCTCCCCGGCCTCAACCACCACGCCCTCACAGTGCTCCAGGACAACCTCGTCTATCCGTGGCCTACCGTCCGCCGCTACTCAGAGACCATATTCACCTGGATAGCGGACGGTAGGCTCCCACACGGTTGGCACGATCCGATCGCCATAAACATGGTGAGAATGGAGGCCCTCACCATGCCGATCGCGACCACAGCATCCAGCACGTCAGCCCCAGCATACCGCGCCACAGACCCCGCCCGACCCCGATCCCAGTCCCGGACCCAGACCGACACACGCATCCCCTATAGTAGGCATCCTGCGACCGAGCAGCCACCGGGGAGGCCCATGGCGATGCAGGGGCCAGACAGCGGCACGCCTGCGCATATTGTGCAAACGTGAGGAAAATCCTTACCATGCACAGCGAAGCAGTCTGCCTCACCAAGCGAGCCCGTGAGCGTGCGACCCCTGCCGCCTCAGCGGATTTTTTATCCGCCGGCCCCCACCGCCCTGCCCAGACGGTCATAACCGGCCTCACAACAACACCCCTGCCGCCAGCCCTCTGATCTCCCTCGGCCCTGATAACCACAGACCGACCAACCCCCTCACCTGCCCAGACAAAGCCACCGGCCCGCGACCGGAAATCCACCGGGCCGGGCCCGCCAGGAGCACCAATGGCTCCCCACACACACGCCACAACCGCGAAAACCCTGCCGCTGACCACCACAGCCTTACACGCAGCACACACAGTCCCCATAACCCCGCCGAGATCACAGCCGCGGACCATCACCCCGGCCCTCAGATGTCAGGCCCCGCACACACTGCACACCCTCGCCTTCACAACCCCGCAGACATCACAGCCGCGGATCATCATCCCACCCCCTTGATCACAGACCCTGACCGCCCTACCCACCCCGCTCTCGACATCACAGCCGCAGACCATCACACCGCCCCTGTGAACTCCCACCCTGCCCCCTGCGACCATCACGCCGCCCCCCGGCAGGGCTCCCACCGCCCCCGCTGCCGCCAGCGACCGGCGCGCCCCTCTCCCGGCGACACCGCCTTCCTCCACTCCCCGCCCCCCCAGCCCACAAGAATTCGCTGCCCCCCTCTCCATCCCCCACCGCACCTCCTCCCCCACCATCACCATCATCCTCGGCGAGCCCGTCGCCGACGTCGTGGATCACCACATGCGGACCCCCGCCCAGTACCGTGCCACCATCCTCTCCATCTGGCCCACACCTCCGGCGAGGCGTGGCCCGCTACCCCACCTTCACCACTTCATACGCAGCCCTGTGGGGCGGGCACCCGCATCCCTCTCCTCTCTGGCCTCCACATCCCGGCCTGGTGAGCACGCCTCCGCAACTACCCCGACCCCGCCCTCCTCGACCTCCTGAGTTTGGCTTCCCCTCGAACTACTCTGCCTCCACCCCCCCACCCCCCCCCCCCGGCCCTACCTTCTCCAACCATCGCGAGGCACCCGACAACCTCCCCCACATACGGGACTTCAACCGGACGGAGGTCGCCCTCGGCGCCCTTGCGGGCCCCTTCACTGTCCCTCCATTCACCCCTTGGATCCAGGTCTCCCCCATGATGACCGGCCCCAAGTCCGACCCGGGCAATAGGCGGCATCCCCCGCCGGGAGTACTTGGGGAAGCCTCACTCCTACAAGCTTCCCTGCATCGCCGACGTAGGCCGCCGACTCATCAGCGAGGGCCCGGGGGCTTACACCTGGACGGCCGATATCTCCCGGGCCTACCGCCAGCTTCGTGCGGACCCCTCTCCTGCCCCCTCTATGGCTCTCACTCGACGGGCTCACCTATATCGACCTCGCCCTCCCCTTTGGCTGCCGCTCCTCGGGCGCGGCATGCGTGCGGGTCACCGCAGCCGTTGCTTGGATCCTCCGGCGCTCGGGCTTCCACGCCCTTGTCTACGTCGACGATTTCGTCGGGTGCGAGGGCTCCTACCTGAGGGCGTGCCAGGCCTTTGATGCTTTCCTCGCCCTCGCCGCCGCCCTCGGGCTCGACGTCGCCCCCGGAAAGTGTCATCCTCCTGCTGTCCGCCTCACCTGGCTCGGCTTTGCCCTGGAGAGCGAGGCGATGACCATCCGGTTCGCCCCCGACAAGGTCGAGGATCTCATCCTCGACTGCAAGACCCGCATCGCCCGCCCCGCCCTCGGCAGACGCGAGCTCCAGAGCCTCCTCGGGCGCCTCACCCACGTGAGCAGGTGCGTGCTCCCCACCCAGAAATTCATGACGCGGCTCCTCGGGGCTCTGCGCAGCTGCTTTGGAGCCACCTCACTCACCCTAGCCGGCGACGCCCTCCGGGACCTGAGGTGGTTTGCCACCTATGGCCGCGCCTCCAATGGCCTCCATCTCCTCCGGGCCCCGGAGGTCCGTCGCCACATGATCCAGTGCGACTCCTGTTTCTCGGGTGAGGGGGGGCCTAGTCCAGGGTATTCCCCAGCTTTCAGGGCGAGCTTCCCGGCCATTCACGAGCTGGAGGCGGTGAACATTGTTGTCGCCCTCCACTGCCTCCTCTCCGATGACGTCTTGGGGGCGACCGTGGTGATCAACACGGACAATATGGCCTCCACCGCCTCCCTCGAGTCCGGCCACGCCCGGGACCCTACAATCGGGACCTGCCCCCGGGAGCTCTGGCTCCCCGGTGCTGTGGGCTCCTACACCATTTCAGTCGTCCACAAGCCCGGGGCGGACCTCATCCTCGCCGACGCCCTCAGCCGCATCCACTTCACCGGCTCCTGGGGCCGAGGTGGCACGGGCCGAGGTGGACCGCGTTGGGCTTCGCTACGTTCAGCCAGACCATGACGATTTCCCCTTCCATCCTGGCCTTTAACTCAGGTTTCACCTCGGCCGAGGTCGCCAACATGGGCAGCCCGCGCCTTGCCTCCCTCGCCCCCGCGACCTGGAGGAATCGCCGCCGGCAGGCCAAGGACCTCCTCGCCCCGGCCAACCTCGATGTCGCTGCATACGCCGCCTCCCTCGAGGCTTGGACCCCCTCGCCCGGCCAACTTCGATGTCGCTGCATACGCTGCCTCCCTCTACGCCCCCGCCTCTGTCAAGAATGCGCTCTCGGGGGCGCGCTCCTGGGTTGAGGCGGCGGGGGGCCTCACCTCGGGCTTCAACTCACGCTTCGCCAAAGACATCTGCCGCCGCGGCGAACGCGCCTCCGCCCACGTCCCACGCCGCCCCTCACCCCTGATCACCTCGTCATCGCTCACCTCCCCCGGGCGGGGCCCGTCTCACTCATCCCGCCCTCCTCCTCGGGTATTTCGGCATGCTGAGGCAGTCGAACCTCCACGCACCGAGGCGGTCCCCACACCATCACCCGAGACGACATTCGCCCCGCCCCCGCCCCCGGGGTGATCCGGGATGATCCGTGGCTCATCCGTGCCGACACCCCCCGATCCAGCCTGATCCGTGGCTCGTCCGGCCTCGGCCCTGGATGTTTTAAAATGTTTAAAACATCCGGGGTGGTCCGGGGGATTTTGCAATTCGGGCTCAATCCGGCCTAGTCCGGCCTGGTCCGGGGGTGATCCGGCTATTCCGGGGGTGGTCCAGGGTGGACCGGGCCTGTCCGGGGGTGGTACGGGGTCATTTTGAGCCACGGTTTGACCCGGACCATCCCCGGACTGTCCCGGACTACCCCCGGCCTAGCCACGGACCACTCCCGGACAGCCGGGGGTGGTCCGAGGGAGGTCCGGGATAGTCCGGGGCAGTCCGGGGGTGGTCCGGCCTCGTCCGGGTTAGTATGGGGCCAGTCCGGCCCAATCCGGGCTCGTCCCGGGGGCAGTCTGGGGGTGGTACGGGGCGGTCCGGCCTTTGGTCCGGGGCTCGTCCGGGAAAGTGTGACTGTGAGGCAAAAATAGATGAAAACTGATTTTATCCGTGCTGGTCCGGCTCAAAATCCGGGGCTCGTCCGGCCATGTGTGACTGCGGCTTTAGTAGGTACTCCAAAGTGGGCGTATACGGTGTCCGCAGAGCAAAATTTGACATATTTTAACCCTTTTTAAAACACTACAATCTCCACTAATTCTGCTTCGTTTGAAATAAAAACTACATGAAATTAAAGCTTGTTCTTTTGTCTTTTAGGGTATCTGATTGTTAGTTAGCATTATGAAATAAACTAGAGTTAATGGAAACTTGTTTGGGGGTACCATCGGCAGCTCTCTGCATGCTCGCCGAGTTTGTTTTCATCCACTCTGAGCTAATCCCTTCCCTAAAATTGATACCTTGGTCAGCAAATTGACCTGAGCTAAAAATAACCACCAATGAAAGACAGAGAAGAAACTAGGCTTCATTAGCATATCAAGCATGGCTGTTTTTAAGTGGGAAATTTGATTGAAGTGGTCTTACGAAAAGGGATGGGGGTGGTGGGGGAGGGTGTGTGTGTGTGAGGGGGTTACACCTAAACATGGGGGGGGGACTAAGGCATAGAATGTTGCCTATATTAATTCGATGCAAGGCAAATAAAACATTTAACATATTCGGTACATTGGTTAGGCTTCAATAATATAAGTCACTGCGGTTGTACTGTAATGTATGTATTCTAATGCTATTGTATCAAATCGCTACGCTATAGACCATGGCGCCAATATAGACCTTAGACTGACACAGGTTGTTTGTGCTTTAAAGACTATACAAGCGTGGCGGTGTTGGTAAAGAAAACATTATATCACACTCCATTTCACAATGGTCTACATGAAACGGAAAGGCTAGTAGTCCCGGCGAATATCCCGGGGGTGTGTGGGAGGGGGGACCGGAATATGCTGGCAGTGTGAATGCAGTGTTAAAAATCAATACATCTCTATATAGGCAAGGTATTGGGTTCAATAGGCTATCAGTGAATCTCGTTATGGTGGGGAGTGCATGGGATGAGCACCACACCCCGGCACGGGCCGGTATTCCAACACGCCACTTCTGCGCAGTGCTCGGCGGGCACCAGCAAACCGCCAGGGCCGCGCTCTAACTTAAGGGCCTGTCACACTACGACGTATGGCGTCAGCGCGTGCCCAACGTATGACAATTTGCCAGTACGTCGGCATTCGTCTAACTTTGCAGGGGCGGGGGATAAAAATGGGCGTACACACAATGTACGTAACGTATGCAGAACGTATCTCTGACCTATTGCTAGCGTATGAGAACGTTCATGTGCCTCGCAAAACGTTCGCAAAACGCTCACGGTACGCTGACCAACATTACGTATGTTACTTCACTAGAAGTATGTCATATAAGTTAAGTATGCTGGAGATACGGCAGGCATATGTTCGATGTACATTAGGAGTACGTTATGCATCCGTTGGCTGTACATGAGTGCACCTTCCCAACAGGCTGAACATACGGCTAACGTGTTCCAACCTATCCCGACCTACCCCTAAAGTGTGCATAACGTACACCGACGTAGCCGAGCATATGAGAAACATATGAGCCATACCGTGATATACGTTGAAAATTTTGAACATGCACACAATTATTTTTTAGCGACCTGACCTATGCCGACCTATGACACCGTATGCCGAGCGTACTCGATGTATGCCCAACGTATACGTAACATATGATGACGTGTTGGTCGAAAATCGCATACGTCGGCATACACTAAGGCCATACGTCGTAGTGTGACAGCCCCTTGAGACACCGGCCTCATACGGATACCTCCAATGCCCATTCCTGGTCTGTGGCTGGAACATGATAATTCACAGATAACGTCTTATGCCAGCCCCCTACGGAAATTAATCTGAAGAGAAGTTGTTTTTGTTGAAGGGCTTATTCTCTTTTGCTATACAACATTGCCAATCATGAAAGCAGAGGGTACACTGAGTTGTATTTCATTTATCAGCTTGGCCCCCTTAGAGGTTAAGCAGAATAATGATGCATTAGGTGAGAATTATAATGCAAAAAGGGGCATCAAAAGCCGAATAAGTGTATATTATACCCAGTCACACTACTGCTTGCGACCACAAAAAAGGGGTGGTCGCAAAGCGGTCTTAAGTGGTCACAAAGTGTTCCATTTTGGTTGCAAGGAGGTTGCACCTACTGCACAAAAAACATCCCCGCGACCAGAGTGGTCACCCAGAGGTCGACAACCATTGCTTTGGTCGCAAGGAGGTAGATTCGTTGGTCCAAAGTGGTCGCAAAGTGGTCACAAGCAATAGTGTGACTGGGGCTTTACTGGGACCGATCGGATGGGGTCAAGTCCGGTGACGCATCAAGAGTGGCTGCAGACAAAGCTAATTGTTTGCATGTAAACAGCATTTGTATGTGAAATATTTCAAATGTTCAACCTTTGAAAGCTCATTGCAGCTAAACAATCTTTTGAGTCTTCCTCAAATTTGGCACAGTATGAGAATAACCATTCACTGAGGCTAATAGATATTATTTATATCAACATTATGTCCAAAAATATGGAAAATATTGAATTTTGATTGAACATATGAAAATAAATTGTACGAAAACCAAATATATCAATTTGATGAATCTTTAAATGTTCATTGTAGCTTAACCAATTGTTGTATCTACCTATTAATTGACCTCACACACCAGCTGGAAATCATACACATTATTGTATTAATATTCTATCTTGAAATACAAAAAGCGCATTTTGATTGCACATTTTAAAGAAAAGTGTACAAAATCAAGAATATATATTTGTTCATCAAGATTTGAACACTCACTGTGGCTCATGCAATAGTTGGATCTTCTTCAAATTGTACATGCATATCAAATGGAACTAATGCATAGTAGCTATAACAGTAATTCAACTAAAACATCAAAACCTGCATTTTGATTGCAAATACAAATTAAAAGTGTCGGAGACCAAAAATATTGATTAAAATAAATCTTTAAATATTCACTGTACGTAAAGCAATGGTTGGATCTTCCCCAAATCTGGCACACTATTAGATAATATATTATGTGATATATGCCAATTTACATCAATGTCATATACATGTTTCTTCATGGATGTGACCATAGTGAAACTATTGTGGACAGCAAAGACCCAAAAAGGTTGGTGTCAATATTCTGTCTGCGGCTCCTTGCACTAACTAGCACTATAGTAAGATTGGTATCATTGGAAAGGGAATCAGATCGTCTATCTATCCATACCAAATCTTATTAGGTTTCAAATATTATTTTAATTCAGTAGATGGCGTTAAGCTTTCAAAATAATTTAAATTGCGGAATTTGACCTGATGGACCACTGTGACCTAGGGCAAACCACATATGGATAGAAAGCTGAGGTCATTGCGCTTCTTGTGGTACCATCCATGACCTTCTATGATGTAGTGCAAGGAAGCGCGAGCCCATTAAAAATACCCTGTTTTCAGAGTCGTTTTCATTTACACCAGAAATGAAGGAATATTACCTAAATACACTTATTATACAAATGGATTTTACTTAAATATAAACTGACTATATATTAAATCTAACAACACCATCAGATAGAACAAATGTTGATCTTCTAGGATCTGCAATCTCATCAAAATCAGATAGATACAGAAATAGTTACAAGCATGTGAATATTGATGAAAAAAACACCATTCCTAGACTTTTAATGGGCGCTGCCGGTACCTAGTAATAGAACATTTGCATTCCCCCTATGCCGTATATCGGAATATTTTACACTGCGTCACTATGAGTATGACTGGTATGAGTCAGCCTGAATCAAACAACTGATGAGGAGGTCAAAGCTGTTCCCATTACTGGTCAGGGCTGCAATGAACAGTAAAAATGTTATCCTTTATTCCGTTTCGAGCGAGGGCTAAAGACGATTGTGGCCGTCATGCTACATAAATGTACCCCGCAACCCCTTTAATGGTCAGACCACATATATTGCTCCAGGTTTGTGGCCGTCACACTACATAAATGAACACAGCAGCCCCTTTAATGGTCAGACCACATATATTGCTCCCGGTTTGTGTCTGTCATGCTACATAAATGAACACGGTGACCCCTTTATGGTCAGACCATATATATTGCCCCCGGTTTTTGGCTATCATGCTACATAAATGAACACGGTGACCCCTTTAATGGTCAGACCACATACATTGCTCCCGGTTTGTGGCTGTCATGCTACATAGATGTACTCAGCAGACCCTTTAATGGTCACACCACATACATTGACTACACCTCCCACCCACATTAACGTGCTTACAGAGTAGCCACAAACCGTTCATGATCCTGCTGAAATGTCAACACCGCAACGCTAATAACACTAAACCTGCCCCGACGACAGCCTATTGACTGTAATGATGATCGACACGCAGTAGTTACTGTTACAGTAAAGTAAAATCAAGGGGCACACCAGCTGTCAGCGGTTCAGCACTTAGCACTAATGCGTTTTCACTGCTACTATTCACCCAGGGAAGGCAGGCGTCGCCAGCTCCATTACATTGTTATAATCACCCGACCGCCCGACACCTTATCTGCCCGTAATCTCACGGCTTGCAAAACTGGAAAGAAAAGAAGCTAAAAGGTGACGAATTTCTGTCAAATTAATTAAATAATATTCAATGCGCTAAATAATGGTGTCGGAGGACATAGATAAGGTTTTGGGGAAGTGATAGACATAACTAATTAAAACAGCATCAACTAAAGTTGGGTTTCTGAAGTATATAAATAATATATATTATCAATCTCTAACAGGGAGAGGGGCATACACTTTTTTCTCTCTTTTTGTTGTTGTTTAAGAAGGGGAAATTTCAATGGCAAATGATTGGTCTTCCTCATTCCACTGCTCCTTGCCCTATCCTAATAATGCTGAGCGCCTGGCTAGGAAGCGACAAGTATCAATTTTTAAGTCATTGGTTTGACATAACCAGGGTTCGAACCCACGATCTGTCAGACACTGACAAACATTTCACATCCAAAATAAAATCAGGACAGACCAGTCAATCTGGCGGTGACAGAGGCAGTGTGTTAATCTCAGCTCTCCACGATTTTGTCACTCTATGCTTCCAAAGCAAGGTGAATAACAATTATAGAAATGTTAAAACACCAGCTAATTAACTAAATAAACAACCACAGAGAACCTCAACTACTAACTAGCATTACCGGCTATGCCAACCACGCGCTGTGAATAGTCATCGCATAGATCGGTGACCACTCTTCTAGTGTTCCTTTACCATAATTAATTAACTAACACGACCCGAACCAATCAATTATATCTAATATTTTATTCGATAGAATTCAATAGAATTATATAGCGACCCTGGGAAACATGTCGTCTCATTAGCGAGGTAGGTAACGTGACACATGCAGCAGGGACTGCAATCTACAACTAATGAGCCGGCAACCTGGTGGTAAAACATCACAATGCCGCATTCATGTCAGCCGCGCCTTGGGCTTTGTACTGACACAAGCGAGTCAATAGAGTTATCACATTTGCATACTCGTGATGAATTAGCTCTACAAGCCTCAGTTCTTACCAAAGTGGGCGCTAGGAATAGCAATTTGGATACGATTAGAAGGTCTCTATACCCTTAATTAAAGCCTGCTTTTCACAGCCTCCGTAAATTTAAAGGTTATCTAGACCATTCCTGATTTCTATTTAGTCATGATTAATCATGACTTACATTTAGACGGGCTTAACATGGACAGTAAAGTATGGAGCATGTGGAAGCATTGTGCTGCCCGCTTGTAAGTGTGGCCGCCTTGAATGGTGAGTGGACACGTGACGACGTACCACACCCCCACCTGGAGGACATTCCCACTGCGAGGTTCTTAACGCGGTGTAAAAAGATATGGATTTTCGGTTCGGATTTATATATTGGCAAAGAACATTATTATTCTCGGGCGATGGAGTGGGGCACCAGGATTATGTAACAGAGAAGAAATGGGTGCCCCACTCGCTTTGTGACATAAGCGCCTATGTGGAAATGTGATAACACATAGCGACTGAGATTGTGATATGATGTTCATACTTAAGAGACTGTTAATAATTATTGAAATGTTCCCTTCATGCACTAGAAAGAGTGCATGGAGGGAGAGAAGCATTGATATATATGTTTGTTGTAACTGTCTGCAACTACCTGTTACCACAGGACCGATGGAGAAGCACACCCAGCCATTCTGCACACATTATGGACACCACCTGCAGCTGGGGTTGAGTGACAGCTGCCCCCTATTAGGGTGTCGCCCACCCAGGCTGTAGAGGGTGTCTAATTGACTGGCTGTGTGAGCCCAGTCACCTCCATTCCTTATACCTGACACACAGACCCCACTCTTGGAGGCACTCTTGGCTAGGGGCTCTAGCAGAGAACTCCACTTTCTACACTCAAACGGGCAACATCCAAAGACACTGAGCTGTGTGCAACAACCATCGGACTCAGGTTCAATGGGCTGTAGGCACTGATTCTGATATACACCAGCAAGAGTCATGCGGATCTGTGTGGGCAGTTGGTAATGAGTTAGGGTGATAGGTCACCAGTAGGTGAACAGGGGTTGATGCCAATAAAGCACAACCTCTTCACTGTCAATCTAGCGTGACTTGTCTTCCTTTATTCCTTTTGAGTTGTTGAGAGTAACGACAGGTGGAAACTGACAGAGAGTTGTAATGTTTGGGGTTCAGACGGCCGAGTCCGAACATATTACAGCGGGTTCATGGACAGCAAAGGGACACGTTATGACCGGAAAACCACAGGGGACATTCTGCTGCAGGCAAAGCACACATGTAGCTCCCAGTTTAGCTCAGGTGGCCTTCATTTAATGAGACATATGTAAAGTATGCCATGCTTAATTTGGCCATTTCTTTCAGCCCTGATATAATCTCAGATGTTGTTATATGTAAAGACCACTCCCTCAATCACTGGTTATTTGAAGACCCCTAACCTCCACCCCTCAATCACTCCACCACCATGCCACATTTAGTAGTCTCCCTACTCCTCTAACATAAAGTAACTTCATTTTATGAATAAGCCGCCCAAGATAAACCCAGCTCTAAAGGAATTCGGTATAGGTCATTTAGTACTGGAGATGTACTGAAATGCTCTCCAAGCACACCGTTGCCTCGATTTTTCAGTTTATGTAAACAAATATGTGGAGAGTGTGTAATGTCTAAACGATGTTACAGCACTCTCCCTCCACATATTCAGTGACACAAACTGAAAGAATGTGCCTGGAGAGCATTTGTTGGAATACAGTCCCAGTCTTCGCAGCCTATACCGGATCCATTTAAAGTTGCATGGTCCGATGAAACATAATTTTGTCAAAATTAAAACAACTACTTACATTTGATCATATATATCCAACTTAGATACTGGTGAATTAGCTAATGATTTGGGACAGCAGATGCAGAATAACCAGTGAATTTATAACCTCACCCCTTTGGACACTCACTTTGAAACACCAATTATGCAGGGAGGCCATTAACCAATTAGGCCAATCTCGTGAATCTCATTAGCCTCCCCCCAACCAAGTAGGCCTACTGTGCAGGGCCATAGAGGGGAAGGGGAAATGAGGTGGATATTGCCCCTCCCGATCATGTTGGATATTCAATGCTGTTTGGTCCATTCTATAAATATAATTAATCAATTTGGGTAATTTAAATTTTGAAATTTTTACATTTGTCAAATAAAATTGCATCTGCCATCAGGACTATTTATGATATGAGGGATATGAGGGAGGATTAGACATATGGATGTCTAATCCTCCCTCCATATCAGTAAATAATAACAGATCAATAATATGTACATGAGAAATGCAAATTCATTAGATAGCAATGCGAAATGTTAAAGGGAATCAGCATACCTGTCGGGAAAACAAACAAACTCGGAATAGTTCTAATTTGTGCCACAGGGTGGTGCATGCTTAGTACTGAACTTTTCCACAGGTTTCCGGTATTAATGCTATGATGACAGCAGCCGTTCTGGTTGTCCTATGCATTATCGTTTGGATGGGACCCATCGCAAATGTGCTGGGTTCTGCGCTTCATGGTATGATGGCAGCAGCCATATTCTACGATCCAGCCGGACCTGTGCATTAATGGCTTGACGGGATCCGCCGCAAATGCGCCAATTTCCAGGTGTAATGCGATGATGGCAGCAACTGTTCTGGTCATGCGTTATCGTTTGGACGGGATCCATCGCAAATGCGCCGGGTTCTGGGCTTAACGCTATGACGGCAGCAGCCATTCCGTAGCGTATGCACCGGCAGACGGCTCAGGATCGTAGAGCGTGCAGTTCGTCATAAGTGAGTGTAGAAACTGATATGGTGCTATGACCCCAGGCCGTCCTCTGATGCATACGCTGTGGAACGGCGCATTTACGATGGATCCGGTCCAAACGATAACACATAGGCACAACCAGAACGACTGCTGCAATCATAGCATTAAACCCAGAAACCTGCGGAATTGCAGCAGATCCTGTGAAACCATTAATGCTCAGGCCCGGCTGAATCATAGAATGTGCAGCTTGTCATAGGCGCGTGTAGAAACTGATATGGCTCTACTAACCCAGGCCATCCTCCGGCGCATACACTGTGGAACGGCTGCTTCCATCACAGCATTAAGCCAAGAACTAGGCACATTTGCGATGGATCCCGTCCAAATGATAACGCATAGACACAGCCAGAACAGCTGCTGCCATCACAGCATTAAACCCGGAAACCTGTGTATTTGCGGGGGATCCAGTCAAACCATTAATGCTCAGGCCCGGCTGATGTGGCCAGCATGCGGCTGCTGCATTAGCTAATATAAAATATTTGAACGTTCTAATGCACATATCTCACTCAAATTTTGGAATATTTTTAAAATTCAAAAAGAATATTCCTTCTGATTCATCGGAGCTTCAAGTAGGTACTGGCGGCGCCCATTAAAAGTGCAGGAATGGTGCTTTTTTTCATCAATATTCACATGCTTGTAACTATTTCTGTGTGTATTTGATTTTGATGAGATTGCATATCCTAGAAGATCAACATTTGTTCTATCTGATGGTGTTGTTGGATTTAATATATAGTCAGTTTATATTTAAGTAAAATCCATTTGTATAATAAGTGTATTTAGGTAATATTCCTTCATTTCTGGTGTAAATGAAAACGACTCTGAAAACAGGGCATTTTTAATGGGCTCGCGCTTCCTTGCACTACATCATAGAAGGTCATGGATGGTACCACAAGAAGCGCAATGACCTCAGCTTTCTATCCATATGTGGTTTGTCCTAGGTCACAGTGGTCCATCAGGTCAAATTCCGCAATTTAAATTATTTTGAAAGTTTAAAGCCATCTACTGAATTAAAAAAATATTTGAAACCTAATAAGATTTGGTATGGATAGATAGACAATTTGATTCCCTTTCCAATGATACCAATCTTACTATAGAGCTAGTTAGTGAAAGGAACTGCAGACAGAATATTGACACCAACCTTTTTGGGTCTTTGCTGTCCACAATAGTTTCACTATGGTCACAGCCATGAAGAAACATGTATATGACATTGATGTAAATTGGCATATATCACATAATATATTATCTAATAGTGTGCCAAATTTGGGGGAAGACCCAACCATTGCTTTACGTACAGTGAATATTTAAAGATTTATTTAAATCAATATTTTTGGTCTCGGACACTTTTAATTTGTATTTGCAATCAAAATGCAGGTTTTGATGTTTTTAGTTGAATTATTGTTATAGCTACTATGCATTAGTTCCATTTGATATGTATGTAAAATTTGAAGAAGATCCAATTATTGAATGAGCCACAGTGAGTGTTATATTTTTGATTTTGTACACTTTTCTTTCAAATGTGCAATCAAAATGCACTTTTTGTATTTCTAGATAGAATATTAATACAATAATGTGTATGATTTCCAGCTGGTGTGCACGGTCAATTAATAGGAAGATACAACAATTGGTTAAGCTACCATGAACATTTAAAGATTCATCAAATTGATATATTTGGTTTTTGTTCAATTTATTTTCATATGTTCAATCAAAATTCAATATTTTCCATATTGTTTAGCTGCAATGAGCTTTCAAAGATTGAAAATTTGAAATATTTCACATACAAATGCTGTTTACATGCAAACAATTACACTTTTTCACATTTTAGGATGCAAATATCTTTTGCTTCTCTGGAAATAGAGGTCTGGAAGAAAATAGGCTATTACACTGCTATGAATATTTTAACTATTTAGTATTTATTCAGTCTTGTTGCAGTTTTGGAAGAAAATACGGTCCCTTGAAAATGGCTATTTGGCCAAATCATAAAGAGTTTTTCATTGTGAATTGCACTTTTTGACATTGTTTCATTAAAAATCTGCTTCACTAATTGATTTAACAATTAGCATGTTAGATTCCTCTATATGTGTACATTGGAAATTGATTAGCGGAACTCCCCTCACATGGTTACACTGTTTATTATATTTGGTCAAAGTTCCACTTTTAATTCACAAATTAATACATTTGATATATTTAATATTAAAAAATGATTAACTAAAAAACAATAACATATATAGCCTAACTGTTTTTGGATTTGGGGTTGTAATTATAATGTCTACAGGAAAGAATAAATATATTGAACCATGTGCCTATTTTTAAATTTCGCTGCCGGTACCTACTTCAAGTGAAATTATAATTTTAATGTTTGGACCCTTTTTGAAAATAAGATAAATGTCTGAACGGGGTTATATATATATATATATATATATTCTTCAGTGGTGGTCCTAATTGGTTGGTCCCTCACATTGTAAATGTTTTCTTCTGAATTAATTCTCCTTTTCACACCAAATGAAGAAAATTCCTTTCATTATACCCCCCAAAGAAGCAATGACAGCAATCCAGTGAGAAAAAAATGCTTGGTTTATTTTTTATTGCAAAAATAGATTCATTTGTCACCCAAATATAACAGCTAAAAATGGGAATGATGAAACTGTACTGCTTGTGTTGGAAACTACTTCATAGTAGACGTATGCGGGTAACGTAGTACCTATCTGCTAAAATACCTCAGGGAGTTTGACGCCCCTGCCTTGAAAAGTTATAAACCACTGCCTTGTGGTATAGGTTCTTGATAGAACTAAAGGCTAAGGGAGCAAACCCTAACAGAAAACCATGCTTCCATGGCGGTTATGAAGGGAACTCCCAACATCTCCCGGCCAGCTACTGCAGGGACAAATAGTTTGCGCCTGTCTTGACATGTTCTTGCCGGTGTGAGACCTCTATTTGCACCCCGAGAGAGTGCTGCTGGTAACTTGCAAAAGCCAGCAGCACTTTAACACTTTGCAAGCAGCTTTTATGAAATGCCCAACCACACGTAATAGCGGTGGTTAAGAAATAAAAGCAGTCTTTGTCGCATTGCGACCGACAGCATGATGATGATGATGATGATTAGACCAAAATATTCAAACATAGCTAGTTTATTTGCAAAGTTGTAACGTGCAAAAATGTCAGAAAACTAATTTTAGGACTGTTGAGTGTGTGTAAAACAACAATGCTTGAAAGTGAGCATAACACGTGTTTCATGAGGTGTCACGTATTGAAACATGCGATTACCTTCAATTTTCACAATATCCAACCATGCAAGCCAGGAAAAACCCTGCTGCTATAAATGGGATAGCATCATAGATGCCTAGTTCTGAACACAAAAGTTATACTTTTTATTTCCTAAAAATGCATTAAAAGTGCAATGAAAACTTTGTGTCACGGGTGAAACACGCGTTATGGCGATATTTATTTTGCGATACAAGTCCAACAATGGATCAAATTTCTTCTCACCACGATTTTCAAATATAGTGTGGGCATCTACACACCTACTGATGATGTGATGTCAAGTCATAAACAGGATGTTGTGCTATGATGCTATTACTGTGGCGTGTCACACATCAATGAAGAAGAAACATGCATTCACCTGTTGTCATCTTCATCTTCTAAGTCATCACAATATTTTGTTCTACATACGAAAACTTATAACACTCAAAAGAAATACTTGCATACATGTAATGTGTACAAATAATGCCCTGAACAAATAAATTGTTTGCATGCTATTAGCAGTTTCTAACCTAAGTCATTATTGAGTGTCCCATGAAACATGCATTATATGTTACATGAAACATGTGTTACAATTCCAATAACATCAGAAGTTAGGGAAGTGTTCCAAGAATACTTTGAAATATGTCCAGGGCATCAAAAACTAATAAGCATAAATACCTTTTCATCACCTATGGTGCTTGTTTCATCATGAAGGAACAACATTTCCTTTCCATGTCACACATGTTTCAGTGTCACAATTTTATGTTCTCTGTTCTACTCTCAAGTGGACGAACACTCATAAAATTGTACTTAGTTACTCCTACTGACTGCTGTTCAAAACCTAACTAGGAAATAATAAGGGTCTTGTTCTAAATATTACATAATGAGGGTTTTTGTGTCAAGCTGAAACATGCGTAACGTTCTCCACTTGGTCATGTTCGAAGCCACCCTGACTTGCAGTCGGGGTCCAAACTGCTTTTTTTTAAATTGTGTCTTAAAATTGGATGTATGTGGAACACAACAAGCCTAATTGGATAGGCTGTAACATATTTCAGTTTTTACCTCCGATTCCCCCTTTTTAGGACCTTGTATATATATGCCATATATACTAATGCATATATAAAATGTATTTACTGCGTTCCCAGAATGTTCACAATCCAAACAGAAATACCTACCTACAGCCCTGTCAGATTCAAGGATTAGTAGGTCATCTAACATCACGTGGTCATCGCGAGACGACCATCTGGGTCATAGCCACAGGACTTTTGTAAGCTTGTCGAAATTACATTGGGTTCTTTCAGCTCAAATTGCTTCAAAACTAGACATTTTTCATCAAGGTTACTCAGGACTAATGAATATTAGGATATAATGGTCAACCTGAGCTATTTAACTAAAATATAACTAACAAATTCAAATGCCATCGGACCATGCAACTTTAAACCGGCTTACAGCAAACACAATGTACTATCTTCGCAGTGCCTCAACACTGGGCCAGGTTCATCGAAGTTGATACTAAAATAGTGCCTACAATGTTGTATTAGGTTCACGATTAAACAGTACTAAGAACGTCTTTGGCTGCTTCAAAATATTTATAGAAGTAGGGGGCAAATGAGCATCTGGGAATCACAGTGAAGACTGACGAGGCATTCACTAGGTTAAGTTTTCACTATTCTTTAATGAAAGATATGATGTATGAACATTGAGTCGATTTATACATTTGTAAATCATTAAAACGATTTCATATGAAGCCGATTCCTATAATTCAAAGTGGCTTTTTGGAATGTGAGGTTTAGCATGTATATATGAGTCAGCCTCACGGAAATTCGGTGGTAAATTTAAGATGTCGGCATCGCAATTCTTAAAGTGTAGTGCATTTCTTTGTTTCATATTAAATTATCCTAGAAACAAATAAGGTTGTTGTATTTTCTCTACCTTTACATTCAGGATAAATTTAAGGACTTTCCAACACCTATGTCAATGCTAAACTATAATTATACCATTCGACGCCGACATCCAATGCACAACGCCGACAACTTTCCCCAATTGGCCCATTTTCGTGAGGCTGACCCATATGCTATAAAAAGAAAATGACTTAAAGAAGCATTTGCTATATGCAAGACTTGCCTAATACGATCCTGCAGATCTGGCTGACTATATGCATGTCCCGATGCTCTGTGCGCTCAGGTTATACACAGTACTACGAACACGAGTCTACCTAGGGAAGCTACATTTTCTGGTGGTGCTGAATAATGACATAAGCTGGACGCACATTAGAAGCAGTGGATGAGAAAGCAGGACATGTGTGCGCTAACCAAACATCAATAGTGTAAATGGTGGCTCAGCCCTTGTGATATGGCGGGGAGCCATCGCTGGGCCACCAAAAGGAGTATACCGTAAATGTCATAGAAGATTAGCCTCAAATAGAAGACATGCATTTCTAACGAAGCAACTTGACTCAGATGTTACACAGAGATGAACCTCAATCGTTCCCTCAATCCAGCACACCTTTGCGCCGTTACGGTAATTAAAGACACGTTGGATTGCTTTAATACAAGACGCGCCATTGTCGGCCCATTTACGGTACTGCTACATGACGCTGTAATGAGCCGGGCGGTATCTGGATGACGGCCAGCCCGTTAGCATCAATAGTAAGGGACCCACCTGTGCCACATGTCCGGCGGCCTGGTCCTGCCGCCCCGCTATGGTGAACACCTGGGGCCGGACACAGCGCTCCGGCCCACACTGCCGCCGGGCAGGGAACATATGGGGGCCGGACCGGGCGAGGCGTCCTCCGCAGCCCTACACACCTGTCCTACGGGAGCTGTGTCGACAAGGCATGGTTCATGAAGGCTGGTAGCACTGACTGGTAATCCAGATGAGTTAATAACAGCAGTAGTGGTCGTATCATAACGGCGCCGGCCGACTCAGTCGTGGAGTGGGAGCGCGCCTGTCAGTGTAGCGGTGGTGAGGGAGGCCTTTTTAGGGCCATGTGGCACGGCCCGCCCTGTAGGCCGGGGACGCATACCGCCAAGACACTGTTACCAGCTCCATGTGGGAGGCGCCTTCCCCGAGCCGCACGGACTACATGACACAGTGCCGGCAGTCCGCCCCGCTCCTGCACGTGCTGCCTGGCCGGGACGGAGCGCCTCGCGTTGTGCTCCCGTCACTACCGCCGAGCACCTCTCGACGGACAGCGTCCTCACTGAGTGGTAAGCTGCTCCCTGAGGCGCCCTCTGCGAGCAGCGGGCGGCGGGCCTGCTCACGTGACTCACGACTGACAGCCACAGGGCAACTTCATCAACAATCCACCACTCAACTTTCTCAGATATCACGATGTACAACGGCTGATCCGCTGGGCGCGGATGGCGGGGAGTGGAGGGGAACATAAACCGACACTGTTGGGCGGTACACCGAAGGAAGACAGGAGTTTTTTGTTTTGTTTCTTTGTTGTTTTACGTCCTAGCAACATCTAAGGTCATATCAGGACGGGTACCGACTTGTGACAGTGCGCACTCATGGCGACTTTATAGTGCTGTCCCACTGGGAAACCAGGCCACCAGCACCATGACCTGGTATCCCACTCAGTCACATTATCCTGACACTGAGCACACCAGTCCTTGCCCTATCCTAATAATGCCGAGCGCCTGGCTAGGAAGCGACAAGTATCAATTTTAAAGTCATTGGTTTGACTCGACCGGGACTCGAACCCACGACCCCACGATCTACCAGCACGGGAGACGGACGCTCTAACTCATTCGGCCATCCCGTCTGGTCTATGAAGACAGGAGGAGGAAGGCTGAAGAGACATGGTGACCTGTTGTTCCGTATGTCCCCTGCCACAGGATGAGAGAGCCAGCAGGACTTGTCACTAATGTGGCCGAGCTGAGATGGGCGAGATGCGGAGTAGATGTGTGGAACAGTGGGAGTGAGTTGAGGGAAGGTGTAAAATGGGTCTTAAGCCCCGTTCACACCCACAACTTTAGGCCAAACTAGATAAGGCGAACTAGAGGAGGCGAACTAGGCGTCCTGTCCACACATGCAGTACTTGGGGCGGTTTAAGGCGGAAATCGATATCTGCGCATGAGCGAGTCCATACTAACCAGCGCCAGTTTCGGTTAGTCGACGTCGCCATGAGAGAGTGTGGGTTCGACCTAGATATGTATGGACTGAATCATATTGTTTTGGAACGATCAAAACTTCTGTTGGCCAGTGAAAACCTAAAAATAAATCATGAAAAAAAATATCTGTACACCTCTAGCCGGTTCATAGATCAAATTATATTATATAGTCTGACGTGCTTAATCCGCTTCAAGTAAACCGCTACCGTCCACACAAGCAAGGTGGGGCGACTTAAGCTAGTTCGCTTCATATGTACTACCTCGCGACGTGGTTTACTTGAAGCAAACTAGATGAGGCGACTTAGCCTTAAGTCGCCTCAGCATAGTGTCCACACGACCAATTTGAGTCGAACTAAAGGAGGCAAATTAGTTAAGCCGACTTAACTTGCCAGTGTGAACGGGGCTTAAGAGAGTGGTGCGTTGAGGGAAGGTGTAAAATGGGTCTAAGACAGCAGATTGTGGTGGGATATGTGGGGGAGAGTGGTGAGTTGAGAGAAGGTGTAAAATGGGTCTAAGAGAGCGGATTGTGGTGGGATATGTGGGGGAGAGTGGTGAGTTGAGAGAAGGTGTAAAATGGGTCTAAGAGAGCGGATTGTGGTGGGATATGTGGGGGAGAGTGGTGAGTTGAGAGAAGGTGTAAAATGGGTCTAAGAGAGCGGATTGTGGTGGGATATGTGGGGGAGAGTGGTGAGTTGAGAGAAGGTGTAAAATGGGTCTAAGAGAGCGGATTGTGGTGGGATATGTGGGGGAGAGTGGTGAGTTGAGGGAAGGTGTAAAGTATGTCAAAGACAGCGAAGTGGTGGGATATGTGGGGGAGAGTGGTGAGTTGAGGGAAGGTGTAAAATGGGTCTAAGGGAGTGGTGCGTTGAGGGAAAGTGTAAAATGGGTCAAAGAGAGCGGAGTGTGGTGAGATATGTGTGCATCGGAGAGTGGTGAGCTGAGAGAAGGTGTAAAATGGGTCTACGAGAGTGGTGTGTGGTGGGATATGTGTGTGGGGGGAGAGTGGTGAGTTGAGGGAAGGTATAAAGTGGGTCTAAGAGATTGGTGTGTTGAGGGAAGGTGTAAAATGGGTCTAAGAGAGCAGTGAGTTGAGGGAAGTCGTACAATGGGTCTAAGCGAGTGGTGCATTGAGGGAAGGTGTAAAATGGGTCTAAGAGAGCGGAGTGTGGTGGGTTATATGTGTGTCGGAGAGTGGTGAATTGAGAGACGATGTAAAATGGGTCTAAGAGAGTGGTATGGTGGGATATGTGTGGGAGAGCAGTGAGTTGAGGGAAGGCGTAAAATGGGTCTAAGAGAGTGGTGCATTGAGGGAAGGTGTAAAATGGGTCTAAGAGAGCGGAGTGTGGTGGGTTATATGTGTGTCGGAGAGTGGTGAATTGAGAGACGATGTAAAATGGGTCTAAGAGAGCGGTGTGGTGGGATATGTGTGGGAGAGCAGTGAGTTGAGGGAAGGTGTAAAATGGGTCTAAGAGAGCGGAGTGTGGTGGGATATGTGGGGGAGACTGAGGGAAGGTGTACAATGGGTTTTCGAGAGTAGTGTAGTTGGGAGAAGATCTAAGGATGGGAGGCGGATATTCTTGGGACAGGGAAAGGTTTGTTGGTTGGTTGTTGGGGTGTTACATCCTGGCAACATCACAGGATGGGTACCGACTTGTGACAGTGTGCACTCATGACTTCATAGTGCTGTCCCTCTGGGAGACCAGGCCACCAGCACCATGACCTGATATCCCACTCAGTTACATTATCCTGACACTGAGCCAACTAGTCCTTGCGCTATCCTAATAATGCCAATCATCTGGCTAGGAAGTGGCAAGAATAAATGTTTAAATCATTGGTTCGACTCTACCAGGGATCGAACCCATGGGTTCGAATTCCATGATTTACTAAAACGGGAGACGGGCATTCAACTCTTTCAGTCATCCCGTCTAGTCGACAGCGGAAGGAAAAGAGCATATAAGCAGAGAAGGACTAATATAAGACAAGGAAATGATGATTAAAGTGGAGAAGGTTCAAAATGTGGAGAGAAATGAGACTTTTCCAAAACGCTGTGGGGAAAAATGGCAATGAGTTGTGAGAGGGTGTCAGATGTCGGGTGTCGGGATCACGAGGTTACGTCCTGGCGCTTTTTGTAATTCATGATGGTCTTTAAGTGGTATTTAATTTGTGTTTTAATGCGGAACACGAGTTTGTCTCACAGGGACTGGCACTCCACTGGAAAACAAA
Source organism: Branchipolynoe longqiensis (assembly GCA_030323885.1). Taxonomy (NCBI): domain Eukaryota; kingdom Metazoa; phylum Annelida; class Polychaeta; order Phyllodocida; family Polynoidae; genus Branchipolynoe; species Branchipolynoe longqiensis. The sequence continues at coordinate 64,802,468 of CM059186.1, read as the reverse complement.
ATGGGCACAGAAGCTGGACCAACCGGGAGAACCTAGCACCAATTTGATGCCCGTGTAACACACCTTGTCAGGTGATCTCTTTTAATAACAGACCAAAAGTACTCGGTCAGCCAATCACAAGAGGCAACAAAATATTACCTCAAATCCAGCGACACAAAAATAAACAAATTTAACATGGAAGAGCATTGTGAGCAGCCTCTCTTATTATCACATTCACAATGTTACTTTCAATCCAGCCAAAGCATGTTTGTTTGTGCTTTACATCCATGATGGGCAGCGACTTGTGACACTGTGCACTCATGGCGAATGTATAGTGCTATACCACTGGGAGACCATGCCACCGGCATCATGACCCGATACCCCACTCAGTCACATTATTTTGATACTGAACAAACCAATTAAAAAAAAATAATGTGTATGTCATTGCCTTGACTTGGTTGGGGTTCGAACCCACAACATGCCGCAGGGAAAGTAAGCATTTAACTTACTCGGACGGCCCGTACGGTTGCAGTACAACGATCATTCCAACACTGCATTTCTGAGTGTGTGTTTACCAGAAAAGAAACACAATGTCTATAATACAAGGTCCTGTAATACTAGGCCGGTGTGGGTAATTGACAGAAGGACTTCTGGGCCCGTATGCACCAAGTTGTGCTAGTCGTAACCGGAGCTAGGCACTAACTCCGGTCAGCTAGCTCTGGGTAGTGGGGGGTCTGCGAAAAAGATAAACTGGTATGCACCAATGTTTTAGCCGGTGCGGATATCTGACCGTGAGTTTATTTATAGATTTGGGAATTCCCTCTGCGTTTGTAGCCATATATTAGGCTCAAATATATTAAATGCGATCATATTTAACAGAATTACATACGCAATAAGTGAAATTTGATCAATTTAACCCTAAATTCGAAGCGTTATTAAGGCTACCACCGCATTGGCGGCGATATTAATAGTTATATTTTCGAATCGACGAAAGCAAAGTAAACAAATCACCGCCGCCGCCGCATCGACGTCGCTTTCCATACTGGCGGCGGCGGTGGTTTGTTTACTGTACGTTCGTCGATTCGAAAATATAACTATTAATATCGCCGCCAATGCGGCGGCAGCGTTACTATCGGTTCGAATTTAGGGTTAATTTAATAAAATATCACGTTTAGAGTATGTAATTCTGTCAAATATGATCTCATTGAATAGATTGAGACCCACACACGCACACTAACCGGCCCGGCTAGCAGTTAAACCCGATTTGATACTGGTTTAGCTTAGCCTAGGCTACGGTCGGCGGTTAGTGCTGGCACCGATTGACGCATACGGATTTTCCACAGTTAGCCCTGTGGGGATAGTCAAACCGCGGTTAAGGCCCTAACTCCGATTGGTGCATACGGCCCCTGATGTGGAGGAGTGAAGGCCCAGTCTTCATCCATGCTTCTGGAGATGAGCACATCGACAGCATAGGCCATATTCACGGCGAGAATTGTTTGTTTTTTTATTCAACCATCGCTTTTACAGAATGCAAAAGCACAGAATCAATTTTCTGTCAGTATACTGTGGATTTAAAAAGCTCAGTTACATAATTTGTGGCTAAAGGAAATAGAATTAAGATCAAAGTTAAAGGTTGTTAATTGATCTAATTGGTTTAATAGACTATATGTGATGATATAGACCAGCTGCACTTAAAAAGGCTAAAATGTTTTCTTGTTGTACCCTTGTGAAAAGGTTGTGCATGTTACTTGCAGTGTAAAACTGTTGGAGCAGGGCCAAGAAATCGACACAACTTAATAAAATGTGTTTGAGTGTAAGTGGGGACTGGCACCACATACATTCAGGGGGAGGGTCCCCCTTGAACAGAAAAGCATGTGTAAGCCGCGAGTGGCCAATACGGCAGCGGCTAAGGACCACTTGGTCCCGCTGAACTCCCGTGTGAGTATGTGGTGGTTTTCCCACAGATGGTTCAATTTCTTGCAGTTTATTGATGTTTTCATCCCACTCATGTTGCCATTTGGATTTGATGTCGGTGGCTATTAATGGTTTCAGATCAGAAGGAGGAATCAGACACGACTCAATGTCACAGTTCAGAGCCTTCTTCGCAGACCGATCAGCTCGTTTGTTTCCTTGGCTGCCGGCATGGCATATCCATCTGTTGCCAGTTGGTTCATTTTATCAATGACCTTTGCCACCATAGGGTGGTCTATTTTCAGTCCAGCAACAGCCTGGAGGCAGGAGAACGAATCACTGTATACAACATAGTTAGTGTGGTTGGAAATCTCAACACACTCCAACACAAGGTAGAGTGCTCGGGCTTCTGCAGTGAAAATCGAGCTCTGATCGGGCATGCGAACACCAAATATTTTTCCTTGGCACACTGCCGCAGCAGCTACCCGGCTCTCGTCTTTGGAACCATCCGTGTATATGGAGAGGTGGTCTTCAAACTGGTTTTGAATCTCTGCATGTAGTCCTTGATATTCAAGTGGATGTGTCCCAGACTTTCTCAGTTCTGCAAGTCGAAGGTTAACCGACGGCTTCCTCAACGACCATGGGGGATGTTCTGGGACTTTGGCATCCTCCAACACATCCAAATCCATGCCTAAAGCCTCCAAATGAGGTTTCATTCGGAGCCTCAGGGGCCTGATAAAATTCGGCCAGGCCCCATACCTGGATTCATCATGTGTTTCGAATAGACAGTTGTATGCAGGATTCAATGCATTGGTTTTTAACTTGACTATGTATTGCATGGCCAGTTTGATTCTCCTGTTCTGAAGTGATGGTTTGTTGGTTTCGACATAAAGGCTCCGAACCGGTGAGGTGCGAAAGGCCCCAAGGGCCAGATGCAGCCCCTGGTGGTGCACCGTGTCTAGCAGCCCAATATACGATTTCATTGCGGAACCATATACTATGCTGGCGTAATCCAGTTGTTCAGTGGTTTCAGGCATTGGGTTTTGAGGTACTTAATATGTGGCACGAAAGAAAGCCTTGTGTCAAAAATGAGGGCCAAAAATTTGGTTTCCTCAACGACTTTAATGGGATCCCTATCAAGGGTCAGCTCCGGTTCTGCATGCACCCTACGCAGCAGGCAGAAGTGCATGCAGACTGTTTTGGTCTTGGAAAATTTGAATCCATTCAGAACTGACCATCGACGAATCCCATTGATGCTTAATTGTAGTTGTCTCTCAATGACATTCATATTAACACCGCTGTAATATAAAACAAAGTCATCCACAAAAAGACTGCAGGAGACTCCCCTTTTTACAGTGGCAACAATACTGTTGACCTTGACCCCGAATAGGGTCACGGCCAGTCTGCTACTTTGGGGCACTCCTAGTTCCTGTGAGTGTAGGTTGGAATAAGTAGTCTTGACGCGGACGCGAAAATGCCTGAACGCTAGAAAATTCTTGATAAAAATCGGAAGGTGGCCATGAAGGCCGATCGCATGGAGGTCCTCCATGATGCCGTGCTGCCATGTTGTGTCATAGGCTTTTTCGAGATCGAAAAAGACAGCAACAACGTGCTCCTTCTTAAGGAAGGCATCCCTTATGAAGGTTTCCATGCGAACCAAATGGTCGAGGGTGCTGCGGCCTCGTCTGAAACCACATTGGAGGTCGGACAGGTGGTGTCCTGACTCCAGTAGCCAGACGAGGCGATTATTTACCATACGCTCCATGGTTTTACAGAGGCAGCTTGTGAGGGCTATAGGATGATAGTTGTTGGCTTCACTGTGGACTTTACCAGGTTTGGGAATCGGTATTACTGTCGCCTCCTGACAAGAGGCAGGGACGACACCCGACTCCCAGATGTTGTTGAAGAGTTGAAGCAAAAGTCTCAGCGCAGATTTGGGGAGATGTTTAAAAAATTGATAATGAATTCCATCAGGTCCAACTGCTGTATCATGCGAGCTTCTCAGAGAACATCTCAACTCATCCATACTGAATGGGGAGTTGTAGTGCTCCTTGCCGTCAGCAGAAAAGTCCAAGAGCTTTCGCTCTTGGCTTTCCTTGATGGCCAGAAACCCCGGGAGGCAGTTTGCCAAAGACGAGTTTCCAGCAAAGGCGCGAGCCAATTCTTCACTTATTTCATTGAGTGATGTGAGAATGGTACCATTGTGTTTCAAGTGCTAGACTACAAAAGAATCACATCTTCTTTGTTTTATTCTTCTGATCATCGTCCACACTTTGCCCAATGGCGTGCTCATGGTAATGCTGGAAATAAAACGTCTCCAGGACTGCCTCCGCGCATCTGTGATTGTTCTGCGAGCACGAGCACGCAGAATTCTAAAGAACGCCAGATTTTCAGCAGTCGGTCTCCTGTGGAATCTATGCTGAGCTTTCTTTCATTCCCTCGGACTACGATCTGGAATCCTAGGCATTTGCATCGATGTTGTTTTCTTTGTCGGCTCAGTCGTAAGATGACGTACTGGGGGTACAACATTGGGCTTCTCCCCAGTCAACCACGTTAATTCAGTCTGGCAGTCGACTGACCTGTTTGTAGGCTTGACAATCGCAGCATAGCTCTTGGTGGTTGGTGAAGGTGTGTTACCTTCAACCATCCTCCGAGCTGCTGGATAGCTCAGCCCATTCTCCGTCTTTGCGCGTTGAATTGTCTTTTCTTTTATCCAAAAAGGACAGTCTTTTGATGCGGCCATATGATCACCCAGGCAATTGACACATTTTGCCTGGTTATGACACTCTGTGCCATCATGACCCTTCTGGCCGCATCGGAAAAGTGTCGTTTCGTTACGACATGAATCCTTGCCATGACCGAATTTCTGGCATCGGAAACAGCGGAGCGGATTTGGTATGAACAAATCCACTGCAATGCTGAGGTATCCAATTTTCAGATTCTTGGGTGGAACTGGTGTATCAAACATGAGGATATACGTCCCTGTTTTTATGGACTTGTTATCCTTCTTGATCACTATTCATCGAATGTTCGATAGACCTTGGGATTTAAGTTCCTGCATGATTTCATCCTCATCGCAATCATCCCAATCTCCAGTACGGATTACTCCCTTACTAGAGTTCAGTGTACGATGAGGAGAGGCTTTAATGGGGACGCCCGCAAGCGTGCTTGCACATAGCAGATTGTCGGCATGAGCCTTCTTCACACATTCCACAAGCATGTGGCCAGACTGCAGTTTTTTTTATGTCTTTCACTGAGCCGGCAATCCCCATGATGTCTTTTTGTATGGCAAAAGGGGAGAGCTTGGTGATTGACTAGATTCAAGCATTATGAATCTAGGCCAATTCGTCTTCGGATCAGAGTCCGAGTCCTGTTTTCCTCTATTTTCATCTATTTGGAGTCACACAATGCAGCTTCTTGCTAACTACTTATAGCTCCTTTTTCCTCTATTGGCATTAATCAGCCGTCAAAGCCTCTTCCGTAATTCCTGTTATTTCCTTTTGATTAATAGTTTCTCCACGGATGCCTTCCCATAACAGTACAGTCCGGGGCCTTCTCTAAGACTGCGGTGACTCGAGTCTCATTTCCAGATGCCTTCAAACGAGAACTAATGTTCGCCAGCTGCCGTTGTGAAGCTTAATGGGCATTTAATGGCAGCACTGAGGAACTGAGAGCCAAGGAAGTGACGGATCTGCTTCTGTTTGCATGACATGGAGCACAATGATGTGTGCTCTGGGCGCAGCCACCAGATGCTGCAGTGAACCGTGTAGGAGATGTTACCACAGCACACCACAAGCCTGCCAGCCACATATTGCAGCTGTAGGGTGGGGCTTGGATGTGCACTCACTGCCTACACCCACTGGTTTAGTCATCATCCTACTCATTGTCTGCAACTGCTGCATTCAATGCTGCATTCAATTATACAGGCCCTTGTCTACAGATGATATATGGTCATCTGTTATATAACCAATTTTGTATATAGGCAACATCGCCTACCCATATGCCAAATTGTCAACAACCACCTGTAATTGTGTACATCCACCTGTCTATAGTTGCTTTACATATGTTATAAAGTCATTGCTGCCTATAGACATCATAGCCCTGTTTATAGTCTATGGTTGTTGTTTACAGAAGAAACGTGTCTATAGATGCTATATATACACTGTCTATTACATAATCAATCATTGTCGTGTCCACATATCAGACTACTAAGATAATCCGTCAATCTACGATTGTGAATCTACTAAATCGGTATGTATAGGATTAGGAGGTATCAACATCATTGCCTTGGTGGTACACAAACAAACCACTATTTCACATAATAACACTACAAACACTCCTCTAATTACCTCTTACTTGGGATGTGTGTTAATCTCCACCAGAGGTCCACCTGATGTGCCCTCCCTATGCCTGGTAAATATGTGTCCACCTCCATCAGATATCCACTTGATGTGCCCTCCCTATGCTTGGTAAATATGTGTCAATCTCCATCAGATATCCACCTGATGTGCCCTCCTCCCTATACCTTGTAAATATGTCAATCTCCACCAGAGGTCCACCTGATGTGCCCTCCCTATGCGGGGTAAATATGTGTCCATCTCCATCAGATATCCACTTGATGTGCCCTCCCTATGCCTGATAAATGTGTGTCAATCTCCATCAGATATCCACCTGATGTGCCCTCCCTATGCCTGGTAAATATATGTCAATCTCCATCAGATATCCACCTGATGTACCATCCCTATGCCTGATAAATGTGTGTCAATCTCCATCAGATATCAACCTGATGTACCCTCCCTATACTTGATAAATGTGTGTCAATCTCCATCAGAGGACCGCCCACCTGATATTTCCCGACCAACCACCCACCTAACATCTGAATACACACACACCCATTTAGACATAGCTCTCCGAAGTATGATCAATGTTAGTTTGTTTGTTTTACGTCATAGCAACATCTAAGGTCATATCAGGATGGGTACCGACTTGTGACAGTGTGCACTCATGGTGACTTTATAGTGCTGTCCCACTGGGAAACCAGGCCGCCGGCACCATGACCTGGTATCCCACTCAGTCACATTATCCTGACACTGGACACACATGTCCTTGCCATGTCCTAATAATGCCCCTGGCTAGGAAGCGACAAGCGTCAATTTTTAAGCCATTGGTTTGACTCGACATGGGTTCGAACCCACGACATACCAGAACAGGAGATGGACACTCTAACTCATTCGGCCATCCCGTCTGGTCTGTATGATCAATGAGAAATCAGGCGGTCCTGTTGAACTAAATAATAATCATGTCTCAGCATCCATGATCATTAACACTAGCTTGTGCCAAGAAGCCCCACTGCTGATGTCCCACCTTCTTCGGCCCGCTGACTTACTGCATGTCACATGTTGACAGCACATTTCTTATTAAATCAAATAACTACTGCAAAAACATTCTCTACCTCTTTCCTGTATTACGCCAAGCATACCCTGTGGCATTACACCGCAAACCATTGTGCGGTGCTGTAGGTGGTGTCGTCAGTGTTGCATTTACCCTCATGAGGTACCATTCCTTTATATCAGTAATGTAGTTCATGTCAGTTGCAGCATGCTTCCGGTGACATATTTGCTATGTTTATGGGTTTGTTAAAGTTGCATGGTCTGATGAAATGTATTTTTTTCAAAAACAAAACACTTACCTAATTTGGTTCTATATATCTAACTTAGATACTAGTGCATTAGCTAAGGATTGAGGACAGCCTATACAGAATAATCAGTGCATTTATTACCTCATCCCATTGGACACCTACTTTGAGACAGCCATTATGCAGGAACTCTATTAAGCAATTAGGTCAATCTCGTGGCCTTATTAGCCATGCCATCATTCCAAGTACCTAGTCAGATTCCAGGATGTCCTGTAGTAGTATTGGTGGCACCATAGCCTGGCTGATATAAAGTTGCATGGTAAATAAACAAGTATATAAATGTAATGTAATTACTGTTATTGAATGTCTATCTATCAGTATACATCGCATAATGCAGGTCTTAATAACTTAGGAGTGAGTGTCACACAGATATTGATATATAATTCCATCATAATATTGCTATGGACTAGTTATTAATTATGTAAATTAAAGAAATACAGCTAAATATGTATTATATTACCAAATGATACTGAAATTTGTAATGCCGAATATACTGCCATAAACGGTATAAATCTGTAAGTTAATATTATATTGAATGATATTACACCACTGCCAAACAGCTAATGTATATGGTCAAAAGTACACACACAAATATAACCACCCTAAAATTAATCAAATGATGATAGTGTAAATAAAATAAAATATTTAACGACATATAATAAAAAAACATAAAATAAAAAAAGACCAAAGAATGCACACCAAAATGTGGTATATCGACTTTGACATTTGGATTTGGGAATGTTATGGTTATATTAGACTGCAACTTTAAAAATGTTAATTATTAATGTATAGACAGAAAACTACACCATTTCAGTAATTACAACAAAGTAACAAGTTGAAGAATGCTTTGTTAGAGCTGCATAGTCCCATGAAGCATCAAATTTTCAAAACCAAAACAATTATCTCAAATTTATATACATATTTGACAGCAAATTTGCAACAATTCATCACATCACATGCCAAGAAACAAATGATGGAGCAATGGCGCCATCAGTGTAAAATGCTAGGTGACCAGGCTATATTTGATTTAGGTCATTCAACATCACGTGGTCATCGCGAGAAGTCATACATGTCATAGCAAGAGGACTTTTGGAAAGCTTGTCGAAAGTATTTAGGGTTCTTTCAGCTCAAATTGCTTCAAAACTAGCTATTTTTCATCAAAATTACTCCGAACTAATGATTAGTAGGCTATAATGATCACTTTGATATATTTATCTCAAAAATAAAATAAGAATTCAACTGCCATCGGACCATGCAACTTTAACCTGGCTAACAGTAGCGAGCTCCGTATGTGTGTACTGCTAATTATGCTAATGAACAGTAGGTGCTGGCTAATTACCAAGCATGAGAAAGTAATATAATTAGGCCGTTGTCCCTAGTTTAATTCCATTTCCTTCTATGGAACTGAAAACAAAGGCATGACATGAGCTGCTAGTAAGAACACGAAAAAAGACACAATTACATTTAACATCAGCAGTACATGTCGAAAGCCAGGTAAAGAATTTGAAACTATACATGTTCTGACGGTACAGGCACGCCAAGTTGTTTGGTTGTTGGAGTTTTACGTCCTGGCAACATCTCGTAGAATAGGGAATGGGAGCTGAGTACACCACTGCGCGCTGGGAGCCTGCCGTATTCAACAAATCGCTGTAATTTGCCAGAACAATAAAACTATCGGTGGCCCCGAGATCTATCTAGAATGTGTAAGCATACACTTAGTAGGGGTGCCCTTAATGTGGTCTGATTTAGTATTTGTATTACTGCCGCATTGTAAGTAGAAATGGTTGACAATGTGTTGGTAACCAGGACCCCCCAGAACAACCGACGACCCGTACCTCGGAGCTAACGGGATTTTATAATTAGCGGTAAACTCTACATGACCTTACGTGGGAAGAAACTTTCAATCAGGTGTCTCAAACACTTCTCCCTACGCCTCCACACATATACTCTGTACAATGGGACACCGCATTTGTGTGGCCGAAGCACCAGAAAATAATACCCGACAGGCAAGATTTCCAGCATCAAGTCACTTTTGTTATTACTTATGCAACGCTGAAGGTCAGTTTCTGAGAACTGATATAGTCGGAATAATGGGACGTCAGAATGCATTGTCCACGACGCCAGCTGGCGCCCACAGGCAGCACCGGGTTGTATGAGCAGGTGAAGGGGGGATGTGCAACTCAGTATCCCGGGGGCAGCTGATGGACACTACAGAAGGACACTTGTGTGAAACTACAGAGGCGGTTAATGAACTCATACAATAATCGCTACAACGCACCTTGATTTAATCCACATATCTGTGCACTGTACGCGATATGACATAAAATGTGAGGTATGATGAAGCATTATTTATTATATAGTAAAAGCCTTCACCACACGACTAGGAAGTGTCGATGGTGAACTGCCTGCCATGCCTATTCTTTACCCAGATAGAAGCAGCCCCCCTCTCTTAGACCTGAAATCAAACAACTATGTACTGGAGGAGCTTATCGATTCAGTTATTTACTTGGGTATGCTTCATCCTTTCATCATAGACCTCATATATAAGAGAACAACTGGGACCTGGACACAGATCGCACATTAGAAGAGCATATCTACTATTTGTGTCGGATATGTGCCACCGCTTCTTTAAGTGCTTGCGGTTACTATTCTAGTAATGTAAGTGCCAAATGTGATGCCTACTGAGGTATGATAAAAGACAGAATAACAGCAGCTGAATGGTCGGGGAGGGGGGGGGGGGGGAGGCCTGCAAGGGAGATGATGAGTAAAGAGTTAAAGAGTTATTACTTATGAGAGGGTGCCATATGCTACTTACGAACAAAGCATGCGTGAAGTGTTTCTATGGTAACCGTTCTGTCTGCAGCGCGCTAGCTGAGTTAATTGGTCAGGCAGCACAACACACAGCACGGCGATACAGCGGCCTGTCTTCACACTGTGCTGCGGACTGCCCCGACCCCGGCTCCCCGTACAAGCGGCAAGAATAGCAGGTGTGGCGACTCACCTGCTCAGGGTTGCCCGGGCATTGTTGCTCCGCATACTGCTGGAATTGTACTGCTGTTTGCTGGTTTAGAGCGTTTCGGATCTGCAACCTAAACAGAAGTGTACACATGAATATTAATCACTGCCACTCTACCAACATGCCGTACATTCATAAAACACCCACCGCCACACCAGCAGCGTCGTGGAGAACACATATATCCATGCTTCACGAATAATACAGATCCATCATAATATCTATGCCGCATTGTAAGTAGAAATGACAGGGGCCCGCATTTAGTGCACTTTATATGTTTGAAGTCCGAATTCAGGTTGTAAATTAGAGCTCATCTTTTTATTGTACCGCATCGATACCACGTGACTCCCAACACGCGGGGAGTGCAGTTGTTCCACACACACACACACACACACACACACCCACACATAGGCACATCATCAGGTATATCAATGATAATGTATGCAACAGCCTTATTGGGTGTGCATGGGTGGGTGGGTTGGTGGGGGAGGGGGTAGAAGGGGTGGGTGGGCGTGGTCACCCTTAATCCTCCCACTCTCACCCACTCCTGCTCCGATCAGCACCACCCAGGCCATAGAAAGTCGCTTAATACCAACACCGCAGAAGTCAGCCGTCATATATAAACACAAATTACATCAGTCGTCACATTAGTTGCTACCTTCAAGCTGTAGTGGATTTGTACCCTGACTGCTTGACGACTGTCGTCGGATACCTGAACCACGGTGGCGGTGAAGTGTTTCTGGAATCAGCATTGATTGCACGGCATGTTTCTGGCCCGGCCATCAACCAGACACTAATTGTTACCGTGTCCATGCTGCGCAGTGCACAGTGGGGAAGTGTGACCTGGAGAGCCTGTCCGAGCATGTCATCAGTGCCTCCATCTCAGCACTATGGCCGACAGGTTGTCCATGTTGCCGGTAACATGCATAATTCAAAACCCCGACTACGGGCTTGATATTATGAATACCATAGATACCGTTCGTAGCGTGCGTCACTATGTACAAAGTTAACTTCCGGTAGTAGATTCAAAGGCTAATCCAGTCCTTACCTGGCCACCATCGACGACAGGTCATTGAGTTTCAATAAGAAATGTGTCCATCCCACCCGCCCTTACTCTAGAGTAGTGCAGTTGATAGGGCTGAGAGCTTATGGTTCCTATGACCTTGACATGAATGTTGCTGTGTGACATGATTGTGTGAGTGTGCCAGATGTGAGCTGACTGTGTGACCGTGATCTGCCTTAGTTGCTGCCTCATGTCTTCAATTTTCAAGCCTCCTCAAAGAAATGAATATATATGTCTTCAGTAATTTATCATACGAGTATTATGATAGTACAATCAAAGATATGCCCTGCACATAAGTAATGAAATATAGCAATGATAGATCTCTATAGCTATCTGACCGGCACATATGTAACAATATCAGAAATATGATAGTTTCACAGGTTGTACTACCTGAGATTAGATAGAGTAGTTAAAGCTAATAGTCTCAATTTGAGTAAAGCTTATATAAAAGATGTTCACAAATGTGTAGGATATAAGGCTTTTGTAAAAAAAAATTAAGCCTGATTAATAAATTTATTAGCCCAAAAAATGATTATCTGTGTCTGGTTTTGAATTATATTCTCACTGCTCGGAGAGGTGTTTTGCATAGAACCAGCACAGTACACCAGGATAGCCTCTCGGTGCAACCATACACAGGGTTTATACCTATTTTGACATAAAATTCTGTCAATGACACTGCAGTGCAAAATTCCAGGATTTTTTAAAAGACGTTTATTAAATTAAAGTACCCCAAAAGACAGCTGTATTCAGTCGATTCACTGTGCAAGATGTGAAGTGTAAATCAACATAAAAAATAACAATGAACCTAGCTTTAATATAAACATCAAGAAGCAGGATAACAAACAAACGCAAAATCACTTTAAATACAAAACATCACTGAAGTTTGGGAATCAGGATTTTCTATTTTCCAGGAGCTGTAGCCAAATCCCCAGACTTTCCAGGTTTTCAAAGACACATACAAACCCTGATATATACTCCTGTCTCATGGACGAAAGGAGGACGCTTGTTATGGGGTGTTTTAGGAATATGCTCAATTTAGAACACGACTGCACTAGAGACATCTGTATAAACCAATAATGAACTGAAATGTGTAATCGAAGTCCAGTAGCATAGGTTTACCATGGGTATGATCATGCCCAACCCACCTGCTGTACTCTCTTGGCATTGCGTAGTTACACAATAGGTGGTCTTATATTCTTGACTATTCGTTTATTGCCACCTCTATAATTGATAGCACAATAATACAATATCCCATCCAGCCACATTATCCTGACATTTACCGGGTGGGATAGCCTAGTGAGTTGAAGACTCGCTTTCAGTGTGGATGGTCGTGGCTTCAACCCCCAGCCGAGTCAAATAAAAACATACCAAATTGATACTAGCTAGGACGTATAACCTACACATATACACGAACATACCTAATATTGAGGCAAACGGTTCTCACCATATTCTAAGTATCAGACAATTCAACAACATCCACCAATTTTTGTAAGTTTTTCATTTGATTTATCCAGGGGTCGAATTCCCGATTCCCACACAAGAAGTAGACACAATACCCGCCGGTTCACCCTGCCCAACATGTCTCATGTACTAGCCACACACTACTGCCAGCGCACGGTATGCCATGGCATGTTTATATGACACCACTGCAATAACAGCAATTTCACCAGGGCGTTAAAGATGGCGCTCGCTCAATTAGAGCCCATGTAATGAGACTTCAACTGTACTCTACCCCTGCGTAACCCTTTAGTGAGTTGTCAATAGATTAATTAACATTTGCCAATATGCCCCACCCGGAAGGATCAAAACATCCAAAAATAAAATGTCACTGTGTTTTAGAATGGAACTTTTAAACCGTGAAACTAGATAACATCTCACCCACTCATTTCTATAATTACTACTCGTTTAAAAATACATATTACCGCTGATGTAATCACAATATGACATGAATTCATTATATATTAATTATTGAACACACATTGATGCCTCACTGATGTCCTAATTTAAAGATGAATTACAAAGTGTTAAATTGATGCTATGCCCATTTAAGTAATTTAAAGTATTAATATAAAATTGTAGGACTGCAGTTATCATTAATCAAATGTCAAGCCAGTTATTGTGGCACAAGCTATCTTGGTAGAGGTAACACCAATGTCCAAGTTACTAGTGACGTCATAATTAAAAGCAATACACCCAGGACAGCAGTAGTTGTAATTCCAGCATAGACTAACAATCCTTCATTTAAAACTCTCTCTACGAATGGTCTACTACAGCATATTCAAACACCCACATCAATACAGCAAGTATCAATACAGCCAGTATCCATACAATCAGCATCTCATTCTTGAGATCTTGGTGGTTAAGTAAATTTATTGAAAAACAATTACAGTGAACTAATTTATGTCCACATTAAAACATGCCTATTTCATAATAGATTATTGTATGGTTAAACAGGGATTAGCGCTTAGTAATAGGGATTACATAGTTTGTGATTAAAAAAAAAAGGAGTTACTTATTGGATGGACACATTGCTAAACAGCTTAATCCCAAACAGCTGGTGGTGAATTCCCTGACCCCAGAGAATGCCCGAGGCGATTAATGACTATTTCACTATTCCTCCGCCCTCTGTAACCTTCATAGGGCGGCCCTCTAGGGGTTCGGTGTGGGGACAGTTGTCACCTGAAACTTACACCAGAACCCTGCTCACGACGTGTAAATGTCAGTGAAGTGTTAGACTGAGGTGGGTGACCATGGCGCATGGTGGTTAGCGGCTGCTATGGACTTCCTGCGATAGCACCTAGCTGCTGGGTTTTATTGTCATGCACAAATCTGTCAGTGAGGTCTCGGAACTCATACATAATTATAGTAGCACCATACTGCTTGATGGAATTACTACCAGGAATTGCATAATATAATGGGACATAGTGTTTGGGATCATTTTCTTTCACTCAGTCAGGGATGATCGCGTCTACAACCTAGAGTGGTTTGGGATGAAAGATAATGTTCAAAATAAATTCCCATTTTTTCACAAAGGTTAGAAAACCACTCCTTTCCACACCAGTTCTGCAACCTAGGATTCTCTTACAGCTCCACCATGTCCACCATTACAGCTCCACCATGTACACCATTACAGCTCCCCCATGTCCACCATTACAGCTCCACCATGTCCACCATTACATCCCCATTACAGCTCCCCCATGTCCACCATTACATCCCCATTACAGCTCCCCCATGTCCACCATTACATCCCCATTACAGCTCCCCCATGTCCACCATTACAGCCCCACCATTACAGCTCCCCATGTCCACCATTACAGCCCCACCATGTCCACAATTACAGCTCCACTATTACAATTCTCCAAGTCTTGCTGTTTTAATCTGGAATACCAGATATCTAAGGAAAGTATACGTGGAAACAATAGGAAAACACTTTAAAAAATCTAAATAAATTGTGTAAAAGCATCCTACGGAAACTACCAAAATAACCCAAAAGCACCCATTATAGCCCCAAACAATTGTTTGCTGCAAGCATATATACTATCTCACCATTAGACGGATTTACGTTTTCTCTTTAATCATTGGCCATCACCTGTTTCAGACATTTATTCAATTGTTAACTTCTTAATTTGCTAGTCTTTTTACTTGAGTCCTTTGTTTTCAATCTGGTTCCCTTTAGTTTGCGGGGGATATTTTTCTTAATCAGTCCTAGATTCAAACTCAAATGTCTCTTCAGGCAGTCTCCAGTGTCGTTTATCAGTACACCCACCTACACACACTGAGAGGTAACTAGAGGGTTCAGTACAGAAGCACACCCAACAGAGACACAAAACTCTCACCAGCCATGTGTGTATTCGGCCACCCAATCAGAGACTTCATCCCAGTCCCCCCAGGCAGAGATACAAACCGCACAACGCCTGGCGCGAAACCCTGCTCGCTCGAGAAGAGGCACTACGCAACCGCCACATGAGAGCCGCAGAATGCTGGTCAGAGCACACCAAAAGATTAGCACCACTTGCTGTTGGAGATCATGTGCGCATCCAGAATCAGGCAGGCCAACACCCCCTCAAATGGGACAAAACCGGCACTGTCATCGAGGTTCGCCAGTTTGACCAGTATGTCGTGAAGGTTGACGGATCTGGAAGGGTCACACTACGCAACAGAAAATTCCTTCGCAAGTACATCCCCATCCAGATACCTCCACCAAAGATGAGCATCGGACCCAGGATACCGACACCAACAAGGATGCCTCCAGATAGCGAGGCGCCAGCCACACCACAGCCGGTCATGCCACGCGACGACAACCCGAGTACCACAAGTGATCCACCCATAATGCCACCTCGCACACCAACTGGACCAGCTACAACTCTTATATCGGGAACGCATCCTGAATCTAGTACAGATCACAGGCGGCGCCATTTTGTCTATGGGGCACACGGCCTCACAGCCCGCTAAGCACCCAGGTATCGCCAGATGGTGGCATCGCCTCAAAGCCACCTCTGATGCCATCAGTTGATGCAACACCACCGGCTGGCCCAAGACGATCGGGACGGGCTACCTGCGAGCCTGTATGGATGTCGGACTATGACAAGTGAAAAACTGAGGATGAACAGTCGCCACACCGAGACGTTATTCAAAACAGTATTTCAAATATTAGTTCAGTTTTACTCTTCCTATCTCATACATGTTAACTAGCATACCTGTCAGTACAGTATAGTATATTTTCACATTAGATAAGCTTCGCTTGTCATATAGTATGTATTACACATATCTGGCTTAGATAAGTTTGACTTAGCCTAGCATAACATGTGTAATCTATTTGTGTAGTTAAGTCAGTCTTTAACATCTAATCGTTATGATTAACAATACCAAAGACTTGGGGGAGATAGAGGGTTATGACTGGGTTCTCACTAAGTTCATTAGCAATAGTACTAGTACTTATACATTGTATTACTGTATGTTTCAGATGACTGTCGTCATTGTTCAACACACTAAATAAATGGTTCCATACTTATCTAGTAACCGTGGGGCATATTGTCTGCCTGTTGTTCAAATAAATACATGTCGGTTGATGGGGAAGGGTGTGCATTTCATACAAACTGAAAACTGTAAATCCAGTGGATGACTAGTGAAATTGTGGACTTTTGCGTCCAGCTGGTGACTTTCTTACATGGACACTCATCACTCATTGTCCAGTCTACAGGCAACTTCTGGATCAATGCCCTACAACTGGCACTCACCGTGAGTGCTAATATCCCAATCACAGCACATGCTACCGACAATTCCACATCTGGGTTGGCTGTTTAATACAGTGGGCCCCATGCGTGGTCAGTTAACAGTCATTTCTTTATTTAGATTTATTCACACGAACTGGAGGCGTTGCATACCTTGCCAGAGTTACCAGTTGAAGCAATGTCAAATTATGTTTGTTTGTTTAATTAAACAAATGACTCAAGGGAATTGTTAGATTACGACACTGAAATTAAGATAAGGTTTATTATGAAATCAGAGTTAAAAGAGGATTAGCTTATTACTTTAGACATGTACAATTAACACACTTTGGCATAGACCGGTATTAATTTATATAACCAAAGAGCTAGCTGAGCTTCAGCATAAAATGCAGGATATCAAATAATTTGGGAACTTTAAGTAATAAATTTGGTTGACATATGAGTAGAAAATATTCGGATTCTCTAGCTGTCTATTTAGCGGTATCCCTCTCCCCGTCCTAATATGACCTGATATGTTGCCAGGACGTAAAACTCAAACAAACAAACGATCTCCCCCTCACTTCCGGTAATCTGTCCACGATTCGGTGAATGCTAAACCAGTGAATAGATGCCTACTTTTTCGCGGAAATTAGCGAAACGGTGGAGATAGTTCATGCCCGCATTACACACACTATATATGTAGCTGGTCACAAGCCTTTCTGTGCCAGCTTTCAACGGCAGTCAGTCGATTGCATTGGCTTCAGTAAGCGTGGCCACAAGTGCAGCTGTGCATATATATGTGTGGGTGAATCATGGGCTCCGCGCGGCTGGGATTTGGTGGGGATTGCTGCGCTGATACCCGCTGGGTGGCCAGGATAGACGGGGTACAACATCAGAGGACGTGTGCTGGTGGTCCGCCCCAAGACACGGCCAGGTCGCCATGCCGGCAGGCATTACTCTACGTGGGCAAAGGCTATCAGCGGCTGACAAGTAAAGCTGTATGCCCGGCGGCCGAGTGACTGGTGAGCTGCAGTGCATTAATTAATGTGCATCCAAGTGGCCCGGCGCACACTTCCCGTGAAGATTGGTTAGCTGCATGCGGGAAGGAAACTGTCCCAGATTAAGACAGATACACTCTGATGACAATGTGGTATTCATTCACCAAATTCAATAACAACATTACAGTTAAACTAGACTTACTTCTCTTGAGTGCCTTGTAGTGTGCGCCAAAGTACTCAATAGCTGGTGTGTAAGCAACCATTAGGCCTACCAGCACCAATACTTCCCTCTCTACCAGAACAGTCAAGCAACCATTAGGCCTACCAGCACCAATACTTCCCTCTATACCAGGACATTCAAGCAACCATTAGTCTACTAGCACCAATACTTCCCTCTGTACCAGGAGTCAAGCAACCATTAGTCTACTAGCACCAATAGTTCCCTCTATACCAGAACAGTCAAGCAACCATTAGGCCTACCAGCACCAATACTTCCCTCTATACCAGGACATTCAAGCAACCATTAGGCCTACCAGCACCAATACTTCCCTCTCTACCAGGACATTCAAGCAACCATTAGGCCTACCAGCACCAATACTTCCCTCTCTACCAGGACAGTCAAGCAACCATTAGGCCTACCAGCACCAATACTTCCCTCTATACCAGAACAGTCAAGCAACCATTAGGCCTACCAGCACCAATACTTCCCTATCTACCAGGACAGTCAAGCAACCATTAGGCCTACCAGTACTAATACTTCCCTCTCTACCAGGACATTCAAGCAACCATTAGGCCTACCAGCACCAATACTTCCCTCTCTACCAGGACATTCAAGCAACCATTAGGCCTACCAGCGCCAATACTTCCCTCTCTACCAGGACAGTCAAGCAACCATTAGGCCTACCAGCACCAATACTTCCCTCTATACCAGAACAGTCAAGCAACCATTAGGCCTACCAGCACCAATACTCCCCTCTCTACCAGGACAGTCAAGCAACCATTAGGCCTACCAGCACCAATACTTCCCTCTATACCAGGACATTCAAGCAACCATTAGACCTACCAGCACCAATACTTCCCTCTCTACCAGGACAGTCAAGCAACCATTAGGCCTACCAGGACCAATACTTCCCTCTATACCAGAACAGGCAAGCAACCATTAGGCCTACCAGCACCAATACTTCCCTCTCTACCAGGACATTCAAGCAACCATTAGGCCTACCAGCACCAATACTTCCCTCTCTACCAGGACAGTCAAGCAACCATTAGGCCTACCAGCACCAATACTTCCCTCTATACCAGAACAGTCAAGCAACCATTAGGCCTACCAGCACCAATATTTCCTTCCCTCAATACCTTGTCAGTCGAAAGAATTTTAACACTTAAAATTTCAAAATTGTATACATGTTTGCTTGTCAGGGAAACCATATGTAGAGTTTATCATGAAACCTAAGAAAATCAAGTAGGTTCAACTTCAAGTACCAACATCTCACTGTTAAAGATGAAGCCCATTTCCTGAAATCAGTAATACTATTGGGCCAGCCAAGGTGCGTATTACTCATGACAAAATTGTCATCAATATATGGAAAAGAATTTGACCTTTCTAATCCATACCTGAATGGAGGGGTTTCAACAACTTTGCGAGTACCCTAGACCCTGGTGACAGCCCATTGGGAAAACCTAATACGGTACAACCCCGTTAAACCAAGCTCGGTTAAACCAAATGATCGGTTAATCCTAACTTTTTTTCGGCAGCCTGCCAAAATACTACCATTCATCATATAAAAAAGTTGGTTAAACCAAAGTCGGTTAATCCAAAGTATCGGTTAATCCAAACAAAAGTGTCGACCCCCAGGCCACTTCCGGTACAGTTAAACCAAACTTTCATGTGGTTTTAAGGTCATCTGAGACTTTTTCATATGATAAATGGTAGAATTTTGGCAGGTAGCCGGAAAAAAGTTTGGATTAACCGATCGTTTGATTTAACCGATATTGGTTTAATGGGGTTAAACTGTATATACATAAACAACAATAATCAGTGTCCACATACATTGTACGTTCATAATGCACCCCCGTTTTTGCCAAAGCCAAGTCAAAGTCAAAGTCAAAGCTCGGTTAAACCAATGATCGATTAATCCAAACAAATTTCTAGGGTCCCTTCAAGTTTGGTTTAACGGGGTTATACTGTACTCAGTTATCTCCCCTTTCCACTGAAATGGAAGTTTATTTTCAATGCTCTTGTTTGATCATTACAGTGTAGTAAGCATCAGGGAGGATTGCAATGGCCATTCAGGCTCCCTCTTCTAACAGTTCTATTGCTGTTATGGGGTTAAATATCTTGAAATGTTTATTTGGGATAATTTTAACGAACTTTGTGAGATCTAAAATAACGAAAAATTTCTCGTTGGGCTTCGATTTCAAAAAGATATTTGAGGTGCATTGTTTGCCGATGTCTACTCTTTGTGCTGGGGGGTCGTTAAACAAACAAACAAAAAGCGCTTGTGTGGATGGTTCACACATTTCAACACATTGTGGTGTTCTCTGTGGCGGAGTGTGTGAAATCTTTCTAAGTCAGACTCCTAATCTGAACGTAGGTGGTTCGATTCCCTGTGCCACCTCTGCCAATTTGGATTTCCACCGCTGTGTATAACTTACAGCGTCACCAAAGGCCAGTTGCTCTCATATCATGTCTATGTGGTGTGGGAGGTTAAAAATCCATTGGGTCGGTAAAAGTGTAGGATCAGGCTTTCTATCTACAAACTGTCTAATGGTGAAAACAAGTCTATTCAGACTTATCCATGATAGGCAGTATAAATCTTCAAGAAAATAAATAACACATTTTTTTCTGCCTAAAGATTCCCTAACTTCAGTCTACAAAGCCTACTTCCTTCAGCATTAGTCAGTAGGGAAAGGGTTGCATCATTTGGATGGACATGGAATATGGAAGGAATATCCATCCATGCCACGTACACAGTCCAATCTTGAAGGGTCAGAGGACAAGACCTGCCACTCCCCCTAACATTTACTCACATTACCTGCCTCAAACTGCTTATGATAAATCACTTGCAAAGCAATAGTTACATGGCTACAATGGACAAAACATATGTCCAGCATTTCTGTGTGCACACCAACAATATTTTGGCACGTTTTCACTTCAAATATCTCTAATGTTAATGCTGTAAAATAAAGGTTACTTGCAACTAAAGTCAAGTAGAATACAACGATCAGTAAAAAGGATGGCAGATAGGTAAACCCATCAAATGTTGCAACTTTCACTTTATAGTTCCTCGCGTCTCTTACCTAGCTCTATTATGAGAGTCTGCACAATTATGTAAATCACATGTGGCCAGAAGACTCATATCTTGACCCTGATAGAGGACTTCTAATGAATGAAAATGCTGAAGCAAATAGAATGACCCATAATTTGTTGTTGATGGAGCTGTGGGGTACAAGTGAAAGCAACAAGCTACGTCTTCACTGCTTGCACTAACTACAAAAGGTACATGCTGTGTATGTACTTACTCCTGTTGCTGTTGTCTGTTTTGTTCAGCCTCCTGCTGCTTGCGTGCCACCTCCTCGGCTACTTGTCGCGCACGCTCTTCCTCCTCCTTCTGTAACCTTGCTTCCTCCTCTCTCCTGAATAAATAAAGGAATACCAGGTGTGTAGTGAAAAGAATCGGGAATAGTGACGAGATGGGGAGTGATTACAGGCATGCATTTGCGACCTAGAGCACACTAGAACATAACACGGGGTCTTCTGCATACAGCACCTGAGTGCGTTTGCACCTGTATTTAAGTATAAAAGGGGCGTAACCGTGAGTGATGCACGTTTGCAGCTTACAGATGGATAAATATGGTTTGGTGAGATTTATTTTCATTTTAATGATTTTCACCAAAGCCTTTTTTTATTAAAGACCATGTCTCCACACACACCGACCAAAATATTATTCAATGACAAAGTTAAGAAATTACACGAAATTTGTTTCCAATCTTCCAAAAATACTTCCAAGTAACTTGTGAGTAACTGACATAATTTACATAATGCTCGACAGTTTTAGAATGAACAAGTTTTAGTACTGAACAATGTGATATGATTGTACTAATATTGGGAGGAATTATTTATTTCCTCATTAAATATGAACAGATTGATAGAAGGAAGCACAGCTTAGAAGGGCAGACTACAATAATGGGCGTGGTGCCTGGGAACTGATGTCAAACAGCTCAATAACCATTCTTGTAAAGTTTGGAACAACTATGCTTAAAGTGAATATTTGGTATCTAACTATTATTAGTATGGCATAAAATAACATTCGCCGAAGAGGCACCTGTAAAGAATGCCAATATACATTTAGGAAAACCATAATTCTTCAGTGTTCAAATAATACATTTTAAATAGCCTAACAGTTAAGTCCACAATCCAGTGACCGATTCGCTCCTAATCCTAATAATTAACACCAGGTGTGCCCACTCACCCTATCCAAATTATTAAGTACCCAACTACTTTACCTCTTTAATTCAGGAAACCTGCTTCAAAATAAATGCTTGACACCATGCGGTTTTTAATAAATGAGATGTACTCACTGGATTAAGGATACCAGCGGACAACGTAACTCTCTTAATTTTTGTTTTTATTAAAAAAAGTTATGACCAAGAGGACGGAGTTTATTTTCATCATTGTAGCCAAATTATTAGTCTGCGGCGTTGTGCTATTGGCGTTGGCTACTTAGTGCAACGGATAATTCTGCATCCAGACCACTGTTGTCCTAACATAGCATGTGTCAATTCCTCGGATGGACAATAAAATGAGATACAAACAATTCGTACATTGAAAAATTGTCCGCACATGGCAAGACTTCGCCAAACACACGGGTGGCTGGAGACATGTACTACTTACTATACACACACAATGAAACAGTGGCTTAGGGTGTCGTCAACTTGGCGCCGGTCTCCAAATCCATATACTACTTACATTAGTCAGTCAGTCAGTCAGTCAGTCAGTCAGTCAGACACCACCTACACCATGCGGACCTACTTACTTGCGCCGCTCCTGCTCCTCCTTCTCCGCCTGGTGAGCGGCCAGGAAGGGCGTGAAGAGCGGACACATGGTGTCGAGGTGCCGGATGAACTCTATCATGGCCTCCTCCCGGTCCATGTCGCCCAGCTTCTGCCACGCCGCCCTGAAACAAGCAGCGTACGGCGGTGAGGCGGCCGTGTGAGCTGTGCCTACCCAACAGCGCTGTTTAATTCGCCATGTGACGCCAACTTTTTAAAAGCAACAACACACGAGATGTTAGGTCACCGGGTCCAGCTTTGTCTGGTGTTGTAAAGCTTTTGGCCACGTTAGAATTGATCTGGTTCCCGAGTGTGGATATGAGGCATTGCCAGCTTAGGGACGGACATATAGGCCTCGGAAGGTTGTGTCAAACAGGAAGTAGTTCAATATTCCATAAATTAACAAAAAGTCCAACATTTCAGACAGCGCTAACAAAACCGTTCACTGAGTGACCGCGATTTAATGGCTATGAGCTACTCTCTTCTGCCAGACTACTCGAAATAACTACACAGGCTTGTTCGTTGGCAAGAGGCGAGTATCTGTCACAGCTGGACACCCTTCCGATCAGAACACATAACCATACATGTGTCACACAAGAATGACGGGTGTTTTCACTGAGCCTTACTCTTCCAGTCGTGCCTAAAGGGAGTGGGTCAACTCACAACACCACGACAACCACCTCATTAGGAGGGCTGGCCATGTTGGAAGGACTGTTTGGTTAGCGTGGCTGGTGCGTATAAGAACTAGCGACTGAAATTGTTACTTTGTTTCCAGGGTTGTTTTTTGGGTGCTTTTTCTTCTTCATTTTTGGTCACATTTTTCAATAATTGTTTGATATGTCTAAAATAACCAACATGCCCCCAGACCTCACACACACGCATGTTATTTGCACAAAAATTAGTGACAGCAAAGATTTAATGACAGCAGACATTTAGTAGATGATGACACATGTCAGGTGTGCACAACTAAGAAAGGCACCATCACTGATACTCAAGCGCTACAGTTGTAAGTAATGCCCAAATTATTAAATTTATTTGGCTACACACGTAAAAATGCTAACTATACAGATAATCTCACCCCGTCCCCATGCCCCCCCCCCCCCGCACCAGGAATATAAGAGGTTGTGTTTAGTTCAGGTCAGAGCGAGGAGTACACGCTTTGGCGGGAATAATGATGATGTGTTTGTAACGCAACCCCCTAGCTGCCAATCATGTGCCGTTTTTAAGTTAAAGGGCGGTGATTAATTGCGACCAGTCCTTTCCGAACGTGCAAATAGCCGCATTCGCCCCGCAGTTGACCGATGTTAACCTTTATTGCATAATTTGCTTTTCGGGATAAAAGACAAAAAAGTGGACAGGGCAGTAGGTGCCAACTAATCAACGAATCCATACAAGGGTGAAAACTGTCGGATCATCATCTAATGTCATGATGAGCGTTACCGAGTTAACTTTTGGCACTACATTGAACTGTGATTTGACTGCGCTTAATATACCTGCACGCAACAGTTGCTGACAATTTGTGTTCCTGTTCCTGAAAGGCCTGTCACACTATGACGTATAGCCTTAGCGTATGCCAACGTATGTGATTTTCGATCAACACGTCGTCATATGTCACGTATATGTTGGGTATGTTCTGGTACGTCGTTATACGTCTTACGTCGCCGTGCATCGAGGCTCCGAAAAAATTATGTGCATTCTCCAAATTTCTGTGTGTCGATGTGTGGCTCGTACGTTGAATGTACGCTGCATGTACGTTAGGGAGATGTTGGCGTATGTTAGGGAGATGTTAATATACGTTGCTGCACATTAGCCATACATTCAGCCGGTGGGAACGTGCAGTCCACATACTGCCAACGGATGCATTACCTACTCCTAACGTATGCCTGCGGTATCTCCAGCGTATTTAACGTATATGCCGTACTTCTAGCGATGGAGTAACTTAGGTAACGTTGGTCAGCTTTCCGTGAGCATATGCGAACGTTTTGCAAGGCACATAAACGCTCTCATATGCTAGCAATAGGTCAGAGATACGTTCTGCATACGTTACGTATGTTGTGTGTATACGCCCATTTTCATCCCCTGCTGCTGAAAAGTTTGACGAATGCCGACATACTGTCAAATTTTCAAACATTGCACACGTGCTGACACGGTACATCGTAGTGTGACAGGGTCTTAAGACTAGTTCTATGTAGTTATGTGTTATTTCGCATAAACAGTGTAGAGTTATATTACATTGCACATCTTGGTATCCAATTAGTTGCAAATTCTATTGGTGTTCTTTGTAAATAAAGTGCAGGAAGTGCGGCAATACACAGCTAATTATTTGTCACTGATGGTAATTAAGAGCATTCAATGAATGCGGCTTTTTTTCCAACCAGCAATCATGTTCCTTTCACAACCTGTTCACAATATGTGTGATTTAATATTAAAGTCGATACTCTGCATTACCTCAGAAATACGTATGTGTGCTCACCACCATTTTCAAATTGAATCAATATTTATGAATCGAAGTTCTATCATATTATCCTTGGGGGGGGGGGGGGGGGGGGGGGGGGGGGGGGGGGGGGAAAGGTGTATGCTAAAACATCTCTAGACTAGGAATTGAACACGCATTTCTTATATTATGAAGTGAGCTTCCACCACCTAGCCTTTCTGATTCATCCAACCTTTTCATGTATACATGTGCAGGCAGTCCTGAATGCAAGGCCAGCCATACCACAAAATTCATGCGCTGTATTTGCAACCTCCCCCCCCCCCCCCCCCCCCCATAAATCAACCCAGCCACTTGGAGTGCCATAGTCGACTTTCACAATCAATCCGCCATCTGGCGGCAGTGACAAGAACTAGCGCCGTTAATCCGCAATAGTCTACATCACGGTTCCGACTGTCCATGCGCTGAAAACGGGAGCAAAGCAAAGCAAAGGCGTACGGCCATTGAGTTTGCCGATATGCGTAGGGCAAAACTTCGATTTTATTCAAAATAAATAGAAATACATAACAATCTGGCACAAATATGGACGGAAGGATGCAATATAATAATATAATGAATATGTTTAAGACACAACTCTCCATAATTAAGCATCTTGAGCTAAGAAACATACAATTTCAGTCACTTTACAGAGACTTTACATCACCATTGATTAGCCATAAGTAATTCTTGTTCTAAATATTAAAATGTCAAATGTGTCAACAAAAACTTGTTTCAAAGAAATATATAACCAATATCTGGTTAACCCTACTCATTTTCTATTTCTACATGTCATTAAGCATAGGATATAAATATAAACATGAATAAAATAAATAAAACTGACTCTGGCTATGGCTCTAACACTAGTCTGAGTGCCTAGATTTGTCTAAATCTAAATGCCCATGGCATAAGATGTGCTGATTATATTGATGTAAATGCAATGCTGGATAAAAGATTAATATCTTAATTTATTATATATATATTTTTTGTTGAGATTCTATGTTTCAAACAAGAGCTGGGATGAGCAGAAACTAGCAGATTTCATAACTGCACCCAGTGTATTAGCATGTGCCATGTGCTTCTCACGGTTTTGTTTTGCTCTGACGCATCCCACAATGCACCGCGCCGCTGGAACCGTGATGTAGTCTATAGGCATAGCTTAAGCTAAGATTCCTTACACGCGGTATGCGAATGTGGCAAAAAATCGGAAAGCATCTAAGTCAATGTGGGTGATTCCTTACGTCCGAATGCGAATGCGAATGTGGCAACTCGATCGGTCCCTGTAGTGATCTGTGCGGCATGGGCACGCGGTATGCAAATAGAAACATCAGTCGCACTTGTCCATTAGTTTTAGACGAGGAGAGGTGACTGAGCATTACGGAACGGTCACACACAAGGGTGCAGAGGGGAAACATATGGTAGTGGTGGTGGTGGGGTTACGGGTTCGCATACCGCGTAGAAGGAATCCTCCCATTCGCATACCGCATGTAAGGAATCTTAGCTTAAGTCCGTATAGGCATTGCTGAAACGGACGAACCATTTTGTTGTTCTTTTACTCATACTCATCCTCATCCACTTCTGATTTTGTTAGGCTTAGAAGCCTGTATCAGGTCTAGGCCTGTCTATATCTGACTTATTCGGATTATACGCATCGAGTACCGGATGTATGGAATATCGCAGTCCCTGCCATATTACAGTCAACACCATGCGGGACATTTGAGAAAGTAGAGGAAGGATTTGGCAGAATACAGCAGTTATATACTAGCCTCCACAGCAGCATAACATGCACGGCTAAAGATGCCAGATTCCATAACTGGTGAATATCTACACAGGGCATACAGGTAGCTAAGAGTCCACTGTTTGCATAATGTCCTATTCATGTCGAATTATAGTCTGATTAGATCAATTTGGTGAGATTGAATAGCGAATTGCCCATCGAGGAATGTGAATTGGACTATGGGGCGTAATCTTGCATTTAATATTAACAATTGAAACTCCTTTCGTTCTCGTACTCTTTCCAAAGTATACACACAGGATGAAATAGATTTCATTGTTGGGGGCATTTTAGTTTCAAGCTGTTTGACACCAATATCATGTTTTTGTCACTTCATATTGAACCACACAGTATATATTTTCATTTTCAATGGGGGGGGGGGGGGGGGGGGGAGGAGGACACATTTAAATGAGAATCGATGCAGAAAAATAAACAATATGGTAGATAATTCAATTAAGTGTGCTTCCTCCTATTGTGTTTAATGTCTACAGATCAATTAAATAAGTATATACCAGTTTTAGTTTGATTGTGAAACACAAGTAATACATTTCTTTTTTATTACACCCTATTGTAGTAGTCCATGGTTCGTTTCTGAATAAGCAGGAGTGACAGGACGAGTAGGTCTAGTCATTGTACGCCCATACACGTACACTGGTAGTCACGATGGAGGTAACCAGTCTGTTACAGCGACTCACATGATTTCAGTACAACTAATCGCAATACTCCATCCTAACTAGTTCAGATGGTGTTATTTACAACTAGCCATTGAGCAGATGCGATATACTTATAATGATCCCAAGACTGTGTGATCAAATCGTCTGTGTTCCAAGCAATGGATGTATTCGACTGGGCCTTTCTATTCACATATCAAAATATTTCTTTACAAATTCCTATTCGACTGGGACCAGAAGTGGGTTTCTATAAGTATGAATCGAATGTGTCTTGTGGCTCCATCCATAAGGTCACATGGTGTATTTCAAGATGGCTGATATGGAACGGTTGAAAGATTCAGTAGCATCGGCCAATCAGGGCTGTTCTTTTCGATTGCAAATGGTGGCACCCATAGAGGGCAGCCATTTGAAATGGAAGAGAACAGCTCTG
This sequence comes from Branchipolynoe longqiensis, assembly GCA_030323885.1. Taxonomy (NCBI): domain Eukaryota; kingdom Metazoa; phylum Annelida; class Polychaeta; order Phyllodocida; family Polynoidae; genus Branchipolynoe; species Branchipolynoe longqiensis. The sequence goes on along the minus strand of CM059186.1, from coordinate 64,774,208 downwards.
ATTGGCTGAAAGAAGGCTGACCCGAGCAGACACAGGTAAACACTCCTGGGCAAAGGAACAGATCAAGACAGCGCCACAGCTGTCCAGCGTTGAAAACAAGCACCCTGACAGGAGCTTATACGTTATGGGCAGAGTAAATACCTCGTCAATAAAAAAATTTAAAAAAATCAAAACCACTGAAGCCATTTGACTGGTCCTCTTTGCACTCGAAAACCAAGTTCACTCCGCCGGTGGGTGAAGCCTAAATTTTGCGGATGGAAAGGTCCCAGTTGAATACGTCCAATGGCTTACATTACAAGATTTCCATGACTAACCCGCCCTCTAATGTCAGTTGGAGAACTTATGTTGTGGGTAGCATCTCAATGAACAGCATGTTCTGTAGAAAAGGTCTTATTAAGGGTTTCCAACGTCAACTTCTGCCCTGATGACAGTGGCAAGAACTCATGTGGGTTGGTTGGTTGATTGGTGGAGATTTACGTCCGAGCAACACCTAAAGTTATAGCAGAACAATTCATGTGGGTAGCAGCTCACTGTTCGGAGAAATATATATATACTGCACCTTCAGTTGACATTACATATCGTTGTAGATGTTCTCATTAGTGCTGGAAGGAGAAAAGGTCAAGTCTATTTAACCCCACAAAGCATACTCAGGAGTATAGGCCAGAGTGTGTACTACATAAGTTATATAATGTATTGTTGTAGTGATTTGTGTGCCAAAATCATTAAATCTAATTACTATATGCTAAGCAAAGATGCTAAAGTTGTTATCGAGAGAGGAACAATTTTATTATGTGCCAGGTTAGTAGCAAGGATCCATTTCAGAGAAAACCCTAAAGAAAGAAAGAAAGAAAGAAAGAAAGAAAGAAAGAAAGAAAGAAAGAAAGAAAGAAAGAAAGAAAGAAAGAAAGAAAGAAAGCAAGAAATCGGAGAATGCAACCATGACACCTGCCACTCACGTGAGAGGATAGCATGCACGTGCATCTTACTTCACATACATGTGTGTGCGTCTTACTATATATATGTGTGTCCGCAGATGCATCTTACTACACATATGTGTGTGCGTGTCTTACTACACATATGTGTGTGCGCATGCGTTTGGTTCACAATGCCAACCCAAAGCCGATAACACACCGTCCACATTTTTAGGTCAGCAGCTGCCTCACCATCAAAGAAAACGGACGAAAATGAGGGGCCGTGTTTTGTTTTGGTCGGCCACTACAATAGCTATTTTTGTGAGTGCTCATGTGGATGCGGATAGATACAAAAATACAGTGTGCTTCCTGGTTAAGCTGGCGAGCAGCTCCCGACTCGACACACCATCCCGCCCGCCTCTCAAGGCGGGAAGCCGGGCCTGTTAGGCAGGTACTCGTGTCTCACCGGCATGGGAGACAGCGGCGGGCAAGACCCGCTCTCAGAATCCACTTCCACTTTAAATGGGTCGCCTTAGGCATGCATGATATATAGGATCCAGGAGGACCGGTGGTGACGAGTGGGGATGGTGCCCTGAGGACTGGACGAATTAAACAAATAAATAACAAATAATAAACGATTTGCTCATTTCATTAGCCGTTTTTTTGTTTGTTTGTCCAATAAACAACATACCATCCCATCTCAACATTACATCCCACAACATCCCTCCTATCTGGTCACCAAAATCTAAACCAGGACTATTGAGAATTGATGGCTGATGCAACCATTCTACGTATTTGTATGTTGCCCAATGCTATGCAATCCTTGTACTACTTTATCTTTGTTCCGATGACCAGTTAGTACTAGTAGCGATGTATGTATCCATTATCTTGATATCTATATAAACCATTATATCCCATAAAATGCCTGCATACATGCCATGGAAGGTTCTAACTTGATGTTACATACTGTAGTAATCCGAATCATACCTAGGTATAAATGAAACATAACTCTTGTTTTACTGAGGTATTAGCCTCGGATAGTCGTATGATAGGGAGAGGAAAGCACGTCTGTGTCAAGCAATTCTATATTAGGTTAAAAATGTACTAGTGGTTATTGATCTATTTCAAGGAATCTCATAAGCACTGTTATTATAACGAGTTGTAGACAACGTAATCGTGGGAATATACAGGTGGGCACGTCCCATGAATAGCCAAGGCTAAGACCGTCATAAAACCAGAGGTATCCTTCATCTATATCCACTTAGGTAAGACTTGCATCGAACTATAATATCTTACCTCAGTCAGTTGTCACCAGGCTACTCATGGCCCGGGGGAAATTTCATGTAACTACATTTTTAACTTTAATCTTTGTATTGATCTTAATTTCTGGAATATCATATATATTTCCTTCATCACTAGCATGCCTGGTTCCATGTTTTTATTTGCTAAACAACCTTTTATTTACATGTCTTCCCCTAACCCTTTTGCTATAGTGCAATGTAAATGACCTAGCCATTTTCTATCCCACATGACAGGGTATGGCTTTTACCAAAATGCCCAATCATCTGGCATTGGACACCATAGCTCCTCTAGTAGAGGATGATGCATATTTGTTAGTGTCCACCCTGCTAGTCTTAATATGCATAGAGAACAATGAGCAGAAGTGCCAAGCTAATCAGTAACTGTTGTGAACACCTGCCCTCTCGTTATAGTCGTATTGGATAAATAAGCCCTAATAAAATACAACCCAATTTCTTGTTCTCCGTAAATCGTGTGACTGTCGCAGTTAGATTTTAACACAGTAACGAGTTCAAAGCGAGGCTCCTGTCTGGTTATCTCTAGTCCACCCAATATCAAAACAACAAGTTTTCCCTCTTTGCTGAGTTACTAGGACTAAGAGGATCCCACTTTAAACTCCAAATCTTATATATAACATATATTCGTTACAATCAATCTTTTACGTTTTTAAAACTATTTTTCTTTTTAAATCTTGTCGCCTCTTCCTGCATCTATATTAACTGATTCATACACATTCTGAAATCCACATTGATTGACAAGTTGCTGGTTACTTCCAATAGGACCAACCCCTGCATCACTTAGAACTAAATTTGTTCTCTAAATGTGTTCTCTTTCATCATTAGGTTTGCCACTATTAGCGCAATGGAAATGAGGAATGTAACGATAAGTACTCCTCTATGAATGGTGTACAGAACATGCCAACCCCCCCCCCCACCCCACCACATTCATTTGTATATCAGAGCCCATATCTTTTACAAACAATTTCATGATGTTCGTAATGCCTATATACCTTTCTGTGCTTTAGAGAATTATTTCCACCGGTTTGAAAATATCAAAATGTCCCTGGATGACTTTGCACGTTAACTTTAAAGTCTAGAGAGCATGTTCATACGGATGTGTGGATATTCAAGTTTGCTATTTACTGAGCATCGCCTGTTGCCAATTCATTCAATTCACACTCTCTATTAATGAACGTGACTTTCCGCAAAAAGAAATAGGTGATGATTTATACTTAGATTACCAAACAGGACGCCCAAATGAATTGCATGCCCTTTCCTGTGTGGCATGAGTTGGAATCCAGGCCGAGTCAAACTAATGACTCAAAAATTTATATCTAGCCTGGCACTCAGCATTACTAGGATAGGACAAGAAGCAGTGAAATGAGGAATACCCATTGTCTACAGTTGAAATTTCGCCCGATCTAACATGCACATACTATTTTCAAACCACACATTTAGTAGCAGCAGCTAGCAACACTAAACATGTCCCTTTTTCACTTCTAGCTACTTATACTTCTAAGCCAACCTGATTGGCGGCTTGCGACAAAATAGGCCGACCTACAGTTTGTTTTCTGCTGACAAGTCTTAGCGAAATAGCGAATGGTAGACAGGAAGTGTGAACACTTATTTGTCTCTCAATTTTGCTTGAGTGCAAGTAAATAAGCAACACAAGGAATAAATAGTAGCATGTGGTGAATAAGGGGTCAAATTTCCCTGGATCATCAGCCCATGCTTTTTCTAATCTATTCTTGAATGAATTTATTGACTCGGCAGCAATAACATTTTGTGGGAGACTTCCATATATTTATGATCCTGCTTGAGAAACTGTGTTGCCTTAACTTTGAAATGGCTCTGGGTTTTACTAGTTTGAGAGTATGGCCCCGACTGCCCTCTCTTTTATTCAAGGTGAAAAATTGGTTCATATCTATTTTATCAAATCCTTCATAATTTTAAATACTTCAATTAAGTCACTTCTTTTCCTTCTGTAGGAAAGGGTAGGAAGTTTCAATTCCCTAAGCCTTTGTTCATAGGGTAAGTCCTTTATAACTGCAACTAATTTTGTTGCACGTCTCTGAACCTTTTCGATCTCCAGAATATCTTTCCGAAAGATTGGGCTCCAAATTTGTGGACAGTATTCCAAAATTGGCCTAACAAGAGACTTAAATAGAATGAGAAAATTGTTCTTGTTGAGGTGATGGAAAGTTCTTTTAATTATTCCTACTCTCCGGTTTACATTTGAGATGATAGTCCTCATGTGTTTCTGAAAGGAGAGTTGTGAGTTGAAGGTTACACCCAAGTCCTTTTCATAGCTATCTTGTTGCAGGACAGTGTTCTTCATATTATAGGCATAATGAGGATTATTTTTCCCGTAATGAATAATTTTGCACTTCTTTTCATTGAAGGGCAATTGCCATTTCTTGGACCATTGTGCGAGTTTCAGAATATCCTCTTGCAAGAGATTTTTATCTCTTACAACTTTTATTGCTTAAAAGACCTTTGTGTCATCCGCAAATATTTGTAGGTTTGATGAGACACTGCCCGGCAGGTCATCTATAAATATTATAAATAATATTGGTCCCAGCACACTTCCCTGGGGTATTCCTGAGGTGACATTCTTAAAGGAAGATGTTTTTATTACCTACGACTACCCTTTGCTTTCTCTCAGACAGGAAGTCCTGTATCCATTCAAAAATTGATCCGGATATTCCCAGAGCTTTGATTTTGTTTAATAGTCTTTTGTGGGGCACACTATCAAAGGCTTTGGAGAAGTCCAGATAGATGGTGTCCCATGCCAGGCCATGATCCAGCCAGTCAGTCCAATCTTTTTTTTTACATGCCTTAACAAAATTAAAAAAACACCTAATTTGGTGCTGACTGCCTGTGAGGTCTAAACCGAAGATACGTACATATATCTACATATATAGTAATACACAATTTCATTATTAAAAACTCGGAAATGTACGAATCCACGGAGAAATCACATTCCTGATTATGGGATCTCGTCACTTGCTAGTAATAGTAAACTACTACAGTGAAGGTGAAAATACAAACTCTATTTATATATATATATAATGTTGGCAGATAATTTGGGGAAGATGTGTATATATATATATATATATATATATATATATATATATATATATATATATATATATATATATATATATATATATATATATATATATATTCCCCAAATTATCTGCCAACATTGTAAGGCTACCTGCACTTATGCTGCAGTGGACTCCATCCATGAGCTCACAATAAAAGTCCTTCTGAACTGTGCAGCTGGCATTCTGTGCCAAGCTGGTTCGTGCGAATAAATAAAATAAAATAAGTATGAATTAGCTGGTACGCAGGAAGGATTTGCTCGGAGACGTGCCATTTAAAAGTAAGTAGACACAATTCGTAAAGCATTACCGATCTACTAGTTGATAGGTTTGTCAAATTAGGGCCTGCCAAAGACATTTGCAAATAGAAAAGTAAAAAAACGCATTAGTATTGATTAATTAGATCTCGGTTTATGATAGATAAAGGATTCACACCGTACTTGCACAATCTAAGGATTTCACAATCTAAGAAGCAGCACTTATTCTTTAAATATGTCTTCATATTTCCCCGCTACCTATAGTTTAATAGAATTTAAAGGTGAAATCGACAGCGTTCTATCACCGCCATATTATCTTTTTGCATTCTCTCCAATTTCAGCAACTCTGTCCTGATATAAGTACCCATTTGATACTGGAGCCAGGCATTCTACTTCCTGTTCCATACTAAGGCTATTTTCGCCCGTATCAAAGACCCTATAATACTAAGATGGCTCACTCAGCCTGTACTGTGTAATCAAAATGATCAAACCCACCACTTGGTACACTGGCTGTTCTCTTGGTTAAAGAGTTGCTATATTATATGTATAAATGTATATATGAATGCGACAGATGTGTGAAGATGGCGATGCTGATGATGATGTGTATTTGTTCATAGCAATTTCATATTGATGTGTATTCATACTTAGCTATATCATGTATAACATAATTGTATGTGTTTACATGTGAAACACCAACCAGCAGCCCGGCTGATCAAACCCACCACAAGGTGGCACTGCAAAATTTACATTACCATAGGAGAGATAAGGAGTGAGCCATCTTAGTATTATAGGGTCTTTGCCCGTATTTATACTACGTTGTCGTTCACCTGTGTACTGCAAGTACAGGATGAATCCTTTATTCAGGTTTATGACGGTTAGAAATACTCCTAAATCATAACAATTGTGCTCGAGGCCGAAGTTGGTATTCTAATTTTGTTGCCTTAGCATTAGAATTTTATAAAGCGACTATAAGTCAGTGATCAGACAATATCTCACTGCAATCCTCTACAAATGTTCGCTACACAGTCGCAACATGGATCAATTCATCTTTCCCGAGTGCTAGCCTCCCACCCCCTGGCGTGAACTTGATAAAGTAACAAGGGGCATTCCTAAAGGAGCTGAGAAAACGTAAACTACGAATGCATTTAAAACAATACAGTATGACAAAATACAAGCTACTACACGACTAACAGAAACTCCCCACTAAAAGAGCAACGCCGAAACAAAATGCCAAAATGAGGCCAGGAAAAAACTAAACAGAAAAGGAACTATATTTTGTGTCCACAAACTGGTAGCGCTGAGGACTGACTGTTCATTAATCAAAAACAAGTATGGGGGAGGGCGGGTCAGTGGTAGTCCGTACAATTACACTAACACGAAGGGAGATGGCAAGAAGCATTGATAACAGGACAGTACATCACAATACCCTAATATGACCACACGTCGGTGTTTCTTATTTAGATAAATGCAGAGATGGTTTGTAATGGCTTGGTGTGCAAATTCCAAAATGTGCCTTTCGTAAATATTCAAAGTGATGGGGTATGGTTTTCTGACACCTGACGGTATATGCCTAGGTCAGTCAGACAAAGCCACTCACCATTCACTCGGGTCCGTGCTGGCAGTGAAAGCAAGCAAATAAAACCATAAACACACAAAACATATCAACGTGAAATAAAGACACAATCATGAAACGGTTCTGTGGCTGTTCTTAGTGTAAATAGAAGACAGGGTGGCGTGTGAGTTTAAATAGGGTTTTTGAGGGGTCTATAATACAAAACACCAGTGGCTGTCTAGTCTAATCAACAGGTCCATGGAGGGGATTACTCACAATTGTTGATACCTTTGTACATATTGCACTACTTTATTTTCGGGTCACTCAGGCTAGAGCAATGGACAATAGTATATTTAAATATCATTGATCACGACAAAGAGAAAATAGTGTGACTTGTATCGCTGGAGGATTCTTATCGTTCATACAGATGTGGAGAATTTGGGAAATTACAAATCAAGATGCCCCCTCTCTCAGTTATCCTACAACAAAACACGTCTGAATTTAACTGAAAGGTGTGCCTGTGTAGGACTTCACTTCTAAGGTGTTTTATAGCAACATTAATTCGACTGTAAAGGCACTGCATAGCGCATCGGCAAAGTATTGCACCAGGCGACAGAAGCTTCAAGATTCTGATAGTCCCGGTCATGCCTCTTACTGATTCAGCCAACCTGTCGGGTGGCTGCACTAGGAATATTGACTATAAATACGGCGTGAGCTTGAGGCCGCGCTCAGTGTGTGGCCAGTAAACAAGTCCACAAGTTAGTGTGCGAATGCAAGCCATGGGTGACGAATACATTACAAAGGATTGTTTTGTTTGTTGTTGTTTTACGTCCTAGCAACATCTAAGGTCATATCAGGACGGGTACCGACTTGTGACAGTGCGCACTCATGGCGACTTTATAGTGCTGTCACACTGGGAAACCAGGCCGCCGGCACCATGACCTGGTATCCCACTCAGTCACATTATCCTGACACTGAGCACACCAGTCCTTGCCCTATCCTAATAATGCCGAGCGCCTGGCTAGGAAGCGACAAGTATCAATTTTAAAGTCATTGGTTTGACTCGACCGGGACTCGAACCCATGACCCCACAATCTACCAGCACGCGAGACAGACGCTCTAACTCATTCGGCCATCCCGTCTGGTCCCATTACAAAGGATGTTAGCTGCAGCTACATAAGCCGTGTTTACATGGGCGAGTTAAAGTTGCATAGTCCGATGGTTTTGAAATTCTGTATTTTTTCTGAGATAAATATATTAGATCGATCACTAGTGTCTACTTTACATTAGTTCAAAATTACTATAATTTTAAATGGTAAACTTTTGAGATATTTTGAGTGCAAACATGGAAAATTAGTTTTGGCAAGCTTGCCAAAACTCTGACCCCATAGACTTCTGCAGTAACAGGTTATGTTAAATTGGCTCAGTATTGCCTTCTACGCAGAAACAAATGCTTAATAAGTGCATCAGTATCTAAGTTAGACATGTAAAATCAAATCTAGATAATTAGTTTGGTTTTGAAAATTCGATATTTCATCGGACTATGCAGCTTTAAGTCGCTTCATATAAATCGCCTTGCCTAGTTCGCCTCACATTCGCCGTGTAAATGCGCCACTGAAGCGGATTAGGGCTGGTTCGCTTCATATGAATCACTTTATGTAAACCACCTAGCGAGGTGGTTTATATGAAGCGAACTAGCTTAAGCACGTCACACGCATGCACAGTTAAGACCTCAGTTTGTTTATTTGCCGGTTGATCAAAAGCGCATATTATATAATTTGGTCTATGAAACCGCTAGCTGTGCACAGATATTTTTTTCATCATTTATTTTTAGGGTTTTACTGCCCAGCAGAAGTTTTGACCATTCCAAACCAATACGATTCAGTCCATACATATCTAGGTCGAACCCACACTCTCTCGTGGCGACGTCGACGAACCCAAACTGGCGCTGGTTAGTCTGGACTTGCTCATGCGCAGATATCGATTTCCGCCTTAAACATCTCCGTGTGTAAACGGGCCCCTAATTCACTTCATATAAATTGCTTTCCCTAATTCGCTTTACAATTGCCCGTGTAAACACGGCTTTAGATAGTGAAACCATGTGCATAGTTCCAACCGCTTACAGGTAGCATATGTAAATGGGTCGTTCTCAGAAACATTGTACCGGTACCACATATTTGGTTTCCATGTTTCATTTTTCGCTTAGCTGTAATCAATCAAATCTTGTTTGAATTTGGTGTGTGTGTTAAAATGATGTTATGGACAGATGGTAGATACATAGTTAATTTTCATGTTTATCTAATGTTTTATAAGATCAAAATCAAAAGGTAAATTTTGATCTAGATACTTTGACATATGCACAACATGTATGTAAACATTTATACGAACATGGATTCTGATAATATTTCGAATTCTTTCTGGTAATATTTGGAATGTTTTCACTGTTGGTTTCCGTATCACAAATGTGGTACACAGTTTCTGAGAACGATCCAACGCCAACGGGTTACAATAATCCAATCAATATGGAAAACGCCCATCATGCATGCAACAACATTCCAAATAAGGATATATTATTTATTTACCACCTCCATGGATCCCACCAACCCCTCCAACCCCGCCCATAAGAGAAAAGCGTCTCGTTTATTAAACGATGTTCCACCGAATGTCACAGATTCAGTTCCCCGATTTAAGCAGAACGGAGGTGTAGTGAGTTGACGATGCGCGCCGTTTTCACCAGATGGCGCCACCTCTCGACTACCACATGAATGTTGGAAGCAGAGACCGACTACCCCGACATCTGACTTCGCTTCGAGATACGACAACACTATACTATCTATCCGTGCAGACCTCTGCATGCAGGCGTTTGCTGTATGTTCATATTTATTGGGTGTTACCTCCTAGGAACAACTACGGTCATATCAGTATGAATAGCGACGGGCAGCGGCTTTAACACTGTTACCCCACTTTGATAGAACTTGATCCGATATCCCATTACCCAGTCACATATCATGACATTGAGCCAACCAACCCGTGCAGCATCTTACTAATACCTGGCCCAAAACAACGTGTCAACAAGTATTATTTGGTAAATAGTTGGTTTAACTTTTCCAGGGATTGATCCGTACGCCCGCTTACATGTGAAGCAAAAGCTCTACCCAGTCGGTCACAAGGGTCAGATGGATTTGTATTCACATTGATCAAATGTGCACACGCCACGGCACAAGGTAAACCTATGTATGTGCTTGTTACAGACCTCCATTTGAAAGCACTTATACTTATCTCAATCAACCTGCGTTTTTCTCCCTTTTTGCCTTTTTAAATCAAATACAATATTATAGACGGCGTTTTAATGAGACAAGCTGATCAGTCTGAACCCTGAACCATCATACAGTCAGTGTTCCTTTTCACAGATCTTCACCACCCGCAAAGAGTCGAGTAAAATTAAATCACAATTAGACAATTTAAACACCCATGTTTGCACACAAAGCTTCTAAATTGTATATTATACTTCTCTCGATAATGAGTAGGTAACATAAGGATCTAAATCTTATCACGTGTGACCAAAACGCTGGTGGGAATAAGTTGAATGAGCGCAGTGAGCTGCTACCCACATTACCACGTCATTAGATATTTCTACTGTCACCAGTGGCAGAGGTTCATGGTGGAAAGCGTCTGTTGTTTACAGCAAAATGGCAATATGCATTATTGAATTTTAACTACAGTGTAATAGAATTAACCTAAGCACAGTTAAATACCACGGGAATATTATTTAATTTAAATGTATTATATTAAATCACAAACTGTTTCCGCCCCCAATTAGTGATGTTAATCTTATATTTAATTACCATGTCCTATCACAGGAGGATTAACAGTGACAGTACTTAGACCAGTACCCGTTTAAACTTATTAACTTTTTTCTTTTCATTCAATTGTCTCCTGAATCTCGTTTGCAGTGTGTTCATGTGATGAAATCCTATTGATATGTACAGATGTAAGTCCCCAATGAGGACGACTGTGCATGACTGCTTAGTTGCATTTAATACACCATACCCCACCACATCTATGAGTATTATAGTATAATACTTTCTCCACCCACCCCTCCACACCCACAGGTATATATATTTCCATACCCCACGTATTAAAGTTGGAGAGCCATCCCATAGATCGATACAGGGAGAAGGAACCAAGTATAGTCATTACCTTAAATAATAGCTGCAGTAAACTAAAAAGTAATCTTCCTCTATTATACAAAATGTGCATAGTTTTAAATGTACATCATTTTCGTCATATTATCCAATTACATTGATTAAATTTGGCTACTATTTGAAAGTCCATAAAAGTTCCGACTTAGACAGCAGACATTTAATTTTTAAATGCAGGGTAAAGCGCAAAATAATTACTTATGTAAATTTAAAATATTTATGATGACAATAATTATGTATAATATATTCACTGTGTCATAGGGGGTTTCTTAGTTAGTGCTGCACTCAGTATAAAGGGCGTCGTCACTACAGCAAAATGCTAACCAAGTATTAAACCAATGGTTGCATAGTAAGTACAACTTTGCTTGAATTCTCAGTTCTATATTATCAACTATGTTTCTGGAGAGTGACACAATAAAAGCACAAGGGGCCTTGAAAATCTGTATTTCTTAATGTTGCATCGTCCGATGGCGTTTGAATTTTTGTTTCATTTTTAAAATAAATATATCAAATTGATCGTTATAACCTACTAATCATTAGTCCTGAATAATTTTGATGAAGAATGTCTAATTTTGAAGCAATTTGAGCTGAAAGAACCCAAAATACTTTTGACAAGCTTTCCAAAAGTCCTCTAGCTATGACGTGTATTGACGTCTCGTGATGACCATGTGATGTAGGATGACCTAATTCAAATGTAGCCTGGTATCCTGGTATTTTCCACTGATAGCTAATGAGGCCACAAGATTGACCTAATTGGTTAATGGTGTTCATCCTTTTATGCCTGTGGCAAAGTAAGTATCCAAGGGGATGGGGTAATAAATTCACTGATTATACTATATGTGCTGTCACAAATCCTTAGCTAATGCACCAGTATCTAAGTTGGATATATAGAATACAATCTTGATAGGTGTCTTGGTTTTGACAAAAATATATTTCATCGGACCATGCAACTTTAAGATAAGTATATATTATGTTAGAAAAGTGTGTCGGAAGCTAACCTGCGGTCGTTGCCGACAACATTGAGGAAACCGACGTCAGGAGATATGTCAGCACGGTACTTTCCATGTGCAACCTGTTTGGTCAGTGCCACAAGGCGTAACTTGTCTTTGTATGATAACTGCATCGCCTTCCCTTCCTTATCTGCAAACACAAAATTAATACACATTACTTCCGATGTCGGATGAATATTACAAAAGAAAGGATAAATAAAAAATGTTCTAATCAATAACAAAACTAACTGCGATACATCAGTTGAGAATTATTTGCAATAATCACCCGCATGGAAAAATGTGATCATATTTAGTATTAATATGTTCTATCAAGTCTGATATTTCCGTTGGCAAATAACGTGCATAGATTAGCATAGCTTCACCAATTACAAAAGATTTAAAATAAATATAACATTTTCTAACATGGGTACTCCCGAGTTGCTCTTGTCCCTCAGGAAGGACTAAGCTGCGATCCAGCATGTCGGGTCGTAGCATTAGCTTACATACTGGGAGGTGGGTTGTCACCGTATTATCACCCATGATGCCAGGCCCTTGTCACCGTATTATATAGTTCGGGAGCAGAGAGGGTTAACCCTGCATTGTTGTATTAAGTTTTTTTTACTGTTGATTTTGGTAGCCAAGGGTCTCTATAAATGGCAATATTCGACACATTCCCATGTCCATGAATTTTTAAATACACCAACATTTCATGAATAAATGGCAATATTCGACACATTTTTATGTCCATGAATTTTCAAATGAACAGCACCCAAACTGTATTCAGAAGCATCTGTATACAGTTTATAAGGCTTAAAGGGATCAGGAAATTTTGGAAGGACACATTCTAATAATAGACTATTCAACTCACTCCAAGCATTTTCACATTCTTTGGTCCAAACAAAGCTACATTTATTACTAGTTAAATAAGTAATAGGTGCTACGACATCAGCATAATTAGGAATTAATTGTCGATAATATCCTGCCGGTCCTAGCAAACGTCTTACTTCCTTTTTACTGGTCGGAGAAGCGATATCCCTAATTGCAATAATTTTGTCAGGATTCGGTTTTAAACCTGCTTCACATACACCCTAACTTAAGAGTTTTACCTCAGCTACTCCAAATTCACATTTAGATTCCTTAATAGTCATACAATTATCCTGCAAGATGGCCAAAATGTTAGCTACATCTTGTTGATGACTTTCCTCAACAACATTTTCCTAAAAATGCTGAGAAAATAACATTCATCATTCTTTGGAAAACAGCTGGTGCATTAGTTAATCCAAACTGCACGCGTTTAAATTGAAAAGTCCAATATGAGTGTTAGTAGCTGTTTCAGGTCTACTTTCCTCGCCTACCATTACCTGCCAATAACCAGATTGTAGGTCTATTGTGGTAAATTCTTTTAGCTCCATGAAGTTGATAACAAATATCCTCTATCCTATGTAGAGGATAAGCATATTTAGTTGTCACTGCATTTAGCTTACGAATGGTATCGTCCTTTTTCAGCACTATAGTGACTGGTGAAGCCCATGGACTACAACTGGCCTCTCTAATATCATCTTCAAGCATTCTATCTAACTCTTTTTCTACTAGATATCTTCCGCTTAAAGGTATCCTATAAGGTCTCTGATTAACAGGATATGCACTACCAGTATCGATATGCATTTCTACCACCTTAGTAGCTCTAAGTTTAACATCAGATTCAAGAAATATAGAAGGAAATTGTATCTTCCAATAGTCTAATTCTAGAACTATCCCTGCAATTCCTCTATTCATGAACTCTAAACCTATCCACGGATGTAGAATATCACACAAGGAAACAAATTTATCTCTATAACTAATTTCAGCTGCACAAATTTCCATTACATCTGCACCTATGAGCATATCAAAGCTCAGTGAATCTACTACAAAGAAAGGTCATAACGTATCGTAAAGAGAAATATACGCTATACATACATTTGGAATTAGATGTCCAGGCAGATCTCAATCTACTACCCGGATACAATTGCCCATCGGATAGACCAATGTCAATTAAATATTGAAAAGCAGACAAATGTATCAAACTCTTAGCCGCACCAGAGTCTACAAGACCAGATAATTGAAATCCATCAAATTCAATATTAATCGAGGAACACGCGTCAAGTGTGCTTTTTAGTTTCCTGTCAGTGTAGTACCGCTCATGTTGACATTATCCGAAAATAATTTTATTTTAAATGGACAATCGTACATCATGTGTGCCTCATTACATAAGAAACTGGATATTGTACGCTTTAGCGCTGTACTAGGCCTTCTTTGCCTAAAAGCATTACTTTTCCACAACTGCGGATACGTGTGAGACATTCCTGTTGGTAATGTCTGTGTCTGCGCAAAGGTGACAAATTTCCATTGCCCCCCCAACTGTTGCGTTGACAGCGCATGCCTCGTCGTGTGCTGTGCGACTGGAGGGGTGTTATTTATAGTGGCATTTTCTACCCCGACCGGCTGCCCTAGGTTTACGTGTGCCAATCCACCATGTACGCCTTGGTTGTAAGAACTGACACGACAAGGTGTCGCAGCATTCACAGCATGAATCGCTGAATGCTCAGAAACACTACTGCCTAACGACAAGTTACCCATGCACTTTCAAAGAGATTTAATCTCACCTTGACTAGTCATCAGAACCTGACTATCTGAACCAGAGGATTTACAACTTCTTTGAGAAGAGAAAGACTTGGAAAAATCAAAAGAAATACCATTTAGACTATCTATTTGCTCACAAATAGCTAAATTACCAAGACGAGATTTAGCACATCTCTGCTGCCTAATAACAGACCTGCCACTGAGCATAGACATTTCGAAGGCTTCTTCAAGAGTTTTTGGTCGGTTCATCTCTACATACCACATGGTATTATCATCAAGTAAGGAGTCAAGAAATCTCGAAAGGAATATCTGGAAAGTATCAGTGCCAAAAACTTCAGTAGGAAGTGTAATGTATGTGAATCACCCGGTGACATGAGGGTAAGAAGATAACCAGGGAACGTCGCATGGGGACAGGACTAGTAAATAAAGCCAGTCATGAACTAGCACTCGGTGTGCAGAGTTGTATCTTACATGGTGTCAGATGTGGAAGAATAACCAAGTACTATGATGCTATCGGCAGGTATGCAGGTATTGCAATATCTCAGGGAGTTTGACGCCCCTGCCCTGCAGAGTTGTAAACCACTGCCTTGTGGTACAGGTTCTTGACAGAACCGAAGGCTAAGGGAGCAAACCCTAAACAGAAAACCACGTCACTGTGGCAGCATTAAGGGCGGTTGATGTATGGAACTCCCAACATCTCCCGACCAGCCACTGCAGGGACAAATAGTTTTGCGCCTGTCTTGACTTGTTCTTGCCGGTGTGCTCCCCGAGAGAGTGCCGCTGGTAACTTGCAGAAGCCACCAGCACTTCAACACTTTTGCAGGCAGCTTTCATGAAATGGCCTGAAGATTAACATCAAGAAGACAGAGGTGCTGTACCAACCCAACTCTACAAGAACCTTAGAGGAGGATATCATTGTTGACGGAAAAGAGCTGAACTCTGTTCCGGAATTCACCTCCCTCGGAAGCACTATATCAAGTGATGGACGCATTGATGCTGAAATACAGAGGATGGCCAAGGCTAGCGCATCTTTCGGCCGACTACGCCAGAGACTCTGGAACAACCACCATGTGTCCATGCGGGTCAAAGGCAAGATCTACCGTGCAACCGTGCTATCCACCCTACTATACAGAGCCGAGGCCTGGACAGTGTACGGGTCAGGATCACGAAAAGAGGCCAATTGGTGGAAGTTTTCGGCGTCGAGCATGGATGTCGGCGTCGATCGGTATAATTATAATTTAGCATTGACAGAGGTGTTGGAAAGTCTTTAAATTTATCCTGAATTTAAAGGTCGAGAAAATACAACAAGCTGATTTGTTTGTAGGATAATTTAATATAAAACAAAGAAATGCACGAGACTTTAAGAATTGCGACGCCGACATCTGTTTAAAGTTGTCGGCGTCGATCATTGGATGTCGGCATCGATTGGTATAATTATAATTTAGCATTGACAGAGGTGTTAGAAAGTATTTAAATTTATCCTGTATGCCTCCAAACACGACATTCACTGTTCACAGGCAGAACATTAAAGTCCCACTTGAATATGTAGTGGGAATCGGTGACAGCAACATCATACACTTTGGGCCATTTAAAAGTCTTTTCGACTCTTTGACTGTTCCAAGTACTGTTCCATGGCACTCTGTAGGTTGAAGACCTCAATGACCAAACGTTTGATTCGCGGTGAAGGAGGAGTGACCCTCCCTCTCCCTCCCTCGCTTCTGACCGTTGGGGTTATGTAATACACCCCCCCGCTCCCGGCCCTTAGAACCCGTGCCGGCTGCTGCAGCCAGCCACTGCGCCTCCAGTAGCGTTCCCCATCACTTTTCTTTTGGGCTATTCATCCATACGCTATCACCATCTCGCTGGCCTACCCCCGGCCCGACATAGTCTGCTCCACCGAGTCGCCGGCCTATGCCAACCCGCCATGCCATCACTTCCCCGAGAACGAGGCCGCCCCGCAATGCACAGATCAGGCACCATTGCACCGGACTCCGTCGGCGCGACCTCCTCCGCCTCCAGCCCGAGGCCACCTCGGTCGACGCTAGGATGGACCCGACAGCCGTCGCCGTGAAGCGCCTCACCGGACTTATGGAGGCGATCACCCGGGCCCTCCCCGTCATCCCCGGTCAACCTGCTGGAGTTTGGCTTTCCCTCCAATTACTCTGCCGACGCCCCACTTACACCAAGCACCGGGAAGCCCCGGAATATGAGCCCCACCTCCACGACCTAGTCCGAACCGAGCTCGCCCACGGAGCCCTCTTCCACGTCCCCCCCTTGACACCCTGGGCACAAGTCTCGCACATGATGACCCGCCAAGTCTGACCCCAGGAAGTGGCGACATTGTCGACCTCTCCTACCCTCCCAGAGGCAGCGTCAACGCCGGCATTCCCCGACGCGAATACCTCGGGAAACCCCATGCATACAGGCTCCCTTGTGTCGCCGACGTTGGCCGCCGCCTCGTCCAGGAGGGGCCCGGGGCCTATACCTGGACGGCCGACATATCCCGGGCCTACCACCAGCTCCTGGCCGACCCTCTATCCTGCCCTCTCTACGGCATAACCCTGGACGACGCCACCTACGTCGACCTTGCCTTTCCATTTGGTTGCCGCTCCTCGGGCGCAGCCTGCGCCCTGGTCATCCCGGCCGTCGCATGGATCCTCCGTCGCGAGGGCTTCCAAACCCTTGTCTACGTTGATGACTTTGTCGGGTGCGAGCTCACCTACCTGAGGGCTCGCCAAGCGGTTGACGGCTTCATCGCCTTTGGCGGCGCCCTCGGGCTGGAGGTCGCCACGGGGAAGTGCCACCCTCCCGCGGTGTGCCTCGCTTGGGTCGTTTCGCCATAGACAGCGAGGGGATGACCATCCAGATCGCACCTGACAAAGTCGAGGATCTCGTCGCCGAGTGCGAGACCCGGATAGCTCGCCTGACCCTGGGGCGGCATGAGCCGCAGAGTGTCCTTGGCCGCCTTAACCACGTCGGCAGCTGCGTCCTTCCCGCGAGGAAGTTCATGGGCCGGCTCCTCGCGGCGCTGCGCAGCTGCTTCTGCCCCGCCTCCATCACCCTCGGGAAAGAGGCCCTCCGTGATCTCAGGTGGTTTGCAGCCTACGGGGGCGCCTCCAATGGCCTTCACCTCCTCCGCGGCCCCTGAGATCCACCGCATCATCCTTGAGTGTGATTCCTGCCTCACCAGTGGCGGGGCCTACTCCCCGACGGGCTGCTACGCTCGAGGGTACTCCCAGGGCTTCCGTGGGCGGTTCCCCACGATTCACGAGCTGGAGGCAGTCAACCTCGTCGTCGCCCTCCGGACCCTCCTCCCTGCCGACATCGCGGGGGCGACGGTTGTCATCAATACCGACAACATGGCATCCGCCGCCTCCTTCGAATCGGGGCACGCCCGTGATCCGACCCTCGGGACGTGCGCCCGCGAGCTTTGGCTCATGGAGGCAGAGGGCTCCTTCACGCTCTCCATCCTCCACAAGCCCGGCGCCGACCTCGTCCTCAACCGCGCTCACCTCGTTGGCCCCTGGGCGGAGCCGGCTCGGACCGAGGTCGCGCGTCTCGGGCTTACCTACCTGTACACCTGCCACGATGACTTCCCCTACAACACGGGCCTATAATTCTAGGTTATACCCAGCTAGAGGTCGCCGCGGTCGACGGCCTCCCTGGCCCCCTCCACCTGTAGGAACCGCCGATGCCAGGCTGAGGGCTATATCACCTTTGCCTCGGCCTCGGACTTCGATGTTGCCGCCTACGCCGCCCCCCTATACGCTGGCGCCATGGCCCTGGCCTCCGAGTAGGGCGCGTTCCTGGGTCGAGGCAGCTGGGGGTGACCCCTCGGTCTTCACCTCGCGCCTCGCCCGAGACGTGTGTCGCGGGGGTGAGCGGGCCTCTGCGCATGTCTTGCACCCGCCCCGCCGCTCAATCCACAGCTCCTCGTGGCCGTCGCCGCCCGCCTTGATGCCGCCAGTGCCTCGGGCATTGTGTCTCGGGCCGCCCTCCTCCTCGGGTACTACGGGATGCTAAGACAATCTAACCTGCTCTCCCCCAGCCCCAAGGGGTGGGGCAGCCCCCACACCATCACCCGCGCCGATGTCGCGCCCGCCCCCGGGGGGCTCCGAGTAACCCTCGGGGGGCTCCGAGTAACCCTCGGGGGGCTCCGAGTAACCCTCCGGAGCTCTAAGACGATCTCATCACCCTTGGGGGGCGGTCACCCTCTTCATCTGTGCCCGGTCGCAGCCTGGGACGCCTCCGTCACCCATGTTCCCGGCCGACCCGGCCTTCATCATGCCCTCGGGCCGTCTCCTGGACCCTCACGGCCCCCCTCTGGGGCGCGCCCCAGACCATCGCCATGTCCGCCTCTGACACATTCACCCTCCACAGCCTACGGTGGGACGCCGCCCAGGCCTGTCAGCACGCAGGGGTCCTCTCACCGATATCATGGCCCAGGGCACATGGACCTCGGGGACGGTACATGCATACCCCCCCAGCCTCGCCCCCGCAGCCGCCCCTCGAGGCTTCCTCCCCCCTGAACACTGACATTATCTCACTTCCATTGTTTAGTTAGCTTTACCTTGTGTAGTTAGCTTTTTTATTGTTCCTTTGCCTCTTCATTGTACTTTACCAGCTCCACTTTCTTATCCTCGCACCAATAAAATGCCCTTATTCCACCCCTGCCTTTGTCTTCCTCCTTCGCTGCGGATCATCACATCTAGATGAATTTCATACCACTGAAATCAGTGTATAAAATTCTATCTGGTTATCACAAAAGTGAAATGCAAACATACATTTCAAAAATCAGTTTGGAGTACCTATTAATAATAGTATTGCCAATCAACCTCAGTCTAGGAAAGTGTTTGACGTTCAGATCTTTTGCGTTATCTAATGCACTGGAGAAGTGCCTTATTAAGGAGTTTAACCTCCATAAAGGTTACTTTTGAATGCACATATCTCACTTATTTTTTTTGGATATTTAAGAAATTAAAAATATTGCTTTTGAATCATTGGAACTTCAAGTAAAATTATAATTTGAATGTTTAGACCCCTTTGAAAATTGAAGAGGGTACATACCATTGAAAATTCTGATGGATATGGCTCTAAAGAGGATGCTAAATCGCCAGTGACCTACAATACCGGGCGTTGCAATTCATTCGCGGGCCATGTTGGATTTATTTTGTTACCATTTCTAAGAAGAAAAAAATGTTCACAACAAATGGTGTGTGTGACAATGGTTTGGCGATAGTGGCGCCATGTCCGGATTTGGGGTACCTACCTCGTCTCAGAGATGTACAATACAGTACTCTATATTTATTTCAGACTTGCCACATGATACGGGCTAGCCAATTATGTAATTGTAGTAACATGTTTTATGGTATGCGGGAGATATATGAATTATGTCATACAGATTCAGACAGGATTTTAGGTGAAAAATACAGATTGCAATCCAAAAATTGTTGCAGGTCTGTTATTTATTCGACGAACATTAAAGTGCTTACAAGATCATAACATAACATGCTATGTTACGCATGTGGATTTTAACACAGCATAGGTAGAGGCTTGCAAATCCGCGTGTACGGGCCCTCATGCTTTGCACCATAGCAAAAAGTTGACCACGCGCAGCATCGCGGCGACCAAACAACCTCTAGGAAACACCGGTTTTCTTGTCTTTTATGTACACACAGTACAAATCTTAAAGGAAAATTTGAATGTTTACAATACCAACATTTGAGTAAGTCTTTTTCTAGGAAGAAATATGTGCCAGTTGACCTCAGTGCTCGTCCCCGCTAATCGGTAAATGTCCCCCATATAAATTTAATATAACGTGTTTGTTAAACAGGCTATCTGTTTGTGTGCCAGGCGATTTGTTTGTACGTGGTGTGATTTTCGAGATGTTTCACTTTTTCTGTATGGAGATTTTGGGTTGTTGTAATCTGCCATACCCAACTTTCAGTGCTAGGCTGTGCTAATTGGTAAATGGCCCCCATATAAATTTAATATAATCTGTTTGTTACACATGTTATCTGTTTATATGCTAAGCGGTTTGTTTGTATATGGTGTAGTTTTAGAGATATTTCACTTTTTCTGTATGGAGATATGCAGTTTGCCATATAGAGGGAGTGCATGTGACATCATCACTCAGCAATCAGCGGTCAGCCATCTTGGATTATGAGCACCCTCCCTAGCCATGTTGTGAATGCATGCAGATGCAGGAAAACAGAGTTTTCTTGTGTTCTGGGAGGTTCTTGGCAGTTTACATCCAATGTGTTTACTTACACCACTTTAGCAACAACTTCTGAGGCCAAACTGCTCAAAAGAGTGGCAAATAAACCATCAAATCAGTAAATAAGCGCAGTGTAGGCAGTTGCAAGCCTTCTGTATGTAATCCAATATGGCCACTGAAAGTTGTCTTGTGACGTCATTACACCCCCTCTATTGGTTTCTTGGCAGCTCGATGCGACTCCAGTCAAAACTCCTGCCTGTATAACTATAAACCAATGAACCCACTGTGAGACAAACAGCCTACTTTCCTGGTACATTACACATCATAACTTTGCTACTACTTGACATATTAAGTTCATCTATATGTCAAATTAAAGGGATTAACAAACTTTATCACAATATCAGAATACATTTGTTTTAAGAGCATATATCATATTTGACATTTTTCTGCAAGTCTCTAGCATAGCCTAGGAAATAGTTGCTCAGAGACAACCCTCCTTTTCCTCCGTTCTGGCAATGCTTGCGCGTAGTCACTCACGACCCAACCATAGCAGTCGCTGGAGTGAATGTTGATCCCTGACTAGTGACTTGTTAAGTATAGGGTATGCACTGACATCACGCTAAGCGGAAGTGCGGCCATTGTGGAGATACAACCACAATAACAAACCCAACCTGATCAATGCATTGTCAATGGCAGTGAGCAGAAGTGCAGCCATTGTGGAGATACAACCACAATAACAAACCCAACCTGATCAATCCATTGTCAATGGCAGTGAGCAATCTTCATACAGAAAAAGTTAAATATCTCTAAAACCACACCACCTAGACACAAACCGCTTGGAATACATATAGAAAACACATTCAACGAACAGATTATATTAGATTTATATGGTTAGGGTTCGGCATTTCTATTAATTTTGAATAAAACTGACGTTTTTCGTTGTGCGTACCAGCAAACTCAATGCATTTCAATGGCCGTGAGCAATCTTCATACAGAAAAAGTGAAATATCTCTAAAACCACACCACCTAGACACAAACCGCTTGGAACACATTAGAAAACATGTTTAACAACAAGATTATATTAAATTTATAAGGTTAGGGTTCTGGATTTCTATTAATTTTGACTAAAACTGACGTTTTTCATTGCGCATACCGGCGAACTCAATGCATTGTCAATGGCCGTGAGCAATCTTCATACAGAAAAAGTGAAATATCTCTAAAATCACACGACCTAGAAACAAATCGCTTGGTACACATATAGAAAACATGTTTAACAACAAGATTATATTAAATATATAAGGTTAGGACTCTGCATTTCTATTAATTTTGAATGAAATAGACGTTTCGCCTGCGCGTACAGGCAAACTCTATGGAATGTTTACTGGTTGATATCACCACAATGGCCACACATCCGGTTGATGACATCACGTGAATACCCTATATAAAGCAAGTGTCACTAGTGTGTACCAGACACTTGCTATCCGGACTGCACTTCGTCCACACCTCTCTCTATCTCCTCTCCGCCGGCCTTGCTCCTCCTTGATATGTCTGAAAAGAGTTCCAGGAGGGGGAGCCAGCCGGCATTTCACTTTCTACTCTTACTCTGTCCGTGTCTATGGCTCGCTGGTTGGTCACCATAGAGCAAAGAGACATGGTCCTTTTACTCAGTTTGTTTGTTTGTTTGTTGTTGTTTTACGTCCTAGCAACATCTAAGGTCATATCAGGACGGGTACCGACTTGTGACAGTGCACACTCATGGCGACTATATAGTGCTGTCCCACTGGGAAACCAGGCCGCCGGCACCATGAACTGGTATCCCACTCAGTCACATTATCCTGACACTGAGCACACCAGTCCTTGCCCTATCCTAATAATGCTGAGCGCCTGGCTAGGAAGCGACAAGTATCAATTTTAAAGTCATTGGTTTGACTCGACCGGGACTCGAACACACGACCCCACGATCTACCAGCACGGGAGACGGACACTCTAACTCATTCGGCCATCCCTTTGACTCAACTCTCCTCACTTCTCTTTCCTAGACTCTACCAGGGATACTCCTGACCAGGGGAGTTGTGTGCTTGGGTGGGGCCCTGTACCTTTACGTTTTCTCTCGCTTTGTTCTCGTTGCTGGAAACGCCGCTGCACCCATCTTTACCCGCCCTTCCTCGAAACCCTTGCTGCTGTCGACTGGATACAAGTGCCCAACTACCGCAAGACCGAAGAGATTTGGGGCCGCCTCAATGCTTCGCCGTTACAACGTTGTAAAAATGTCCCCAGCTTCTACAACACTCCTTACTGAAGATTAATCTTCAACCAAAGATTGGGCTGATTTATCGGAGCCTCTCTATAAATGTTGCAGTTCTGCAACCAGTAACCGTCGTAAGGTTACAAACCACCCCCAAAGTCAAGTCAAGTGTGTACCGTTTATCATGGTTATCTTGGTTATGTGACTTGTGAAGTTGTGTCAATGTGGGAGGGCTGGGCCCAGCGAACAGATGACATCTCGAAAATATTAAGACATACCTTTGTAGAATTCCAGCGCGAGGCGATAAAGCACATGCCTGGTGAAACCCCATTTTCCCTCATATTCGTCAAGCTCTTGATCATGTCCATTTGTTTCGTTTACATCGATTACATCAACTGCATCGACAACAGAGTTCACGGCTGACGCCATCTTGTCTCTGACGTGTCGAATAACAGTATCTGACCGTATGCCTTCGTCACGACTCTATCGAAATCAACTCGGGTGACCCGAACCACGTTTTGCGCATGCGCACATCCTAGAGACTCGAGTTGAATAATCGAATACCCTTCTCCAGGCTCAGCGTGGAGAATGGTGTTTTTTTTTTTTTTTTAATAACCGATATAACTACAGCAAATTAGGATTTAAAGTATTTTATGATTGCATGGTTTAGCTATATTTCCCTTTCATTAATCTGTGTTATTACAAAAAAAAAACATATAGCACTGGTACCGATGGATGTTATCCTGCAGGACGGTACCAGCGCACATGTGACGTCATCGTTCCTTGCAAACCAAAGCCAAGAGGTGCATAAGCATATTCAGCGCTGAAAGGAGAGGGAGAACCAGCCACGTTTGAAATTGTCTGAGCCTGTTTGAACTTGCAGGAAATGGATTTTCCTTTTCTCGTTCTCGCGAGAACTCAGTGTCAGCCAATCAGAGCTCTTCTTTTTATTGCAAATGGCCACCTCCATGGGGGCTGCCATTTGCAATCGAAAAGAACAGCTCTGATTGGCTGAGAACAGCTCTCCGTGTCAGCCAATCAGAGCTGTTCTTTTTTATTGCAAATGGCGGCCCCCATAAGGGGGCGGCCATTTGCAATCAAAAAGAACATCTCCTGAGCATACCTTTGCAGGATGAGTTTCCCATTCAGTAAGTCGTGATATTGTGTGATTTAAACAAAAATCAATGTAGATAAATTTAAAATATACTTCAAACAATTTAATCTGTGCAAAAGAAACATATATATGTGTAACAATGTCTGAACAAGAACGTCCTAAAAAAAGAATTAGATCTTTCCATAATTTGAGCCAATCAGAGCTGTTCTTTTCGATTGCAAATGGCAGCCATTTGCAATAAAAAAATAACACAACACATGATTATGATAATTGAAATAAATATCATTTTATAGTTATAACAAAGTTAATGTTTATTATCAATTATTTCTCTTCTATAATCTATCAATAATGTGGAAAAATAATCTACTTCACTGAGTAGACGAGAATAGGAAAGTCTATTTCCGGCAAGTTCAAACGAGTTCAACCGTGGCTGGTTGGGTCGCACCGTTGCTGGTTGGGTCTCTCCGTATAGCGCTGAATATGCTTATGAACATCTCTGATTGGCTCAAATTATGGAAAGATCCCATTATTTCTTTAGTAGTTTCTTGTTCAGACATAGTTACACATATATATGTAGCTTTTGCACAGATTAAAGGGCTTGAAGTATATTTTTAATTTATCTACATCGACTTCTCTTTAAATCACACAATATTTTTTTTTATTGAGGCTGTATTTATACTGTCCATAGCATGTAAGCCCGGGTACCTAGGCTTGTTTTCAATGCTGGCCAGCTGTAGTTTTGGTGTTGTCTTACCAAGCAGTAGCTGCTGATAAGTTATTTGATTGTCTGCATTTCAGTAGCAGATAGATAGTCTGTTGGTATGTTTAGTAGTCTATGTTAGTTTTTTTGGGGGCCCTCTTGGCATTGTATTTTTGTTCTATTCTTATTACTATGTTAGTTGTTTTCTTAAGGTTCTATGTTAGTGTTTTGGGGTTTTCTTGGGAAGAGTTTTCCGCTTTTTTCTACTTAATTGTATACTAGCCTATTTTATTTACATGTCCATAGGCCTGTACGTAATAGGTGGTTGAGTTATGTTTGTTTGAATTTGATTTGACTTATATTGTTGTTAGATATGTTATCTGGCTTTTATATTTCTGGTTGTCCCGCCCTGGGCTGTCCAGTTGGGGGCTGTGACATATCACCTGCCCCCTTGTGGTGCAGTTCAGTTGGGGTTTCCAGTTTTTATTTTGCAGAGATATTTTTTGTATGTTTTTAGGTCAGGGATTTGTCTTTCTTTCACCGTTTGGGCATTCCATGCCTTGGCGGCCATTTCCAGCGTGTTCCTTTCATGGGCTTTGATTCGGCTTCTGGTCTGCCTTAGTAGTGGTGCCTTGCTTGCTCTGGTGTCCCTTAGTGGTTGGGTTAGACGCTTAATGTCTTGGCTATATCCATATGCTAATGTTTTTAGGTGCATTATTCTTCTTTTTTCTAGTAGTTTTACTTTAGTTCTTTTGTGTAGGCCATAAGTGGGGTGTAGTTTGTCTACTTTCAGGCAGATTTTTAGGGCCCTATTTAGTAATATCTGCAATTTTTTTAGTAGCTCTTTTTTAGCACCCATGTAAATTACATCCCCATAGTCAAAGTAGGGGAGTACCATGCTTTTGAAGATTTTTATTGACATATCTTGTGTCATATAGTTTCTTAGTTTAGCAAATAGCCATAGTTTGTGGCTTACTTTTTGTATGATATTTGTTACACACAGATTGTAGTTTAGCTGGCTATCTAGTTCTAGGCCTAGGTATTTGTAGTGATTTACACTTTCCAGTGTTTGGTTTCCTAGTGTACATTGTAGGTTTCTTCCTGTGATTGCTGTATGTGAGAAGAGTACAGTTTTAGATTTATTTCCATTGATGGTTATTTTATTGGATTCACACGGGGCCGTATGCATGGAGCGGTGTTAGCGAGCCAAAACACGTATAGGGTGGGATTTCTGGTTTAGCGCAGAAAAGTTGGTGTGCATGGAGCAGTGTTAGGCCTAACATCGAGCGTTTAAACTCGGAAATTCTAACTCTGCTCATAGCAGGTTTACAGCGGTGTTAGTGTTAGGTTAGTGTCAGGATGGAACCCGAATCTACTCAATGCTATCATATTTAACAGAATTACATACACAATAAGTGAAATCTTATCAGTTTAACCGTAAATGCGAAGCAATATTAACGCTGCTGCCGTAGCAGCGGCGATATTAATATTTTCGAATCGATGAATGTAAAGTAAACAAATCGCCACCGCCGCAGCGACGTCGATATCCATACTGTCGACGACAAGTAAAAATGGTCGCCGCCGAATCGGCGGGAATTTCTTCCGCCCAAATCTATTAAATGCAGTCATAATTTACAGAATTACATACGCAATAAGTGAAATCTTATCAATTTAACCCTAAATTCGAACCGATATTAATGTAGCCGCAGCATTGGCGGCGTTATTCATATTGTCAAATCGAGGGATTTCCCAAATCTATAAATACATTCACGTTTAGCTAACACTCACCGTTTAAGCGCCCATGCATACGGCTTGACATAGTTCTCGACGACGCCGATAACCGGAGATAGGTACCCAGAGTTAGAGGTATAACACCACACGCCGCTAACACCGCTCCATGCATACGGGCCCAGCCATCCAGCTTTAGCAGGAGGTTGTTCAGTTTGGTTGCTATCTCCTCTACTGTGCTTCCTTCTGCATATACGACAGTGTCATCTGCATATAGCTGGAGACATTCTGTCTCCAGCCATTTTTCTAGGTCGTTTATGTATAGTATAAATAGTAGTGGTCCCAGGACTGATCCTTGGGGTACACCACAGGTGACAGTTTGTTGGTCTAAGAGTGTACCATTTACTTTAGTTTGTTGCTGTCTGTTGTTTAGGTAGCTTTTTATCCAATTTATTGATTTGGATTTAATGTTGTTTAATTTTCTTATTAATATGCTGTGGTCTACAGTGTCAAAGGCTTTGCTGAAGTCGATGAAGGCTGCTCCAAATAATTTCTTCTGGTTCAATGATGCCAGCACATCACTTCTTAGGTTTGCTATTGTTTTTGATGTGGAGTGTAGTTTTCTGAAACCTCCTTGCCTCTTGTTTAGTATATTGTTTTTTCCCAGGTGCTCATTTATGTGCCTGTGGAATATTTTTTCAATTAGCTTGCCTGGTGTTTGCAAGATTGATATAGGTCTGTAGTTTCTACTCTTATTACTAGACTAGCCTACTCCTATTTACATATCATAGGCTTGTACGTAGCTGTGTGGTGTGTTATCTGGCTACTTTTGGCATGGTTACCTTCCATTGGGCATCCCGCTGGTGGGCCATGACATATCACATGCCCCTTTGCAGTGCAGCTTACTGGGGGTTTCCTAGCCTTATTTTGCACAGATATTTTTTGTAAGTTTTTAGGTCAGGAATTTGTCGTTCCTTTACCGTTTGGGCATTCCACACCTTGGCAGCCATTTCCAGCGTGCTTCTCTCATGAGCTTTTATTTGGCTTCTGGACTGCTTTAGTAGTGGCGCATTATTTGCTCTAGTAGCCCTTTGTGGTTTTGTTAGAAGTTTAATGTTTTGACTATAGCTATATGCTAATGTTTTCAAATGAATTATTCTCCTATTTTCTAGTAGTTTCACTTTGGTTCTTTTGTGTATGTCATAGGTTGGGTGCAGCTTGTCTACTCTTAGACAGATTTTTAGGGCTCTGTTCTGCAGTGTTTGCAGTTTTTTTAGTAGTTCTTTTCTCGCACCCATGTAGTTTACATCTCCATAGTCAAAATAGGGGAGCACCATGCCCTTGAAGATTTTTATTGACATTTCTTGTGTCATGTAGTCTCTTAGCTTTGCAAATAGCCACAGTTTGTGGTTTACTTTTTGTATAATTTTATTTATACATAGGTTGTAGTTTAGTTGGCTGTCCAACTCAAGGCCTAGGTATTTGTAATGGTCTACATTTTCTAGTGTTTGGTTTCCTAACTTACAGTGTAGTTTTCTTTCTGGCATTTGTTTATGCGAGAAGAGTACTGTTTTTGATTTGCTTGTGTTGATGGTTATTTTGTTGGACTCACACCACTCATCTAGTTTTAGTAGGAGTTTATTTAGTTCAGTTATTACCTCCTCTTCTGTGGTGCCATTTGCGTATATGACTGTGTCATCTGCATATAGTTGGAGGCATTCAGTTTGCAACCATTTTTCAAGGTCGTTTATATAGATTATAAAGAGTAGTGGCCCTAACACTGACCCTTGGGGTACACCACTTTATAGTGCTGGCCCACTGGAAAATCAGGCCACCGGCACCATGACCTGATGTCCCACACAGTCACATTATCCTGACACTGTGCGCCCAGTCCCTGCCCTGATCTCATAACGCCAAGCACGAAGCAACAACAGGTACCTATTTTATAAGTCATTGGTTTGACTCGACCAGGATCCAAACTTCAGTCCCTCCAGATTCACCGGTATGCACAGTAAGTCCGGCCAAGGCCAGAGGAAGAAGTGAAGTGAGGATGGGATTAGTTAGGCAGTGGGTGGGGTTACCTGTTTGTTGCCAGTGAAAATTAGTGGTTAGTTGGTAGTGGTGTAGAGTCAGCTATGGCAATGAGGTGGGGCCTGCTGGTCCTCGATGTCATGGTCTGGGTGACCGACAGTGTTGATGATGTCTGCTTTCTGGCGGTAGAAGTGAGCAAGTGCGTCCCAGGATGACTTGGAAATCCTGGAGAGGATAGCCAGAGCGGCCCTATTGTCGCTGAGTTGGCGGTCAGCGTCCTCCATGAAGTCACTGATGGCAGATCTGTTGACGGCGCTACATGAGGCGAGTATGTGGGCCATATTGAAGATCTTAGTGCTGCAGGGACAGCGCTGGAGGTTGGGGACATCAATCCAACGGCGGTAGCCAGGAAGGCCGACTGGATGGGGGATGTTTGTTCTGACCAGGTTGTACCAGAGCCAGCTTATTGAATAAGGGTTCCATACTTGTTCCTTCTGTGTGGCTTGTTCCCAGAGTTTGGTGGTGGCTCGAGAAGTGGCGGTGGTCAGTTCGGTGATGGATGGAAGGATGGCTGTCTCCACGTCTGCTCGGTTGGCACCGGCTAGAACGGCACAGTCGGCCTGGTCATTACCATACAGTCCTATATGCGAGGGGACCCATAGCAGGAATGTGTTGAGGTGTGCCTGATGCCTGGTCAAGATTATAATCTGGATCGCGTCAGCAAGGGAGTGTCGGGCATTTGGGCGGGCGATCTCTTTGATGGCATTCAGAGAGTCGGTAATGATGATGGCACTTGAGTTGTGGAGGTCTTCGAGGGCCAAGTGAATGTCGGTGAGCTCGGTATCGAGAGTGGAAGCAAAGTCTGACACCCTGGTGGTGTTCTTTGTCTTGGAGAAGGGGATGAAGATTCTGGCTCCGGCTCTACCTGATATTGGGTTAAGGGAGCCATCGGTGTAGACAGTCTTTGCGAGAAGAAATTCCACCTTCACCTGAGTTATGGCCTCGAGAGCCAGGGAGTGGAGTTCTGGGGTGGTGTAAGCCGCCTTGGCAGCAACCAGTTTGGTGGTTCGGGTTTCCACTGGGATGGAAACCCATGGTGGCTTGTGAGGGCTGAGGGCAGAGTCTGCAATGTGGAGTCCATGGGAGTCCTTGAGGGTGGTGATGGTGTCCTTGAGGCGGTAGATGTGAGGGTGACCGCGGGTCCCATCTCGGAGGTAGGCCGCAGCTCTGCGGATTGTTAGTGAAAGCCCTGAGGAGAGCGTTCTTGTGAGGTGGGTGGTGAGAAGTTGTTTATTTTGAAGTTGAGCATAATCATAATTCTTCTTGAAGGAAGCAATCAACAACTTGGCTCAAATAAATGGATTAAGGTGTTTGAAGTATAGTTGCAATTTAGTATGCTTGTATATATGTTTAAGTTGCACGTTACATCAGTAGATAACTGAATGGGAAAATCAACTTGCAAGGGTTATGCTCAATATGGGACAGTGGTCACCCATCTTTCCTCCTTTCCTCCCTGTGGACCCTTCTCATTTAATTAGCTGCTTTCATAGTCACGTGACATTTGCATTCTCCCCAGCTTTCAAGGATAGCCACACAAAATGTAGGGGAAAAGTATACAGCCAACATGTTTTGTTAAAAAGACTAACTTAGCCTATTATAATAAATACACAATTGCTATGAAATATGAAGTAAGTCATATGTGTTCTAATAATAAACATTTTTACTTGAATTGTTTCATAATTACTAGTATGGGAGAGTCATTGCAGTGGCGCGACAAGCAAGGAAGTAAGGCGGGGGTGGAGAAAAGGCACTTTATTGAGAAATGCCATTTTATAATGTACAGGATAATGTCAGGTAAATGTGAATAATGTACAGCTTAAATCAGGTAATGTCAATAAGTAAGGTAAATGTACAAGTTAAATCAGGTAATGTCAATAAGTAAGGTAAATAAAGTGAAGTAGAGTATCTAAGGTATGATAATCGCTCAGAGGGAGCCTATGAGGTGAGTCCTTGAGGTTGAGCCGAGGAGCCCTCCACTCTAGGAGTATGAAGAGTGGAGAGGGATGGTGGGTGGGGAAAAATAGCATAGATAGGCAGCGTGTGGGCGGAGGGAGGCGAGTGGCTTGTAGCAGCCAGGCGGGCGACTTATAAGGGAAGAAGTGCGGGAGGTTATGTAAGGGGCAACGGTCGGGTAGGGAAGGAGGGGGGGCCCTCCTTCCCTGCCTTGCATCAAACGCAATGCAAGCATTACGACCAATTACTAGTATGGGAGAGTCATTGCAGTGGCATCACTTAATATCACTCATGTAAACAAACCGTGATCCATCATACAGCAGCCCTGACTAGATAATCGCCGTTAGATAAAAGTACCATACTTTCACTGTGGCCATACGGTGACTTCAGGTCACCTCATCGTATTTACCCGGTCTGGTGTGCATAGATAGATAACCTCCTAAAATTGTCAAAGGGGTCCAAACATTCAAATTATAAATTCACTGGTAGGTACCCACTAAAATTTTCAAATTATTCCAAACATTCAAATTATAATTTTACTGGGAGCTCCAATGAATCAAAAGCAATATGCTTTTTGAATTTTTAAGATATTCCAAAAATTGAATGAGATATATATGCATTTGAAGTTTGTTGAATTTAAGGTTTTTTGTATTAGCTAATGCATTGGTCGTAAAGCTTGCATTGCGTTTGATTCGCAGCGGATGAGGAGTACCTCCCCCCCCCTTCTTGTCCTTCCTCTCGCGACCGTTGACCGGTAGTTACGTAATACCCCTCCCTCCCCCCCCCAGGGCCTGGCCTTATAACCCGGGCCCGCCACTGCCTCCAGCCACCCCGCCTCCAGTAGCGCTCCCCTGCCGTTTTCTTTTTGGCCTACTCTACACTACACTACACTACCCGATTCGCCGATCGCCGGCCTACACGCCTCCAGCGTCGCCGGCCTACACTCCGCCAGAATGCTGCCCAGCCGGCCAACGCGGAACCTGGAGATCCGTCAGCGCATCCGTGCCGGACCCGGCCTCCACGACCTCCTCCGTGTCGGGATGCTCCTCCATGGCGGAGCAGTGGATCACCTCGGCGGAGACGACCATGCAGGCTACGGCGTGCTCTGTCGAGCGCCTCGCCCGTGTCGTGGAGGCAATGTCGCTCACCACTGCCCCGCCCTCCGCGGCCGACGCCTCCATGGCCCTGGAAGGCCTCACCAGAATCGTCGAGGCGATGGCGCTCACCTCTGCCGCCGCCCAGCAACCCCCGGCATCTGGAGCCGCACCGGCTCCGCCGCCTCAGCAGGCCACATCGGCCCCGCCTCCTCACCAAGCAGCTGCCCGCCCCATACATCCTCTCTACCGATGACATGCCTGGAACTGGAGCCCGAAGACACACCCGGCTGCCTCCGCGACTCCTCCAGCCACTTCATTGGCGCCTTTCCGGTACGCCGCCACCGACCACACCCAGCCTCTGCCACGCAGGCCGTCCGGGAGATACTCGAGTTGGCCGAGGCGCAGAACACCGGACGCCGGAAAGGTATTCCGGCCAACTATATCTTCCCCCACGACTTGGTCGAGAGGGACCGGAGAAGGCAGTCAAGAAAGGGGAAGCCACAATGGAGGAATACAACCTCGGATGGTCGAGGTACACCCCTCCTTCCCCCCGGACATCATCTCGGGCCTTACCCATCACACCCTCACCGTCCTCAGGGATGCCATTACCCATCCGTGGCCTACCGTCCGGAGATACTCGGAAATGGTCTTCACATGGATCGCGGACGGTAGGCTACCCGACGGCTGGCACGACCCCATGGCCAGGGTGAAGTCAAGTCGGGTAAAGTCAGGTCAGGTGAAGTCGAGTCGGGTGAAGTCAAGTCCGGTAAAGTCAAGTCGGGTGAAGTCAAGTCGGGTAAAGTCAGGTCGGGTAAAGTCAGGTTCGGTAAAGTCGAGTCAGATAAAGTCGGGTCGGGTAAAGTCGGGTCAGGTAAAGTCAAGTCGGAGAAAGTCGGGTTGGGTAAAGTCAGGTCGAGTAAAGTCAAGTCGGATAAAGTCAGGTCGGCTAAAGTCAGGTTGGCTAAATCGGGTTGGGTAAAGTCAGGTTGGGTAAAGTCAAGTCAGGTAAAGTCAAGTCGGGTAAAGGCGGGTAAAGTCGGGTCGGGTTGGGTAAAGTCAGGTCGGGTAAAGTGAAGTCAAGCAAAGTCAGGTCAGTTAAAGTTGCATAATCCGATGAAAACATCAAATTTTGATAACCAAAACAATTATCAAGATTTGATTCTACATATCTAACCTGGATCTGGATACTGGTGCACTTATTAAGCATTTGTCGCCACACAGAAGGGAGCACTGTGACAATTTAATAGAACCTGTTGCTACAGAAGCCTATAGTATCAGAGTTGTGGCTAGATAAAAGATTCACCCGGTACTCGTAGTACACGGGTGAAGACCAGCCTTATATAAATACGGGGGAAAATAGCATTAATATGGAAGTGAGGCTACAGTATGGAAGTGAGGCTCCAGTATGTGGCTCCAGTATCAAATGGATACTTCTATAGGCACAGAGTTGGTGAAATGGGAGAGAATGCAAAAAAGACAAGATGGCGGCCGCAGAACGCCGTCGATTTCACTTTTAAATCTTATTAAACTAGATATTATATTATATTTTTCAACTCAAGGGTAGCGGGTAAATAATAAAACATATGTAAAGAATAATTGTTGCTTCTTAGATTGTTAAATTAGGCTCTCAATTCTTTGACCCGTTTTTTCGCCACCTTTTACATAGGGCTGGTTTGCACCCCTACTGCAGCAGTACGGGGTGAATCTTGTATCTAAGTTGTGGCATGCTTGCCAAAATTAATTTTTCATGGATGCACTTCAAATATCTCCAAAGTTAGCAATTTAAAATGAAAGTTACTTTAAGCTAAAGTAAGGTAGATTATAACAATCAATTTAATATATTTATCTTAGAAATTGACAGGAACTCAAAACCATCGGACTATGCAACTTTGAAGTCGGGACGGGTAAAGTCAGGTCAGGTACGCGGATGGACACTCCCAGTACACAGCCACCTTCCAGTTGTGGGCGATAATAGAGTTGTTACAGACACAACTAAGTAAAATTGTTCCATACTATGATTTCTAACTGAAAAACCTAGTAAACCATATCATAAAATATTAGGGATTGGATTTTAGTTGGATTTATATGGAACCAAACCAAATTGAAAGAAAACGTGATTAATTCCGTTTCACTAAGTTTTGACATCACGACTCTCCGGTGTGGTGGTTTCAGCGGGTTCCCGTGCTCAGAGGTGTCCCTCGCTTCTGCGCTGCTTCTGCGCATGCATGGATTTTGCATCAACTCGGGTCACCTGAGCCACTTATTGGCGCATGCGCACATCCTACAAACTCGGGTCGAATAATCGAATACGCTTCTCCGCGCTCGGGTGGACAATCTTTTTTTTTTTTTTTAATAACCGATAAAAATACAGCAAAGTAGGATTTAGAGTATTTTATGATGGCCCAGTTTACCTATATTTCCATTTAATTAATCTAAGTTATTCTTTTTATGCATATGGCACGTGTATTTGTCGACTCCACTCGCCGTGTTCTATTTGAATTTCTGACGACTCGGATGACCCGAGTCGCCCGGGTAGTGTTAATCGATTACGGCCATCCTTATTAGATTCTGACGCATGCGCAGAAGCGAGGGACACCTCTGAGCACGGGAACCCGCTGAAACCACCACACCGGGATTCGCTGCCTCGAACTAGTTTGATTGTATGGCCCCGACTGCCTTCTCTTTTATTCAAGGTGAAAAATTGATTCATATCTATTTTATCAAAACTTTTCATAATTTTTAATACTTTAATTATGTCACTTCTTTTCCTTCTGTAGGAAAGGGTAGGAAGTTTCAATACCTACAGCAACATAGGATTTAAAGTATTTTATGATTGTGGTGTTCTCTGTGTCGGAGTGGTTAGAGTGTCTGACTTTTTTCTAGGTCGGGCCCCTAATCTGAAGGTCAGTGGTTCGATTCCCTGTGCCCCCCACCTCTGCCAATTTGGATTTCCACCGCGGTGTATAACTTACAGAGTCATCAAAGGCCAGTTGCTCTCATACCATGTCTATGTGGTGTGGGAGGTTAAAAATCCCTTGGGTCGGTAAAAGTGTAGGCTCGGGCTTTCTATCGACAAACTGTCTAATAGTGAAAACAAGCCTATTCAGGCTTATCCATGATAGGCAGTATAAATCTTCAACAACAACATAAGCTGACAATTTGGGTTATTTAAAAAAAAGAGCATAAAAACAACACATAGGACTTGTACTTGGTAGCTGTTATCATAGAAATACAGACTAGAATGGCCAATGACCAATCAGAGACTGACCAATGACGTGTCATCCTGACGCCATATTGAAAGTTGTACACAATGTGTCATCCTGACGCCATATTGAAAGTTGTAGGTAGGCTCCGTCTCCACTGGGTTGATGACTTTCATGTGTGCTTTTGTGGTCTCGGCCGCTTTGCACATGATTATCGCCGAATCCAATGTTAACCCCGAGTCTCTCAGCATTTTCTCTTGCAATCTTTTGTCTCTGATGCCGACCACTAGTTTGTCCCTGATCAGTGACTCTAATAGATCTCCATACTCGCACGTGGCTGCCTTTAGCCTGAGGTCGGTCACATACGCATCAATCATTTCTCCTTCTTCCTGCTCCTTTGTGTTGAACACATCATCATCATCATCATCATGCTGTCGGTCGCGATGCAACAAAGACTGCTTTCATTACTTGACTGCCGCTTTCCATTTAGCTCTCTGCTGTGAGAGTTGCGTCCATGAGTCGGTCTTAATGTCTCTCAGCTTCAGGTTTCTCTTGATGGTATCCTTGAACCGGAGACGAAGGCGCCCTCTCTTTCTGTAGCCAGAAGACAGTTGAGAATAGAGGATCTGCTTTGGTAGCCTGTCTGATGACATCCTCATGAGGTGTCCAGTCCACCGGAGATTCATTTTGATCAGAAGATCTTCCATAGAGGGCAGCCCTGTTTGTTTGAGTATTTCCTTATTTGTCACTTTGTCCTTCCAGGTTAGCCTCATGATTGAATGCAGATGTCGCATCATGAAGGCATGCAGCTTTTTCACCTGTCGTCTGTACACTGTCCAGGCCTCGGCTCCGTATAGTAGGGTGGATAGCACGATTGCACGGTAGATCTTACCTTTGACCCGAATGGACACATGGTGGTTGTTCCAGAGTCTCTGGCGTAGTCGGCCGAAAGATGCACTAGCCTTGGCCATCCTTCTCTGTATTTCAGCATCAATGCGTCCATCACTTGATATAGTGCTTCCGAGATAGGTGAATTCCGGAACAGAGTTCAGCTTGTTTCTGTCAACCATGATCTCCTCCTCTCGGGTACTTGTAGAGTTGGGTTGGTACAGCACCTCCGTCTTCTTGATGTTAATCTTCAGGCCAAACTTCTTTGATGCATCGGAGAAAGCGTCCACTATTTTCTGGATCTCTTCAGCAGAGTGGGCAACCAGTGCACTGTCATCTGCGAATAGTAGCTCTTTCACCAGTACATTTCATGAAAGCTGTTGAAGTGCTGCTGGCTTTTGCAAGTTACCAGCGGCACTCTCTCGGGGAGCAAATAGAGGTGTCACACCGGCAAGAACATGTCAAGACAGGCGCAAAACTATTTGTCCTTGCAGTGGCTGGTCGGGAGATGTTGGCAGTTCCATACATCAAGCACCCTTAATGCTGCCACAGTGACATGGTTTTCTGTTTAGGGTTTGCTCCCTTAGCCTTTGGTTCTGTCAAGAACCTGTACCACAAGGCAGTGGTTTACAACTCTGCAAGGCAGGGGCGTCAAACTCCCTGAGGTATTGCTATACCTGCAATACCTGCATACCTGCTTGAACACAAACCTGTTGAACACAAACCTCTCATATATGAGGTTCTTCTTGGGCAGACAGTAAGCATCAAACTTTTGTACAACCAACTTGTACTCCATATTATTCTCCTCTGGAATTTCCACATCGCCCTCCTTTCTGGCTGGTGCGTATTTGAACGTACGATACACTGCCTGTGCCTCCGCTCCGGCAACTGTTAGCAGTAGAGCTACTTTTCTCGCTCCCTCTGGCACATTTATCGCCACCGCATACCATTTAAATTGTTCCTTAAATCTTTCCCATTTCTCTGCCACATTCCCATCTTTCATAGGAAGAACTTCAGGTGGCTTTAATGATTCCATTGTCCGCTAATTCCTTTTCACTCCTGGCACCATGTAAAGATCAACCATCACTCTCTGGCATGTGTGTTGTTATGATTTATTTAAGACAAGATGGCCTCCTCCTACCAGAAGCACATACCGGTGGCTAACACTACTTGCGTATCTGGACAGTAATCATGGCAGACAACTTGTATGTAAGCTCAATGAAAAGTGACAGTGCCTTGAATTTGCTGAAAGAACTGTAGTACTATGCAATTAATTGTGTAAAATATAAAAACATAACAGCTAAGCAACAAGGAATCACATTTCATAAGTTAGTAAGCAGTTATGCCTGATATACCTTCACCTTTAAAAATATTTGTTGAGTTTTTTGTTTTTGTTTTTTTTTGTTCAAATTTTTATTCCAGTTGAATAACATCTTTTTTCAGCACCGAGGCGCTGGTCTTCCGGCCTTAACAATTATAGTGCATATGAACTATTTATGGATGAGATGATGTGATTGTATGAACAATATAGACAGTAGTAGGTTAAAATGAGGCATTACACATTTAGTGGGAATCTTATTTTGCACATGTAGATTGGAGAATAACCATTTACCTTTAGACTATATCAGTGATTTGATGATCATAGCTGTGAGGAGACATTAATATAATGGGCATGACTTGCTGATACAGGTAGTCGTTGAGTTTGGAGTATGCAAATAATGGTTGCACGACTCATTTAAATTGTCTTGGGTCAACTATAGCTTTGTCAGTAGTATATGTTTTATTGGTTTAGTCAGGTGTTATAGGTTGGTGGGTATACTTTGGTAGTTGTTATTGTAGGATAATGAGTGTGTGCGTCTCAGGTGGTAGCCATACAGGAAGTGCTTTATTCAGAATCCGACCATAATAAACATACCCGATACAACAGTTATTTCTTTTACTCTTTTTGCCAGGGGGGGGGGGGGGGAATTTCAGAGAGGGAGAGGGAAGGGAGTGGTTTGGGTTATGTATTTATTTCAGTTCTCAACGTTTGTGGTCTATCCAGGTAGGTTTATTAATGTATGTCTATGTTGGGTACTCAACCTTTAATCTAGATTTAAATTGCAGGTAGGTTGTTGCATTCCTGGTTTTGGCAGAGAGTTTGTTCCAGAGTTGGCTTCCCTGATAAATAGGAGCTCTTTTGAGTTTGTTAGTCCTTAGATAGGGAATTTTCAAGAGGTTGCCATCTGCTGCCCTATTATTGTGAATACTTGTGTCGGTATATATTGTGTCTTGGGCTCTATTGTACATGAGTCCTAAGAGATGCCTTTTGCGCCTTGTGTCTAGTTTGTCCATTCCAGCTTTGCATGTAGTTCTTCTGTGTGTAGATTTTGGCCTTTGTAAACTGTCCTGAGTGCCCTATGTTGTACTGTTTGAAGCTTTGCTTGTTGCTGTTTTGTGAGTAGTTCATATATTAGGTCATTATACTCAAGTATTGGGAGAATCATTGTTTTGTACAGAAGAAGAGCTGTTTTTTCACTTATAAAACCCCTGATTTTTCTGAAGGTGTTCAGTTTCCCTTCCAGTGACTGATTTAATCTACTTAGTTGTTT
Source organism: Branchipolynoe longqiensis (assembly GCA_030323885.1). Classification (NCBI taxonomy): domain Eukaryota; kingdom Metazoa; phylum Annelida; class Polychaeta; order Phyllodocida; family Polynoidae; genus Branchipolynoe; species Branchipolynoe longqiensis. The sequence continues at coordinate 64,735,446 of CM059186.1, read as the reverse complement.
ATTCCCATTTAGAGTTCCATCCAGTTCAGTTCCCAAATATTTGTAGGTCTCTACCCAGATAGCACACATCCGTCGGCCCAACGGCGGCCGCTCTGTCGGCCCGACGGTGGAAACCGCCGTCGGGCCGACGTTGTTTTATCCAACCTCCCGCCGTCGACTCGACGGCGGCTGCCGCCGTCGCCCCGACGGCAGAAACCGCCGATGAGCCGACGGCGACAAACGCCGTCAGCCGACGGCGACAAACGCCGTCGGGCCGACGGCGACAAACGCCCTAATAAATTACAATAAATTACAAAACTTTTACGTCGGCCCGACGGCGACAAACGCCGTCGGGCCGACGTTGTTTTGTCCAACCTCCCACCGTCGACTCGACGGCGGCTGCCGCCGTTGACCCGACGAGCCGAGAAGACAGTCACTCTAGTGTCAATACGTACAGGGTAATTCAAATCGTATTAACACGAATAATTCCATTAATACATCCTAATAAATAACAAAACTTTTACAAAATAATCTACACATATTAATAAACAAACCTGTAAAATAATTCCTTAAAATTCCTCCGATTTTTGGAGTTATTTGTAGAAAAAGAACGCTGCTCAATGATCGCACGTGGTCCGGTGTGGAGATTCGAAGTAAACAAACCATATCGGATAATTCAAATCATATTAACACGAATAATTCCATTAATACTTCGTAATAAATTACAAAACTTTTACAAAATAATCTAAACATATTAATAAACATACCTGTTAAATAATTCCTTAAAATTCCTGGTATTTCTGGAGTTATTGTTAGAAAAAGAACACTGATCAACAATCGCACGTGTTCCGCGGGCGACTCGAGCTGGAATCCAAATTTAAAGAACTGCGCATGCGCTGCCCACCACCGTCAGCTCGACGGTGGCTCGATGGTGGACCAGATGTGGAAAATGAATGCAAACCTGCGGCGGCCCACCACCGTCGGGCCGATGGAGGCCCAACGGTGAATCAAAAGTGGAAAGGGATTGAACCCTAACGTCGGATCAACACCGTCGGGCCGACGGTGGCCCGACGGTGAGTCAAAAGTGGAAAGGGATTGAACCCTAACGTCGGAACACCACCGGCGGGCCGACGGTGGCCCGACGGATCAAAAGTGGAAATTTGGATTGAACCCTAACGTCGGAACACTACCGTCGGCCCGACGATGACCCGACGGTGACTCAAAAGTGGAAAGGGATTGAACCCTAACGTCGGAACACCACCGGCGGCCCGACGGTGGCCCGACGGTGGCTCGAATGCGGAAAGGGATTGATTCCCAAGGTCGGACCACCACCGGCGGCCCGACGGCGGCCCAACGGTGGAAAGTCGATGGCGACGGTGCGACCAATAGCCGACGTCGGCCAGACGGCTGTGTGCTATCTGGGTACCTCCCTTAGTGTTTCATTCCCAATCTTTATTTGGACTTCTGGGGCTTTGTCCTTCTTGTTCTTGGTGCCATAGAAAATATATTCAGTTTTGATTATATTGAGAGTTAATTTGTTTTCTTTGCACCATATATTTATTCTAGCCAAATTTTCATTTGTCAATTCTGCTGCTTTTGCTAAGTTATTGTTTGATACCAGTTGGACTGCGTCATCAGCAAATAAAATGCATTTTGTTTGCCTCCGTGCTTGGGGTAAGTTGTTTATGAACAGAAGGAATAGAAGGGGGCCCAGTGTTGATCCCTGTGGTACTCCAGTTTTTACTTGTCTTAAGGTTGACTCAATGCCATTTAGTTTGGTACTTTGCTTTCAATTGGAAAGATAGTTTGTCAGAAAGGCTACCGTTTTTTAACCTAACCCACTCTTGACAACCTTCTGCAACAGGATTTTATGATCTATAGTGTCAGTAGCACGTTCGCTTCGTTTATTATCGCTCAAGGTAGTCTGCTACATCATAGAACTAAAGAGATGGAATGCCAACTTCAAATCTTACGTATCTGGGAATCACAGGAAATCACTCTTAACGTACACCATTACTGACTTGGATGGGTTCTGACATGGCATCACCCCACCTGACTACCATTGATTGGTGCGAATACCAAAATATTAATATCCTGATGAGATAGCCTGGAGTACCACGCTGCACTAGTTTTTCAAACAGTTTTGCATGATTCACTCTATCAAATGCCTTAGAGGCATCAAGAAAACACAAAAACATAGTAGAATTTAAACTGTATAATCTCCTTAAGAGCATAAATGCACATATCTGTCTCATGCTTCCGCTTGAAGCCATATTGATTATCATTTGTTTTTAAATACAACTCCAGTCTATCTAGCAGTACATTTTCAAATATTTTTGACAAAATACTAGCAAGTGCTATAGGTCTATAGTTATCCTTACTGTTAATCCTTCCCATTTTGTCCTTAATTACTGGTACAAGAATAACAGAGATCATAGTATCAGGCAGAGTTCCATGTATGAGAAAGCCTGTGAGGCACATAGCTAACATGGAAAAGACTCTTGAGCTGGCATATTTGAGATGCTCTGCATAAATACTGTCAGCACCACAAGTCTTGTTACTATCAAGTTTTAATATGGCATCCCTGATTTCCTTAGCACCAACATTTATATCACTACACATTTTGACATTAAACGTAACACTATCAACATTACTGCATACACAGTTAAATAACTCTTTATAATTATTTTTCAACAGCTCGGCTATCTTCTCACACCCTACCACACCCTCAATATTTGTGGGAAGTGGTGTTTTACTATTGTCTATCAATTTGACCTCTTTCCAGAATTCTTCTACATTGTTATTCTGCAGCTTTTGCACTGCGCATGCCGGCAAACTCAAAGCATTGTCAATGGCCGTTTAGGCCCACTAATACCGACATGTCATCATAAACAGGGGACATTTCAATTGGGGATAATTGGTCTTCCTTATTCCACTACTCCTTGCCTATCGTAGTAATACCGAATGTCAGGCTAGGTAGTGACAAGTACAGATTTGTATGTCATTGGTTTAACTCGGCCAGCGTTTGAACCTGGGAATTCGAATCCCATGGCCTACCAAAATGGGAGAAGGGCACTCAACTTATTCGGCTATCATATCTAACTTGATTATAGATTTTGTCTTTCTTTTATTAAATAAATCTAAAGAGTTAGAACATCACTACTTTGGGAAATTGAAACATTTTCTAGGCCATGTACTCACCTGCCTCGGAAGGTGTGACTGGTTCGGACTCAAGGCGACACCTGGCGAGTAGGTGCTGAAGTATGGGGTAGAAGCTCCCCAAAAGGACTGAAGAAGTGTTCAGTAGCGGCAATCGCTGGTTGGTTGTTGGAGTTTTACGTCCAGTGAACAGCTAAAGTCATACCAGGATGGGTATCGGGTTGAGACGGTGCACACTCATGGCGACTATCCAGTGCTGTTTCCTGGGAAATCAGGCCGCTGGCACCATGATTCGATATCCCACTCAGTCACATTATCCTGACACTGAGCAAACCAGTCCTTGCCCGATCCTATTACTGGAAAGTGCCTGGCTAGGAAGCGACAAGCATCAATTTTATAAGTCATTGACTTGAACTCGACTGGGAACCAAACTCCTGACCTTCCACACTCAAGGCTCGCGCTCTAGCAATGGGGGACATGTCGGTATTAGTGGGCCTAAACGGCCATTGACAATGCTTTGAGTTTGCCGGTATGCGCAGTGCAAAACGTTTATTTTATTCAAAATTAATAGAAATGCAGAACCCTAGCCATATAAATTTAATATAATCTATTCGTTGAATATGTTTTCTATATGTGTACCAATCGGTTTGTCTCTAGGTGGTGTGGTTTTAGAGATATTTCACTACTTCTGTATGAAGATTGCTCACGGCCATTGACAATGCACTGAGTTTGCCGGGATGTGCAATGCAAAACGTCCATTTTATTCCAAATTTATAGAAAGACAGAACCCTAACCTTATAAATTAAATATAATCTATTCGGTGAATATGTTTTCTATATGTGTACCAAACGGTTTGTCTCTAGGTGGTGTGGTTCTAGAGATATTTCACTTTTTCTGTATGAAGATTGCTCATAACCATTGAGTTTGCAGTGTGACAGTGTGCCGAATAGGCCCACTCGTTCAGTGGCGACGCGAACGGCAGCAATTTGAACTTAAAAGTCGAGGTCCCCCATTCGGCCACCGCACCCGGTGATAGGAATGGCAATCAGGGGACAAGATTTGCAGAGAGTGGGATATGCTGCTGAAAATTATTTCGCTCTTCCATAAAAATACATGTGTAGTAGTCTGTACATGAGCTCTACTACCACGCGGTAGCAGCGGAGACTACGCCGTACACCAGCGCAGTACCACTATACTGCGCCAGGTGGTGGCACGGGTAGCCACCGGACAGACCCCAACTGGGCCGCCCTCTACTGCGGGTGGCTGATCCCTCCTCCCCCCCCCACACACACCTATAGAGTCGATGTGGGATCTGGCGAGTCAGGGGGTGGGTCAGACAACTACTGACGCCACGGAGAGCAGATGGTTCAATAAACCAAGTTGAAGCGTACTTTGATTGAATCTTGGTGTTCTTCCGTGAGTAACCGAGTGAGTAAGAGTCGAAGGGCCATGGGCCATTATACATGTTAAGTGTACCGTGTATAGGTACTTGTAGAGCCTAGGGGTATTTTAATTGCAGTTATTACAGCAGTGAAGTGGTCAACAAAACATAGTATTTACTATATTCATGGATGAAAGTGATCTTTGAAAAATAAAAGTGGAAATCCACGATTGTTGGGCGATACTCTCCAATGATATATCTATTGAGAGAATTTCCACGAAAACACAAATATTCTCCCATAGGCTTAGGACTGTCAGCAAATCGCAGAAGTCAGTTTTCATACATTACTCTGTTTTGACAGTATTATCACCCATGCCTACGCTGACAGTGCTGTCGGGTGCACCACACAATTGGCTCATAATTTTGAATTGTGGGTGATCCGGCAGAGGAAGCCCGAGACACTCACCTCACTAAGCACCCCCCCCCCCCCCATCTTCCCGTGCAAACCGCTTGACCCGCATTCGGGCTACAACCTCCAACGCGGATTGTTTTCTTCTTTGCCCGCTTCCACCCATGCAACATACCCATGCCGTAAATACAGCGGGAAAAATACACCCACGTCACAAAGCAAGATGCAGCGAACCCGCCGCGCCACAAATCCGAGAGGCCAACCGGCGAAATGCGCCACTAGCCGTGGCCTGACCCGAGCGATTCGTTCAGTTCTCAAGATGGCGGCCCCTCACCCATTTCGCAGCCTCCGCAGTCGGCCTGATCGAAGAGACCGTCGGCCAGGGCAAAGCAAGCCGATGGCATGGTGAAGATGCAAGCATCAATCGACGCCACCGAGAGGCGGTGGGGCGCCCTGGAGGCACACGCCGCTCGACAGAGGGAAGAAATGGCGGCCCATAGCAAAGTGCTTGTGGAAGCCACCGCCACGTTAATGGCCGCCACAGCCAACATGCGCCACCCGGAAGCCATCCGATTGCCAACTGCGCCGCGCAGCCCCCCGCCCCGGCCACGCCATGGATCATCGGACCGACACATCCGCAGCTATGCCAGGACACTGTCGCCTGCATCCCCAAGGGAAACTACGCATAGGATCCGCGCCGGCAGATAAGCGGACTGCGACGACCGACGCGGCTCCCCAATAAGCATATGGTCGTCCCCTTCCCCGTCGCCACGCCACTGAGGAGGGCGCGATGGCAAGTGGCATCGGGCCCCGCGCCGGGTCGGCCCCCGAGCGACCGACAGCCGACAACAAGATGACGACACATACGGCAGGGGCGCTCACTCTACGGCCGAGGAGGCAGTTCACCTCATAGTCGCGGCGGCGGATGGAAAATCCCACAGCCGTAAAAAAGGCATACCATCCAAGTATCTGTTCCCTTATGATTTGGTAGAGCGGGGGGATGAGGGAAAGGCTATAAAAAAGGGGGAGGCGACCGGCGAGGAGCGCCTTGAATACCTTGAATACTGAAGCACCTTGAATACCAGCGCGCATTCCCCGCAAGCGCCCTGGAGGCCCTGTCGCGACATCAGGAGATGGTGGCTCAGGATAATTGTTTCCTAGCCTGGCACATGGTGAGGCGATATTCTGAGGAGATATTTACCAGGATAGCGGACGGCAGGCTCCCCCATGGATGGAAGGATACGGCAGCCGTGAATGCCGTCCGCATAGAGGTTATTGCGATGGTGGGACACGGCCCCACTGCTACGGCACCTATGGCCGAGCTCCACCACACCGGAAAGCAGCAGCAGCAGAAGGGGGACAGTGACCCGCGCAGCCAGTACAACAAGGCGGCGATAGCAGCCCCCTGCCCGACCTGGAACAAAGACTCTGCGTTATGCGACAAGGTGCAAAAGGGCGAATCACATGGCACTGTCGCCCCAAAACTCACCCACGTCTGTGGCTATTGCGCCAACGTCCGTAGGATCGTGACAAACCACACGGAGGTGAGCTGCTATTCAAAGAAATCGAGGGACAGACCGGGTAAGAAATCTCATGTGGATTTTTAGATCAGCGGCGGGCACCTACATCCTCCCAACCCCGCCGTACGATTGACATTGACCCTCATGACTGTCCCCCGATACCCTATACGGCTGAACCAGACCCCCATGACCGTCCCCCGATGCCCTGTACAGCAGCGGCCCAGCCCGCTGCCACCCCATCTGTTGTTGACATTACCCCAAAGCCATGTGGCTTCCCCCCAGGCATTCCGGCACGGGATTCCTCGGGAAATCCCCCGAATGACATCATGCAGGCAGCCGGTTCCCGGCAACACAGACCGCCCCATAGGCACACGACCGGGCCGGCGGAACAAGCGAAGGCGCCCGGGCCGCGAGCTGCACAGGATTCCCCGGGAAACCCCCCGAATGACGTCACAGCCACAGCTGGTTCCCGGCGGCTCAGCCCTCCGCATAGGCATGCAGCTGAGAGCCCGGACAAGCGAACACCTCCCGGCCCCGTGACGTCATGCCTGCTGGTAAACGCGCCACCCGGATTGTAAACAACAACTGTGATCGCGGGGGCCCCGGCCTCGCGCCACATTCACCATCTTACTACAGCTTCCCCGGTATCAATACTTCCACGCCGGTGCCCCCTGCTGGCCCGGGCGCCTGCCGCAGCACGCGGCGGCCCCGCAACACAGCTCCGAAAACTGCAAGCAGTTCGAGCATGTGGTTGATCTTACCCTGTAGCAGTCCTTGGTGGCCGCCCGGAGTGCGCCCCTCCCCGCTCGAATACAGAGCCACCCTCAACAACTTCTGGCCGGTCTTGTCGGGAGAGGGCTGGGCCGACTAGCCCGACTAAGTGGCGGCCTACACAGCATCCTGGAACTCGGCCCTCCCAAACTTTTTGGCCGCCCCAGTCCCGGTCGCATCCGAACTCATCATCCCCGCATGGCGCAAAATGCTTCGCAGCTACCACGATGACCTGCTGGTGGACCACCTGGAGTTCGGGTTCCCAGCAAATTACACTGCACCGGGCCCCCCGACTCCGACGTTCCGCAACCATTGAGAGGATCCCCAATTCGCCCACCACATAACGGCGTACGCAAATGAGGAGCTCAGCAAGGGCGCCCTGCTGGGCCCCTTCGAGGTCCCGCCATTCACCCCTTGGGCACAGTGCATGACGCTCCGCAAGTCCAACCCGGGGAAGCGCCGGATCATAGTGGACCTGTCCTTCCCCCCCGGGCCACAGTGTGAACTCGGGCATCCGCCGGTGGGAGTACCTCAGCCACCCCCACGCATACAGCCTCCCGGCCACCTCGGACGCGGAGTCGGCAGACGTGTCCAGGGCATACCGGCAGCTGATAGCGGACCCGCTGTCCACACCGCTCTTCTGCATAACTGTCGACGGCCACCTCTACCTGGATATCGCGCTTCCGTTCGGGTACAGGACCGCGGCAGTCTCATGGATGCTCCAGCCGAGGGGGTACCACAGCCTGGTGTACGTGGATGACTTTGTCGGCTGTGAGGCGTCGTTCTTGGGAGCAATGTGCCCCTTCGATGCCTTGCGCGAGATATGCACTGCGCTCGGGCTGGCCCTCGTCCCTGAGAAATGCTGCCCCCTGACCGTAAAACTATGGCTCGGCATAGTATGGCTCGGCATCAAGCTCAACACGGAGGCCATGGTCCTCCTCATCCCCGACTGTGAGCGATGGCTGGAATGCCCTCCCTCACCAGGAAGGCCCTCCAGAGCCTCCTTGGCTGCCTCACCCACATCAGCACATGTATCCCGGCGGCCAGGAAGTTCATGGCCCGCATCCTTTGCAGCTTGAGGGAGTCGCTCACCATCGGCCAGCCGGCCGTGGACATCGACCTTTGGCGCGACGTCCGGTGGTTTCGCGACTTCGCAGCCAGGGAGGACAGTGTCTGCCTCCTTCCGCCTACGGATCGGCCGACCTGGGTGATCGAGTGCGACTCCTGTCTCACCGGCGGGGGGGGCCTTCTCGACCACCCACTGCTTCTCCGAGGCCTACGACGACACTGTCAACGCCGCGTTCTCCACCATCCACGAGCTTGAGGCTGTGAACCTCGTGCTGGCGGTCCAGATCCTGGCCCCCCCGGCGCCCAGCGGGTACGAGGTCGTCGTCACCACCGACAACGCGGCCTCGGCCCAGGCCCTGGAGTCCGGGCGTGCCTCGGATCCCACCCTCGGCACGTGCGCCTGAGAAATTTGGCTCATCACATCGCTTGGATCCTTCACCATCAAGGTCCACCACAAGCCTGGGGTCGAGCTGGTCCTGGCAGACGCCCTCAGCCACGCGCACTCCTCACGGGTCCCCTTGAACATAGTCCGCGAGCAATGTCGCTTAAGGGGGTTGGGGGGGCATAAGGGCCACGCACTCCCCGAATATGTTCACTCATGACCTATGATTTCTTCCGCAGACTATTACAGGCGGGCCCACGAGCACCTGATGACCCTCCACCGCGCCGTCCTCGCATCAGGCACCTGGCACAACCGCGATCGCCACGCGAGGAGGTACCTCGAATTTATGCTCGATCGGGGCATAGACCACCTCGCCCCGGCCGCCTACGACGTCGGGCACTTCATCACCCACCTGCACCTCGAGCTCCCCTCCCCCGCCTTGGTCGCGAACGCCCTCGCCGGAGCGCGCTCCTGGGTCCGGGAGGCGGGAGGGACATCGCACCCTTCGATACCCCCTTCGCGGAGCTGGTCATGTGCCGCAGCGAGAGGATATTCGCCACCCCGATCAGGAGTGCCCCTGCCATCACACCCCAGATCATTCCATCAATCTTCACACACATGCGCGCCCTTGGGCACCTTGGGGTCACCCCGTGGGCCGCGGTCATCATCTGCTTCTTCAGCTTCATCCGGCAATCCCACCTGCTCTCACCGCCCCACGCCGCACACGCTCCACCGCGATGACGTCCAGCGTGCCCCGAACGGCCTCCACCTGCACATCTCATCATCCAAGACAACCCGCTCCCCGGCGCAGGCGGTCTCCCTCTTCATACCAGCGCTTCCCGGGTCACCCGTGCGTCCCATCCGAGCCTGGGACTGGGCGATCGCCTTCGTGCCGGCGCCGGGTGATGCCCCGGCTTTCTTCGCGTGCGTGGGCACCCCTCTCACCCCAGGCGACATCACACCTCTCCCCTGGGCGGCCCTCGAGGCCGCGGTGTTGCCTGAGGCCACCAGGTACACCCTCCATGGCCTGCGCAGAGGAGCAGCCCAGGCGTGCTCTTCCCGGGGGGGTCGACCTCTCAGCCATCATGGCCCAGGGGACCTGGGAGTCGGACGCAGTGCACGCCTACGTTCCAAAGATCGTCCCCGCGGATGCCCCGAGAGCCTTAGCATTGTGCTTTGGGTCGGCTCCCGGGCCTACCTCAACGGGCTCCCAGCTCCTCCAACTACCCTCCGCTAATATCCACCAGGTGGACTGAGCATTGACATTGATACCATCAAAACACATGCACCTTGATATTACATAGCATGGAATAAACCCTAGTTTCTCCTGCACATGTCTCGAGCTTCCTCTGTCCGAATCAGACTACACTGATGTTGCTGCATGGTGCAGTATGGTAATTGGTATTGGGTGACACTAACAGTGCCGTGGTGTTTGAACAACCTATCAGCATTCACTAATACTGATAGTACTGCAGCGTTTGAACAATGTATTATCATATCTATACTTTAAATCTCAACTATATCACTCAACAGAGAATATGAGTCTAGTAGCCACAGGTTGACCACAGATAAAAGATGGTGGTTCGTCATCATCATCATACTGTCGGTCGCGATGCGACAAAGACTGCTTTCATTACTTGACTGCGATAAATACATTATGTTGATCGTTATATTGGACTTTATTTTAGCTTGAAGTAACTTATATTTCAAGTGGCTAACTTTTGCGATATTTGAAGTACAACCATGCACAATTATTTTTGGCAAGCTTGTCAAAACTCTGACCCCATAGGCTTCTGCAGTAACGGGTGTTATTCAATTGACTCACTATTGCCTTATATGTGGCAAAAAATGTTTAATAAGTGCATCAGTATCTTCGCTATCTCGAGTATTTCCCGCCGATACTGGGCTTCTAGTAGGACTGTCTGTGCCCTCTGGCCCTCAAGATGCGCTTCTAGTAAATGTATGTGCCCTCTGGCCCCCGAGCTGGGCTTCAAGCAAAGCCGTCTTAGCTTTGTTCTTCGTGACTCCTGTTTCCAGCAATTCCACTAAGGACGCACGCTCATCTGTCGCGGTAGGGAATTCTGTTTGCACTGGTCTCCTCCTGCGTCTTCTCAACCGCGGGTCCCTGGATGTCACCTGGGTGGCAGTCACCGTGAGCCGTGTTCACACGGGCAAAATGTGAGGCGAATCAGACAAATCGAATCGGGTGAGGCGAATTAGCGGACTGTTCACACGGGCAGTACTTGGGCCGGAAATCGAAATCTGCGCATGAGCAAGTCCAGGCTAACCAGCGCCAGTTTGGGTTCGTCGACGTCGGCCGAGAGAGTGTGGGTTCGACCTAGATATGTATGGATTGAATCGTATTGGTTTGGAACGGTCAAAACTTCTGCTGGGCAGTGAAACCCTAAAAATAAATCATGAAAAAAATATCTGTGCATAGATAGCGGTTTCATTAATTAAATTATATAATATGCGCTTTTGATCGACCGGAAAGTCAACAAACTAAGGTGTCGATTGCGCATGCGTGTGAGGTGCTTAATCCGCCTCAGTGCGTTCACACGGACAAAATAAATCGATTCACAGAAATCGCCTCACGTAAACTACCTCGCGAGGTGGTTTACATTATCTGGATCATGTGAATCGATTCAGCCCTAATTCGGACAGGAAAGCCAGAGAGCGATATCAGTCTTTGGGAAATGGAGGTTTTATTCACATAACACTCTTATACAATCTTAGTCAATTTTAGGGTAGTTTTAGTCATAGTTAGTTAATTCATTCAGGCAACCTCCTACATCTCTGCAGAGGGCAGCGCAGGTCACGGGTTCGAAGCCACCGAGGGGGAGCCCCGAGCCGAGCCTATTTAAAAAGAGGGTGGGTGGGTGTGGTCAAGCAAACGTTACAGGTTGGAGGAACCGGGCCGAGTGCCCGAGTGGCGGGACAGAGGTGTCCCTCTAAGTGTGCGGAGTAGAATCCAGGGGTCAGCACTGGCCTTCCTGCCGAATTAACCACAATTTGAAATTATGTACCAATTCGGACAGGAAAGCCAGAGAGCGATATCAGTCTTTGGGAAATGGAGGTTTTATTCACATAACACTCTTATACAATCTTAGTCAATTTTAGGGTAGTTTTAGTCATAGTTAGTTAATTCATTCAGGCAACCTCCTACATCTCTGCAGAGGGCAGCGCAGGTCACGGGTTCGAAGCCACCGAGGGGGAGCCCCGAGCCGAGCCAAACACAAAGCCGGGGCTCGGGGGGCGACCGAGGTTACCCAAGGAGGTAATTGGAGTGAATCGTGTCCGACTCCCAACTTCGAGGCCATTAGTGCCCTGGGGCCCATCTGACGGGCTGCGCACGCCCAAACCGCCCCCTGCGAGATCGTGCAGTATGAACTGGCCCAGGGACAGCCAGATCCTCCAGGGCTTCCCTGAGCAGCATGATACTCCTCTGCAGGGTCACTAGGATGTCAGAGTGGTGATGACTGCTGGGGTGCCCGAGGGCACCCGCGGACAACCCAGGCCCTAAACTACAGCGCAGCCCCGTCTGGTCACAGCGGTGAGCTGGGTGTCGCCGGTACAACACAGGGGGTTGCCTGCCCAAGCTCCTGCTCACTCGATTGACGTGGGTGACATTGTGGACGTGGGTGACATCACCGACGAGAGTGCTGCGTGTGGCATCATGGACATGGGTGATGTCGTTGGCGTCATTTTGGCTTGGGTGACGTGGGTGACCTTTTGAACATGGGTGACATCACTGACGAGAGTGATGCGGGTGACGTCATGGACATGGGTGATGTCGTTGGCGTCGCTTTGGCTTGGGTGACGGGGGTGACCTTTTGAACATGGGTGACATCACTGACGAGAGTGATGTGGGTGACCTTTTGAGCATGGGTGACATCACCGATGAGAGTGATGCGGGTGGGTGACCTTTGGAACATGGGTGACATCACCGACAAGAGTGATGCGGGTGGTGTCATGGACATGGGTGATGGTGTCGGCATCATTTTGGCTTGGGTGACGTGGGTGACCTTTTGAACATGGGTGACATCACCGACAAGAGTGATGCGGGTGGCGTCATGGACATGGGTGATGTCGTTGGCACCGGTTTTGGCCTGGGTGAGATGGGTGATGACGTGGGTGACCTTGTGGACGTGGGTGACATCATTGCTGAGAGTGATGTGGGTGGCGTCATGGGCACGGGTGACGTCTTGGACATGGGTGATGCCATGGACGTGGGTTACATCGTGGTCGTAGTGACCTCATGGACTTGAGTGACGCTCTTGACGACTTCGGCGTGGTGAGATCGCGGACATTGCATACATGTGCACGACTGGGGCGACGTGACTGTTACATCACGCATCGATGGCCTGGGTGAGTGTTGACAATCGCATGGTCACTGGCATGTTTGATGTGGTTGACATGGGTGTTGTTGCTATGCTGCGATGTCAATGTCAATGTTCACACAGAAATCACATCCTTGATGTTTATGGACTCAGTGCCAGTATGTGTGTTGTCCTAGCAGAACAAGTCGGCCATACCTACAGAGGCACCCCATGGCTGACATTTATAGACTCAGTGCCAGTATGTGCGTTGGCCTAGCGGATATCAAGTCATCGATGTCCACAGACGCATCCAATCACCACTGCCTAAACAAATCTCAGATCACCAATGTTTGCACAGATTTGTTCAATCGTGAACGTCTACACAATGGAAGGCTAGCTCCCCGCGCTGGTGGAATACGGGAGGCAGCCGAGTAGCGGGAAGCCAGGTGGCTTCACTGTCCCGAGGGTGGCGTGGGAGGCGGGACCCAAGGGACCACAGGCGCGCGGCCAGCCCGGGGCTGCCCACACCTCCGCAGCAACAATGTGCACATTAAACACAGAGTTGTCGCTGATGTTTATGTTAGTGATGCTTCCTTAAGTGTATGTTGCAGGCAGAGTCAGCGTCAGTGGGGCATGACCTCTGTTTCATGACATTCGCACAGGTTCCAGGTCGCTCGGCCAAACAGTAGGGAGCGAGCCGGCACCTGATGTGTGTCACATCCAAGGGAGTCAGGTTCGAATCCCTATAGTCCTCCCGTTTGGTGTAGTTGCCTCGGTTGGGCCATGATGAGGTTGGGCCATGATGAGGCCGTCAACACCGGAGATGGGGTGCATCCTAGATAAAAGATTCACCCCGCACGTCCAACAAAGGCGATGGCAGCGTAGTCTCTTAGATTAAGTCAACAGCCCTGTCACTTTTGACCACAATTCAGGTTAAGGGTGTTTACAGACTTTCTGTCATAATGTGGGTGCCTCGGGTGGTATCACTAACACACTGTCACCGTCACAGTTAAATTTGTCCATTGTGTATGGGGTTTGTCAATCCACACATCTGAAAACTCGTATTCCCAGGTGGTCACCCATCCAAGTATAATCAGGCGAGAGCCAGTGGTTTGAACATGATACGGCTGTCAACAGCGCCGTAACTCATGCATGCGCAATTCATACAATATACTAGTTTACTCGGGAGACGCCACTAAACGCACAAATTATTCGTTTGCTGAACTTGTAAGAACGAATCTACACAAGACTTTCTATCCCCCAGCATTCTTGGGTTTTAACACGACACCGACGCCAAAATACTCTGGCAATAATCGGGGTGGGAACGTCCGAGCGCCATCAAAATGGCGACTGCCAATCTAGCATACCGGAAAACCCAACGGTTTAACGCCGGTAATTCTGTTAATATTACTTGTTTGATGAGCTTGTAGGAACAAAAGCTACGCAAGAATTCGACTCCTCCAGCATTGTCTGGTTTCAACAGGATAATGATGCCAAGATACCATAGCGATAATCGAGCCACTAAGCCAAGGGCCAACACACTAAAACAATGGCGACTGTCAATCTAGCATACTGGAAATGTTAACGGTTTAACGCCAATTATTCTGCTAATATGATACCAAAGTAACCAACTTCTCATGTAAGCTCCTAAAGGGTGGTATCACTAGTGTATTGTCACTTCTGTGTATCACTAACACACTGTCACCTTGTGGAGCAGGTGGCATCCATGGGAGTCAGGTTCGAATCCCTCGAGTCCTCCCATGTGGTGTAGTTGCCTCGGGTGCTGTCATGGCGGTCAACAACGCCGTACAAACACGCATGTTTAATTCATAACTATACTCGTTTCACTCGAAAACGCCACTAAGCGCACAACTTATTGGTTTGATGAACTTGTAAGAACCCAATCGCCCAAGAATTCGTATCCTGCAGCATTCTTGGGCCTCAACACGACAATGACGCTAAATACAATAGCGATAATCGAGCCGGTGCGCTGTCATCGCACACGGGGCGATAAGACAGCTAGTCGGCGCCCGGTTGATGAGATAACGGACGACGACTTACTTAGCACTATATCCAAATTCATCCAGCCGAAAAGTTGACTGTCGGGCAGTAACATCGTCATCATGCTGTCGGTGGCTTGCGACAAGGACTGCTTTCATTACTTTACAGCCTGTGACAATTCGACGTGCGTTTGTTCAGTTGCGAGCAGGAATTAGGTCAAGATGGCCACCGAACTGTGGTATGGTGTATCTAGCGTACCAGAAACCCAACGGTTTTAGCCGATAATAGTGTTAATATTGCTCGTGTGACGAATTTGTAACAAGCAAATCTACAAGAATTCGTATCCTCCAGCATTCTTGGGCTTCAACACGACAACGACGCTGAGATACCATAGCGATAATAAGCCACTAAGCCAAGGTCTGACACAACAAAGGAATGGCGACTGTGAGTCCACGTACCGGGAATTTCAACGGTTTACGCCAATAGTTCTGTTAATATTATCGCCAAGGCAACCAGCTTCGCACCTAAGCTCCTAGAGGTCTTTATGAAGCATCGTGTGAATTATTTCCATACTTACTGCGAGGTTTCAAGCAAACGTTACAGGTTGGAGGAACCGGGCCGAGTGCCCGAGTGGCGGGACAGAGGCGTCCCTCTAAGTGTGTGGAGTAGAATCCAGGGGTCAGCACTGGCCTTCCTGCCGAATTAACCACAATTTGAAATTATGTACCAATCCGCCTCAGACGTGCGTTCACACGAGAAATGTGAGGCGAACTAGGCAAGTCGCTTTCTACGAATCGATTTACATTGCCCGTGTGAACACGGCTGTGGACGCGTCTGGAGTCAAGATGAAGGTTTTTTTTTTATTGTAACTGGGAGACGAGGAAAATTGCATTTAACGATCAAGGAGATATGACTATTAGCGTCACATTATGAATTCAATTATTATGAGGATTTTGTTAAACCACACACATAACCCATACACATAGTCTTTCACACTAAGCTGAGTTATACAAATCAATAATGCAACATACAATTTCCGATACTACATGTATCTTTACACTATGACCTGAAACTGACTACACCTTTGTAATAAAGTATTGGTGATGGGAACATATGTCATGAGACGTCAATTATGAGCCACATATAATATTTATCTGGTTGTACAATAAATGGCGTGTCCGCGGCAATACACTCAGTGCCTGTTGGAAAGGTTGGTGATGGGGTCATCGTACAGGTGACGGGTAGCCTCCAGCTAGCCCGGTGTGGCGGTTTCAGCGCCCGGTCAGTTTCAGCGCCCTGTCATGGTCAAAGCACCCGGGGCCTCGCCGGCTACAAGCTCAGCTGGTGCCCGGTGTGGTGGTTTCAGCGTGTTTCCGTGCTCAGAGGTGTCCCTCGCTTCTGCGCATGCGTCAGAATCTAATAAGGATGGCCGTAATCGATTAACACTACCCGGGCGACTCGGGTCATCCGAGTCGTCAGAAATTCAAATAGAACACGACGAGTGGAGTCGACAAATACACGTGCCATGTGCAAAAAAAGAATAACTTAGATTAATTAAATGGAAATATAGGTAAACTGGGCCATCATAAAATACTTTAAATCCTATTTTGCTGTATTTTTATCGGTTATTAAAAAAAAAAAAAAGATTGTCCACCCGAGCGCGGAGAAGCGTATTCGATTATTCGACCCGAGTTTGTAGGATGTGCGCATGCGCCAATAAGTGGCTCAGGTGACCCAAGTTGATGCGAAATCCACGCATGCGCAGAAGCAGCGCAGAAGCGAGGGACACCTCTGAGCACGGGAACACGCTGAAACCACCACACCGGCAGTGTTAGGGACCGATTAGGCTGAAATCTATTGAATGCGATCATATTTAACAGAATTACATACTCAAATAATGAAATTTAATTAAATTAACCTTAAATTCCAAGCGATATTAACGTAGCAGCTAGATCGGCGTTGAATCGCCGAGTGTAAACAAAACACATAGCAGTGCTATCCGCAACATGCGAAAATCCGCGCATGCGCAGAAGCGACGACAGGCCGCTGAAACTGGACCGGGCGCTGAAACCGCCACACCTGTGCGTGTCTGTCGACATCCCACAGTCGGGCTGGCTCAGCGTGAAGGTGGTGACGTGTGTGTCTGCCTCGCAATCTGGCACAGCCTCGTACCACCCAATCTCCACCTCGCTTTCCACAGGCAAATCACATGGCCCTGCAAAAAGTCCAAATTGCGATTTTTAGTCTGTGCACTTTCTGTTGTATTCTTGTGGGTGCGGGCGGGCAGTGCTGGGTGGGGTAGGTATGAGTAAGAGTATTGTTTAGTGGTGGGTGAAAAGGACATAGTTTGCTACAGGTGGGAACATATGCCATGCAACGTCAATAGTTAGCTGCAGAATACATACTATATGGTCAGTTCTCATAAATCTGCAACACGCATGTTTTAAATACCACAAATGTGGTATCTATGTGTACGATGTGAGGTAATAAAATTCGGGCCCAAAGATAGTGATAGTTGGCTAGTTGTTGGACAATTTCTAGCACACAAGTTGTGATTTGTGTATATAAGCTTTGCTTTGTATCCTAACATTTGTGGCGAAGTTGGTAACAATTTTGGTGAAATAAATTAAATAAATGTAACAGCAAATATGATATAGCAGCACATGTATGACTATTATCCGGGATAAAGCACATTGTACTCACTGGCAAAGCTGGCCAGACAGGGTGCTGGAAGAGAGGTAGAGAGAGTTAGGATTTTACCTAATAATTTATGTTGCGATTGAACACACCATTAAAATGTCCAAATACGAACAAACATTCATGTTATGCTTTGGAGGTAAGAGTGTAGCACTCACACTACCACGATTCTATTGCAAAATCAAATAACTTGTTATAACCGCCGTTTCACCTAAAAATTTATGTTGCGATTGAAGACACCATTAAATTGTCTAAATAACAGAGACTCGTGTTTTTTGTCGCATTCGCATTCGCATTCGCATTACGCATTACGCATATATGGAATGCGCCCTTTATGCTTTGGAAGTAAGGGTGTAGCCCTCACGCTATCATGATTCTATTTCAAAATCAAATAACTTGTTATAAGCGCGGGTTTAATTAGTTATTGTTATAAACTTACCCCTCACGTCTGTGTAGAGGTTCGACTGCAAACCTATTATTTTTTGGACGCTTTCATCGTCGGGGAGTGGATGCTCCGGAGGCCCTCCTCCCGTCTCCATGGCCCTTCTCTGTCGGTTGAGGACCTCCGACTTCATGGCCTTCCACTTTTCTTTGATTTCAGACTGCGAACTCCTAGCAACGCCACACGAGTTGATAGCATCGACAACTCTGTCCCACGCCAGGTTTTTTTCGCGCAGGGTAATGTTATTGCTGAATGCCGAGAACATTTCCCTCCCCAGCATCACCTCGTAGGACTTGGATTTCCTGGTCCCCGTCGTTGGCCTTCCTCGGGTGCTTGGTGGGACAACCTGATCCTTGAGAAGCCATCGTAGTAGTAGTAGTAATAGTAATAGTAGTAGTAGTTGTAGTAGTGGTGGTGGTGGTGGTGGTGGTGGTGGTAGTAGTAGTGGTAGTGGTAGTAGTAGTAGTGATGCGGATAGTACTTGTGGTAGTCGTCGGTGTGTGTATGTGTGTGTGTAAAACTGTGTGGGGCAGTGTGTATTTATGTATGTGTCTGTGTATGTATGTGTCTGCGTCTCTCTAGCTGTGTTTACACGGGCAATTTAAAACGCCTCATATGAAACGCCTTGCCTAGATCGATTCACATTTGCCGTGTAAACGCGATGCTGTGGCGTTTTAGGGCTGAATCGCTTCATATGAAACGGTTCATCTATACCACCTTGGGAGGTGGTTTATATGAAGCGATTCAGCTGGTTCCTGGGAGGAGATAGGATAAAATAGTACAGCTTGCCAGCTACAGGGGGAGCAGTAACTAATCACTGGTGCCCGGCAGTGTTAGGGCCCGATTACACCGAAATCTAGTGAATGCGATCATATTTAACAGAATTACAGACTCAAATAATGAAATTTAATTAAATTAACCTTAAATTCCAAGCGATATTAACGTAGCAGCTACATCTGCGTCGAATCGACGTGTGTAAAATAAACAAATAGCACTGCTTGCCGGCTACAGGCGCCTGCTGGTTCCCGGCGCCGACACACTTTCAAACTCGCTCGTGTAAACGCACCACTACATCGCTTCATATGAATCGATTTGTCTAGATCGTTTCACAATTCCCCGTGTAAACACGGCTTCTGTGTGCGTCTGTCTATGTAGTAGTAGTCGTGGTTGTATTACTTGTAGTAGGTGTAGTAGTGGTACTGAGTGGTAGTGAGTGGTAGTGACTGTCTGTCACTTGTTGTATGTATGTATGTATGTATGTATGTATGTGTGTGTGTATGTATGTGACTGTCTGTCACTTGTAGTTGACAAACCAAAGTGACTGTGTATATATGTATGTATGTGTCTGTATGTGTCTGCCTCTGTCTGTGAGCGTCTGTAAGTAGTAGTAGTAGTGGTTGTTGTAGTTGGTGCAGGTGTACCAGATGTAGTAGTTGTAGTATTTGTAGTAGTCTTTCGAACGGGTAAAGTCTTATTTTGCTTGTGTATCTGCACAACACATGTGACGCTGGTCCAAACGGATAACAATGCGCATACAGTGGGGCTGCCAGGAACAAGTTAGAGGGGATACCCAAAATCTATAGATCAAACCCCAGTCACACGAGAGCCAGCGTCCGCCACCGACATCCCTATGCCCAAAAGGATGCCAACCTCCCAGCGTCCCATTTGATACATTGATTCAAATACGTGGTAGGCGCCAGGGCGGCGCCAGGGCGGCGCCAGGGCGGCACCAGGGCGGCGCCAGGGCGGCGCCAGGGCGGCGCCAGGGCGGCGCCAGGGTGGCACCAGGGCGGCGCCAGGGCAGCGCCAGGGCGCAGCCCGGGCGGCGCCAGGGCGGTGCCAGGGCAGGTGCCAGGCCAGTGCTAGGTCGGCATCAGGGCGGGGAGGGCGGCGCTGGCTGTCGCCGTATCAGGGCCGGGGCCGCACCAGGGCAGCATCAGGGCGGCGCCAGGGCGGCGCCAGGGTGTCACCATAGTGCCTACCACCCGGTGAGCGCGGCATTGCATATTTTGGCGCCGCTAGGTCGGTGCCAGGTTGGCGGCAGATCGGCGGCAGATCGCCAGCAACTCGCCAACCCAGGGCGGCGGCAGGGCTGCACCAGGGCGGCGCCAGGGCGGTGCCAGGGCGGCACCAGGGTGGCGCCAGGGCGGCACCAGGGCGGCGCCAGGGCAGTGCCAGGGCGCCAACCATTTTGAATGGCGCCGCTGGAACAGGACGTAAGGAGGTTGCACATGCAGCAGCAGCAACCTCCTTGCGTCCAAAATTCCCGAAATGGACGCCGGGAGGTTGGTGTCCTCGTGGCGACAGCACTCAATCAGGGCGTAAGAAGGGCGCAAGGAGGACGTTTTGACGTCGCGAATCGATCATTAGCAAACGCAGGCCTCGTGTGACTGGGGTATTATAGCGCACGTTTAGAATTGACTTGGAGGGGGGAAATTATGTTTATTTGACACAAATCGAGACCATATTAACGCCGCCGCCGCCACAATTTGCCCAAATGCAACCACAATTAGAAGCGATCTTTAGGACGCCGCGGCATCAGGGCGATATTGTCAAATAGCGGTGCTCGCCGGCAACAGACTCAGAGGGATTTCCCAAATCTATAAATAAATTCATGTTTAGCTAACACAAACTGTTTAGGCGCCCATGCATATGGCGTGACATACTTCGCGACAGCCCTGATAACCGGTGATGGCTACCCGGTGTTAGATGGTTACACCACATGCCGCTAACACCGCTCCATCCATATGGCCCATGGTAAAATCTAAGGTCATATAAGAACGGGATTCACACTAACCAATTGCTACCATATATATCCTACATTTTATTTTGCGTTAATCGACCTCACAAAGTCACAGCCTAAACTGAGTATCCCTACTAACAGTAGCGCAGGGGGTAGGTATATACCAAAATGTTGCAAATGTGACACCAAAATAAAACCCCACAAAAAACTACCAACTACGATGACTAAATCGAGACTATTAGTGTTCAGCAATGAAAACAAACTGTGATGCGACTTACTAAGTTACTTGTTATGGACAGGGTAAATAAACCATCAGAAACTTTGTAAATAAAAAAATCGGTTAATATTTTTTTAATCGCAGAAATCCGCGAAAACGGGGAGATCTTTCATCTACCATTGATACATTTTTTTTTTTTTAACTGTGCTGATTACCTGGATATCTACTGCTGAGCATGTGAAGCACTTCGATTAGGGACCAGCGTACATCAAGGTGCAGGTGGAACATGTGGTAACTAGGTAACTCCGACTGGAAATATAAACAATGAGAAATTCCATGCATAAAGCACATGTTTCCATCTTCTGTATTCCAAAGGAATAAATGTGAAGATGGGTCATTCCCTGAAACTGGGCACTACATATTTGGTTTCCACATTATGATTGTTATAATTAATTCTTTCCTTGTTTTTTTGGTAGCCTCGGAAGCAACCAGGTCGCTATGGACGTAAGTGTGGACGGCGGTGGAGGTCCAGGCACCAAGGTCCATAATTTCTTGGAGGGTCCCACCTGCTTCAGCCATGGCTTGGGCACCACCTCTGCATAGTCTGTGGAGCATGTAGGAGTCCGCATCAGGGACTCCAGAGGCCGAGAGCGCCATGCGAAGGGGTGCTAGCAGGGTGTCTGCCTGGAGGGGCATTCCTTCACGCAGGACGAACACTGGACCCATAGGAGGTGGCTGCTGGGACCGTATTTAGCCGTCCCAGGTGGCTACTTGGCATGCAGCGGAACCGGTTACCGGTGGTATGGAGATGGCGTACCGTTGGTCATCTCTCCATTTGCTCTTGATGGAGTTGATTGTGACTATCAGTTTGTGGCGGGTACTTATGACATCACTCATCTTGAGGGCATGGCCGGGGTCGTTAGGTGAGTTATTCTGGAGTAGATTGCCTTGCCTGAGAAGGGTGTAGTAACCCATGAGAATAGCGGCGACAAGTACTGCTGCTTCGGGGCCGGCTGATAACAGGTAGGTGACAAACTGTGGCGACATTGGAAGGTGACAATGGTGCGGCTTGGGTGGGGGTGTGGCGCGATAGGCGTTGCACCCCTTTCTTCATTACGGCCATCGGATATGTGTCAAAGCCCGCGGGGAAGCCTCCAAATAGTAGGACCCAAGTTCTCGCGCCGCTGATGTAGTTCATAACTGCTCCTGGTGTTAAGAGTGTGTTTTTAAGGTGCAGAGTGTAGGCTACAAGGTCACACTGCGATGGGGCTAGTGGGTTGACCGCGTGTAGGGTGGCAAAGCGCGATACTTCTTGGCTTGTATGGCCTTGTTCCTCCAGGTGCCAACCGCTAGCCCGGCGAAGTAGACCGCCAGGATCCTGGCTTGGGGCTCATCGGAGTAACCTGGGAACAGAGAGCCAATTAAATGCGAGGGTCCCACATTAATCACAAGTCTGCAGTACACATATGATTGAATTTAATGCGAGGGACCCAGGTTAATCACAAGTCTGCAGTAAAGATATTATTGAACTTGGCTTTAATTTCAACTAGGTTAAGGTCTCTCGTCATTTGTGTGGCTTTTTGGTGTGCCGATGGTTGGAGTGCCCGACTGCTGAGAGCGTCTGCAAGAACCAGCTCCTTGCCAGACTTGTGAATGATTTTGACATTACAGTTGTAAGTGGCTACATAGAGCCATATCTCCCGGGCACATGCAGTAAGGACCCGGTCTCTCCCTGCACCTGAGGCCAGCACCTGCTGGCTGTGTGAATTGTCCATGTTGATAATAATCGTGTAGTCCTCAGGTCTCTTGGGTGCAAGGGTCCTGAGTGCCACTAGCAGGTTAATGGCTTCCAGGTAGGCGATGTTGGTGTGTGTTCTTGTGATAGGTTCTGGGTAGGTCTCAGAGTAGAAGTGGGAAGTCGAGAAGGCCCCTTCGGCGTGCATGGAGGAGTCGCACTTAATGACCCAAGGTGGCTTTTCATCGGTCTTGAGGAGAACAATTAAATTTGACTCTGTGGCAAACCGGAGGAACCATCTGACGTCACTTCGGAGTTTGTCGATGATTTTGTGTCTGCCATAGAATGGTGCATCACGTAGGCATGACAAATTTGAGATATAAATCGCCTGGCAGGCAGTACACATTTGGCGATGTGTTGTAGCCTTCCAACAAGTCTCTGAAGTTCTTTTCTGGTTGCTTTTTGTTTGTCCATCCAGGCTGAGCACTCTTCGAGTATGTCAGCGAGCTTCTCCTGGGGAATTGTGACTGTCATTTTATCTGCGGATATGATTCAAATTCTTTATCAGGCAGGTGGCATTTCGTAGGGGATACAACTAGTCCAAGTCTTGATGTTATAACGAGGATGTCATGATATGCTGCATGCACACTCCTGCTGTCTGGTACCACCCCCACAAAATCATCTATTTTCCTTCCAACGTGATGGCAAGGAGTGGGGTGGAGAGGGGGCAGGTCCTGAGCTGCCTGTAGGGGCGTGCAAGGTCGGTGCACCAAAGAAGACAGTCAGGACCCAGCTTAGCCACCTCATCAGCAGCATTCATCACGTTGGGTAGGGAAGAGGAGGTGGCGCAGCTTTGGTAGTATCCTCTCCGTATGCTGTGGTTGACACTGGCCGCCCTGGGCCAGCTGAGGTCGACGATGATGCGCCTGTCGGTAGTGTTCTTCTTCGGGCGCATCATCATCGGGCTTGTCTGAAACCAGGTGGTGAAGGGTGGTCCTTTGGAGGGGCCGAGTAGTGCCCCGTGGCTGAGTTCAGTCTCTACGTATTTTTTATGTAGGTGGTATGTGCAGGATCCTCGCGATGGCGGCTGTTTGTAGTGGTAGGAGGGGGATCGGCGGTATAATCGACAGGCCAGCCAAATTCTAGGAATTTGACTATCTGCTGATCATGGTAGTCTGCCAGCATGCTCCTCCAGACATGAATATTAAGTGCTGATCATATTGGGATCCGAGCCCCCCGTGTAGTTTGGTATGGCCATAAGCCTGACTTTGTTGTATATTTGCATGTATTCAGTGTGGCCCACGCATATGTCATGGCATGGATGGGGCCAAGTGTGGTCGAGTGTGGCACTGTACTCGAGTGGGGTGGGTGAGGGGCATTGTTCGGTGACAGGTGTCGGTGCAGCTCTCATGTCCTCCTGTGGGGATGGCCATTGTTGTTGATGTAGTGGCTTCATGGTGGCCGCCAACCTGTTTCTCCCTGGTGGGGGCATAGGTGTCCTTGTTGTGGTGGTCCAGCATCCATTTTGTTGCCCTGTGGGCAGTGGGGCCACCTGTCGTGTTAGTGGTGGTACCACTGGGGCCGTGACCAGGTAGTGCGGCACAGGTATCACTGACACTTAGACATTTATTTTTATCAGTGTCATCAACAGTTTCAGAGTTCAGTTGTGTGGCACCACCTGTTGTGTCATTTGTGGTAGTACCAGGGCCATATCCTGGTGGCATCTCACCTGCACTGTCACCACTCACATATTCACCATCACCGATATCATCAATAATTTCACATTTCGAACCGGACAGAGGAAGCCTGAGACTGGTGTGAGAAAAGGGGGTGGGGGTTTATTCAATACACACAAATATAGGTTACAAAGGTGAGTAAAGTTAAATGTTGTTTGATGTGTGGGTTCAGTCCAACTGTTCAATGTCAGCTGATGGTAGAGGGAGGACCTGGTAGCCCGAGGTGGTAGGCCCAGGAGCCAACCCAAAGCACAATGCCAAAGCTCTTGGGGCGTCCGTGGGCACGACCCTGGGGGCGTACGCGTACACTGCATCAGACTCCCAGGTCCCCTGCCCATTATGGCGGATAGGTCCACCCCCCTGGAAGAGCAGGTCTGGGCAGTGCTCCTGCGGAGGCCGTGGATGGTGTACCTGGCGGCCTCCGGGATGCCGGCTCGGAGATTGGGGGTGACGTCGTGGGCGGTTAGTGACGCTCTGGCGAGGAAGGCTGGGGTGTCGACCGGGGTAGGTACCAAGGGGACCGCCCTATCCGACGCGCGGACAGGGCACATGGGCGATCCGAGAAGCACGGGGATGAAGAGCGAGACCGCCTGCGCCGGGGTGTGGATGGTCTTGGAGGATGAGATCTGGATGCGGGGGCCATTGGGGGCATGCTGAACGTCATCGTGGCGTAACGTGTGTGGGCCTCCCTATGGGGCATGGGAGGGCGACAGCAGGTTAGACTGCCGTATGAAGGTGAAGTAGGTGATGACGACGGCCGCCCAAAGGGCGACCCCTCAGTGCCCTCGGGAGTGCATGTGGGCGTAGATCCGGGGAATCATCTTGGGGGTGATGGTGAGGGCCCTCCTCACTGTAGTATCCTGTAAGCACACCCGAACGCCTTGAGTGTTTTTCAACCATTGACGTTTATTCCAAGCATATCACCAGGGGGCGTCTCTGTCACGTGACCTCTTGTGGGACACAGCCCGGGTCACACGTGTCACTTCTTTATATATACGTAACATCTCCCTTTCAATAATAAACATTTTCATGCAGTTACATATGCTGTGGATTTCGATCTCTCTCTTTTTTTTCTTCTTTTTTCCCCTTCTAAACAACAAAAACAAACAAACAAACAAACATGAGTTACAGACATATTCCGACCATGGCCGGTACTTCGTTAGTTGTTGGTATAATTGACTTACAAAATCTTTAACTCTACTACATGTGACTGTATGTACTAACTTACTAAAGTGTCACCATTTGTTCGATTTAAAAAAAAAAATCTTAACGTCATTCTATGCTTATAACATTACATCATTCTAACAGCTGTTACAATCACATCCTTGGGTCTTAATGTTCCTAATACATGTATAAACAACTCTCAATGTACATAAACTTTCGTGTTTCGATATGACAGAAGTGCTATATTTATGTCTGCTTGATCTTTAATTGCTTTCTTTAGCATTTACCTTTATCGTCTGAACGTAACGTTCTGTCTGGCCATTGCTCCACGAGTATTGTGGGCTTGAGTAAATGGGTGTGAAACCATATACTTTCCCAAACCGCTTGTATTCTTCACTGCTAAACTGCGGACCGTTGTCTGACACAACTTCTGCAGGTATACCGTACCGTACAAACATTTCTTTTAGTACATTAATTACGGCATTGCTAGCCATCGATTTTAGTCGAACTAGTTCTGGGAATTTAGAAAAATAATCTATTATTACCAAATATTTGTTGTTTTTGTAATGAAACAAGTCAACTCCTATTTTCGCGTATGGGATTGTGGGAATATTGTGTGAAATCATCGGTTCAGCTTGTGGGATATTCCTCTCTGCCTGGCAGATCTGACATCTAGCTATCTTGTCTTTAATTTGTTTCGCTATCCCTGGCCAGTATACATAGTCCCTAGCCATCTGCTTGCATTTTACTACCCCCAGGTGCGACTCGTGTAATTTGTTGAGAATATTTGACTGCATCGACTTTGGCACGATAATTCGATCGTCTTTTAGAACCAGACTGTTGTGAGTGGTTATGTCATCTCGGTATGTGAAATATGGCTTGATGTCTGCTCCTAGTGACTTTGTGTTGGTCGGCCACCCCTCAACCGTCAGCCGGGCAAGCTCTTGTAGTGTGTTGTTATTTTGTGTTTCATGTATAATGTCACCCGTGCTTTCATGGACAAACCTGATTGCAGCTACCGTGATGGTATTGTCGCATAAGTCACTTGGCTCTACTGTGGTTGAATGGGCACGTGACAGGGCATCTGAAAAAAACATATTTATACCTCGGAGTACTGCCTCGGAGTACTGCCTCACGACTGGCCATGACAGGGTACAGTTATCCCGAGCCACCAACTCTTGGTGGCGGGAGAGGGCCTCCAGGGCGCCAGCCGGGAACCCCCACTGGTATTCAAGGCGCTTCAGGCTTAGCGTATATTCATCTCGGGTTGCCTCCCCTTTTTTAATAGATTTCCCTTCATCCCCCCCGGAATTGATATTTGGAAGGAATACCTTTCTTCCTTGTGTTCATCTTGCCGTCTGCCTCCACGATCAACCTGACCACCTCCTCCGCCGTAGAGCAGGCGCTCCTGCCGTATGCGTCGTCTCTCGCGGTGCATGTTTGCACAGTGGTATTTGTTGGCACATCACACGCAAACATGCACCTTCTTGTTGAGCTGCTCCACATGGTTAGAGTTGAACCCACACTTGATCCCCCAGTTCCAGGGGGGGGAGGGGGCAGGGCTTCCAATTGGTGATCCTGCTGGAACTGGGCTGGTTGTTGGCGGTGTTCCCGGACATGTGTGACTGATTGAAGTGGTAGTTTGTTGATCGCTGTTGGTTGCGGGCTGCGAGCCGCAAGCCAACAGCATAGGCATCCCGCTGTACATCTTTAATTGCATATTGGTCGTTCCAGCTGTTGGGGAGTTGTCCATCATCAATCATGGCGAAGGTCTGCCACTCCCAGTCACGCCATGATCGTCAACCGGTGGAGGTGTTCAAGCAGGGGGTCTTTCCAGGAGACAGACACTTCAACCACCTTCATCATTTTACACAGGGCGCCCATGTACTCTGCGAACATGGTTTCACCTACTGCGACTTTCTCCCTCTTAATCCTGCGAGTGACAAATAAATAGGGTAGTAATGCGGATTTACCTTTTTTCTCAAGAGTTTGTTAATTGCATCGGTGTGTTTGTTGCTTGGTGCGTCTCTGTTGAG
The DNA here is from genome assembly GCA_030323885.1 of Branchipolynoe longqiensis. Lineage (NCBI taxonomy): Eukaryota > Metazoa > Annelida > Polychaeta > Phyllodocida > Polynoidae > Branchipolynoe > Branchipolynoe longqiensis. The sequence continues at coordinate 64,707,687 of CM059186.1, read as the reverse complement.
CCTAGCTGACTGCGTGTGTGCCACTTCGGCTTCTTGGTAGCAGTCATCGTACTGTGTGTCGTCATATATTTGGTGTTTTTTGGCATGTGCAGGAATGCGTGGTTTCCTCCTTGGTGCTGGTGTGGGTTTGAAGGTAGGTATCTCCTGTTTGTGCGGTGCTGGGCGCCAGCTCACTGTCGGTCCACAAGTACCGCCAGTTTCACTGTTGCTGTCAATATCCGATGTCTTGATGTGGGTGACCGTGGGTTTATTCCTGTGCCTGCCGGTCTCCAGTGGCTCAATTCTGGTGGCCAGCTTGGCTTCGAAGTCGTGCATCTGTTCTGCCATCGCAGCTTGCATGGCTTTGATGAGCTCGTCGTTGTTGTTTTTTGACGGTGAAGTGGCCAATGCGTTTTTAGACGTAGACGGTTTTCCTTTCACTTGTGGCTCATACATATCATCGGTGTCGTCTTCGCTGAATATTTGGCTCTCCTGTATGAGCTTTGGTCGTCCACGATTTTTGGGCGCATTGTTCTGCTTGCAATTGCTTGGCTTTTTAGTTGACTTCCTGGCTGAATGCATTTTGTCAGAGTTTGTTGTTGACAAGAGAGCTGGGTGATGTTAAGCTGATGTTAGGCTGATGGCAGCTGCGAAGAGATTCTGGGAACCACGATGTGACAGATTGCCTTAAGTCTCAACTGTGCTAAAAAAAACAGGTCGTGGGCAGGGTGTCTAATTCCAAATCAATGTAATGTCAGCTTCACTCATCTGGTAGAAGGTAACTCTGTCAAAGATCATGTAGGCAATGTCACCATCACTCGCTGTTAGGCTGACAGCAGCTGCGATGGTTCTGTGGATGGTTTGAATTTGGGCAGGGCCAGGTAACATACACATTTTGGTGGCAAAGTTTGGGTCATTGTCGCCACCTATCGGATTGTTCAGGTATCACATATATCGTGGGGGTGATGAAAATGGGAAATATTGCGCCTAGAGCGGGACTCGAACCCACACCTCTTTGCATTCCAGGCCAGTGTGCTAACCATTACACCACCTAGGCTCCCTGATATCACCCCACTACCCACCCCTACCTGTCTATGCAGTTACTTGCCTGAGAGGTCAGTGCAGACTACTACACTCGTCCCCCTGGAATTGTAAGTCTTTTAATGCTTACAATTACATACATACAGGCAATGCACTAACACATACACAGGGTAGGTTCAACAACTATACAGCGCATAGCTTGTACAGGATCCTGGTCATGGCACCAGTGTCATGGGGGTGATGAAAATGGGAAATATTGTGCCTTTTTGCATTCTCTCCCATTTCACCAACTATGTGCCGATATAAGTATACAGCCATTTGATACTGGAACCAGCTCACCGCCAACGCCTCAGCACCACCCTTTTTGAATGATTGGCAACCAGGCAGCGGCAGGTCGTGAGTTGTCGCCGCCAGGTCTGGAACCTGGCGGCGTCCATTTTCACATTTTGCCGTATAAAAGGAAATAGTTTCGCGAGGTGATGTCACTTGCTCCTGGACTATCTGATCTGCTGCTGCTTCTGCTACTTCTGCTACTTTTTCATTCTACTCCTTCTTCACAGCCACTACTTCAGGATAATACCTCCTAAGAAGAGCAGACATACTGCTGCAGCTACAGCTAATGCTTATTTTGCTCAAGCTCCTTCTGCTACAGCTTCATCTGCTCCAGTTTCATCTATCCAAGACATTCTTGAGGTCAGCTCGCTTCTGCTGCATACTGCTGATGAGGAGGAGCCGTCACAGAGGAGCATGCCAGACTTGGACCTGGGGATGGAGTGATGTTGATGGATCTCTGCTCTCTCCAGAGATGCTCTCTGTCACACAGGAGGACGAGCTGGCTGATGGGTTCAGTGAGAACCCCATATTCTATGACCAGTCGATGCCAGATTTCAAGAAACAGCGCAAAAGGAACCGGCTCCTGAATCAGAAGGGGGAACGCATGGGTCTCTGTGGTGAGTACGCTTGCTGTTACATCTTTTCTATACTTTCAGTTTGTGCACACAAATTTTCAGCCGTCTGTTTGGATTTTGTTGTACTTGGTGAAGTTTTCTGTACACTGAGCACATTCTTTGTTGTTGTACCATGTATATGTTCACAGCCTATTATACTTTTTAAAATTTGTTAATTTATTTAGTAAATGACATGTACACTTTAATTTAGAGTTGTGTTGTCCTGTAAAGGCTGCAAGCATCTGTTAACCTCACTGTTGTAAGTGTAGAAACGGTTTACTCATCAGATCTTGTGTTCTTTTTTCAGGCACCTTTATCTGGCAGTTGTTCCGGAACCTGACCATGTACGGGAAGCTGAAAAAGAAGAAGAGTGAGCAGGGGGGCAAAGATTATGATGGCGATGAAGCTGTGGACGATGCACCGGTTCCAGTTCCTCAACCAGCACCTGTGTGTCCGCGTGCCATGCCGTTTCACAGGCTTGGTGAGTGCTTATGTTTTATAATGTATGCTGATGTTACTGTATGTGTTGTTGTACTACTGTATGCTACCCTTATTTTGCACAGCCTTTGTGCATCACTGTCATCCATGGAAGTCGTATAATTGTGCTTAAAAAAGGTTAACATGCTACTATATGACAGTAATTATACAATTATTATAATATTTTCTAGAATACCCAAAAGTATAGTAATTTTATAATTAATATGATATTTTCTAGGAAACCTGAAACTGACACATAAAACAAAAAATTGTCATAACTTCATTCTTTAAAAATTAACATGTTCACTGTTTTGTAGCAATGTCTGTTATGTCTTTGCTTGGTTCTTAATAGCCAGTTGTTACATTGTATGCGAGCAGCATATTTATTCCTTTTGTACCAGGCTTCAGCAGCCGCGGGTGGCGCTTGTTCTTCATCAGTTGCAGGCATTGCTTCTTCAGCAACGGGCATCCCTTCATCTTCTTCTTCTTCTTCGGTCCTTCCCCTGCCACCTCTGGCACCACTCGTGATCGATGAGGTGGTCAATCATCCGGTCGATAATGAAGAAGAGGAAGTGTCTACCCCGAACCTTGTCCCATCCTCCATGTCGGCCCACACCCCGGAGTCGAGGCCTGCCCCTTTCAACTCCCCTGCCCCATCCTGTCACAAGGTGACCAGCGGGAAGGTGAAGGGGAAGGGGTGCTTTGAAGACGTGATCTTCCAGATGTGCACCCAAATAGCATCCCGGAACAATACGTCAGACATCGTGTGGCCTTCTGCACCTACATCGGGTCAGAGGTAGGGCGGTTGACTGCGCGACAGTTTTCTGCTTTTCAGAAAAAGAACATACAGATGATAATCGATAGGGGTGAAGAGTGGGAGCAGCAGCAGCAGGTACCACAACAGCTACCACACATCACAACACAACAACTACCACACCTCACAACACACCAGCTACCACACCTCGCAACACACCAGAAAACTAGGTACCACACATCACAACACACCAGGTACCACAACACACAACACACCAGGAACCACAACACACAACACACCAGCTACCACAACACACAACACACCAATACACCATCCAACCCTTCATACAACCACAGCAAACAGTACAATACACACAGCCACAGCCACAAACCTACAACCCACAAATACGGTATGCACCACAGTATTTACAACCTTTACCACCGCAACAACACACAGTTATAACCCGACCAGCTGGTCACTACCACCAAACACTCACACCAACAGCTGGGAGTTCGGGCACACAACACCACACACAGACCAGACAGTGGGGGACCGAAAATGGGGAGGGAAGGGGGGGGTGGGGGGTGGGGGGCGGGGGGGGGGGGGCTTCTGCTGCTGCTGCTTCCTCTGTGACTGAGTTGTCAGGGTTTGAGTCCCCAACCACCATCCGTGCTTCTACCTCGATGTCAAGCCTCGATATTGCCCCTGGACCACTCCCCATCAGTTCACTTTTGTCTACACCGGATCCACATGGGGAGGGATCCGGTGGTGGGGGGATGTTGGTCGCAGCCATGGATGCGACCTCCATCCCCCATAGACTAAATAGTGGTGGGGTGGGGGTGGGGGTGTGGGGGGGGTGAGTGGGGGGGGGGTGAGGGTGAGGGTGAAACGTCTGAGAAGGAATAAATTTCTAAATAGTTTAATGTCAATATAGTTTCTAAATTTCTATAGTTTTTAAATTTCTATACAAGTTTATATATGTTTCTAATTTATATATATTTTCTGAAAACTTTCTGAATGTCAATATACATGTACAGCTGATCATTGTCATACTATCACTGATCTTTCTGTTATGGCATGAACAGTACTAGTGTCTGCTGATTTTGTAAATATATATGTCTATATATATTTGTATGCCTCATTGTCATGTACATAACGTGTGGCCAAGTCTTATTATGTTCTTTACATGTCAAAAAGTGGATGGCACTGCGAGACAGACTGAAGAATTTGTGATATGTTTATTTGATGTTTATATACAATAGCTACTGTTAATATATTGTGAACCTTGTCATTGATATTATTTACATGTTTATTTATTGAAGGTACTTTGTTATTATATTGTTGTGAACATACTAATGTTCAGCACTGCCATTGGTATTATAAATGTATATTTATCCAAGGTACTCTGTTATATATTGTTGTGAACATAGTAATGTTCAGGACTGTCATTGGTATTATTGACATGTATATTTTTCCAAGGTACTCTGTTATTATATTGCTGTGAACATAGTAATGTTCAGGACTGTCATTGGTCTTATACACAAATAGTTAAGTTTATTAATCCCAGATATTGTAAATATGTTGCTGGATAAATTGTGGACGAGACAGGCATTGGGTGTGATTGGGTGTTTATTCAGGAATCAGATTCTCATCATGTGTATGTATGATGTAAATATAAATATAATGTTTCTATTCAAAAGATTTGTGTGCTTTGTTATAAGTAGTGACCTTTAAGAATTATTAGTCTTCTTCTGCTGGCCTTAAAAGTACATCCACAGATAAAAATATGGCCCTTTAAGATATATAATAAAGCCTTATTGAGTACAACTAGCTCTTCTTCTGCTGGCCTTAGTAAAAGATCATGAACAGATAAAAAAAACATGGCCCTTTAGGAAATATTTCAAATTCTTATATTGGCTCTTCTTCTGGCTTGGTAAAAGTTCATCAACAGATAACATGACCCTTTACGATATATTTCAAATTATTATATTATCTCTTCTGGCCTTACTAAACGTTCATAAACACAACATATTGGCCCCTATACGTTCTATATTATTATATTAAAGAGTTCTATATTATTATATTAAAGAGGTCTATATTATTATATTAAAGAGTTCTATATTGTTATATTAAACAGTGCTCATCGAGATTAGCTCATATCTGTTTGTCAAGGCACAGCGCCTATGTTGTTGTAGTAGTGCTTCAAATACACCCGCTGTTGCTTGGCTTCCCTTGAGGGGCGTGTGGGCCCTCTTGTGTCCCTCACATCTGGCAGGACACTGTTGTCTCTCAAAGCACCAGGTATGATAGTGTGGTCCTCTCCCTCACTATCCAAAGCTGCATTCTGAAGCCCAGGATACTTGACCCACATCAGGTTATGGAGACTAACACATGCCAACACTATGCTGTTGACAGTGTCTGTCTCCTATTGAAGAGTAGTCAGGAGGCAGCGGAATCTGTTGGTGATTATCCCGAAAGCATTTTCCACAATGCGTCTGGCTCGAGAACATCGGTAGTTGAATATTTTTTCAGCCACTGTGATATTTCATCAGCCACTCATGAAGCGGAAAGGCATCATGTCCTACCAGGAAGTAAGGCAAAGGGCGATCATCGTTGGGAAGTGTGTCAGGAGGCGGAAGTCCTAGGGTCCTGTCTTCCAATGGTGCCTTAAGAATCGAGTCATTGAAGACAGCACAGTCGGACGTAGACCCATTTGCACCAACATCCACCCACAGAAACTTGTAGTATGTGTCAATGATGGCCAGCAGTATGATGGAGAAAAAGCCTTTGTAGTTGTAATATACAGACCCAGAATCCTTTGGCTGCTTAATGGCTATGTGTTTGACGTCAATGGCTCCAACAGTGTGGTGAAAGTTCCAGCGTGTCCCAACGTTTGCGGTTAATTCAAGGCAGCCAGCTTGACACTTAGGAAAAGACAGCAAGTCTTTATACTCTTCAATTATGGCTTGTGAGTGATGGCCAACTTTAGTCCAGTGCTCAATGCCTTGCGCCTGACCGTGTCCTTCTTGTCGAGCCTCGGGGTCACTCTCTCCAACATCTCATAGAACATGGTTGGCTTCATCCGAAGGTAGCTGCAGAAATCTCCATGTGACTCAAGCTCTAGCTAAGCCATGAGATTTTCACATTTGCCAAAGGCAAGCCTTCTGGATATCCATGGGTGCACCCAGAACCTTCTCTGTCACCTCCTTCTTATTCTCAGATGTAGCAGACAAAGAAGTGCAGCACATGCATCTTGTCGTTGTAATCTCCGGAGCCTCAATGCAGCTCGGCCAGCCATGACCACAGCCTCCGAGCAGCAAGATCCAAGCACTATATAAACTCTAAGATGAAAACCAAGAGTGGAATAGATGAACTGGAACAACCAGATGGGAGCCTATCTTCAAAGGATATTGATAAAGCAGAGGTATTAAATAATTGTTTTCTCAGGAGTTTTCACTAGAGAGGATGTTAACACATTAATTACCCATGGTACAGAAATGCAAATTGATGAAGTACTTCCCTGAGGTGCTATTCACACCAGACATAAAAAAAGCTGGACAAACTCAAAACAGGCAAATCACCTGGACCTGACGGAGTACATCCAAAAGTGCTGAAGGAATTGAGTATGGTGGGATGCGTATAGGGAGACACCACCCAGACTATACATATGTTATGCATGATAATTCTACTGGCCAGCCACTAAATCTCGAAGAGAGTGAGGTAGAGAACGATTTAGGAGTATTTGTAGACAACAGGCTAAGTTTCTCCAAGCACATACCACAAACCGTATCCAAAGGTAATAAGATTGTGGGAATGATTTGCAGAACCTTCAAATACTTGGATGAAAAGATGCTGATCACTTTGTACAAGAGCCAAGTACGGCCAATACTAGAGTATGGAATCACTATATGGCACCCAATGTTGAAGAAGGATACTAAATCCATTGAAGCTGTTCAGAGAAGGTTAACTAAGCTAGTGCCACATCTGAAGGACCTTAGTTATCCAGACAGACTCAGGAGACTCAAGTTGCCAAGCCTCACGCACAGAAGATTTTGTGGGGACATGATCAACACGTGGATGTTCCTGAATGCCGAGTATAATGTGGATGAGGCCTTGCTATTCAGACGCATACAGGGAAGAAGTATGAGAGATCACTCCAAGAAGCTTTTCAAGCCAAGGTACAACACCTGACTCAGCGGGGCCTTCTTTTCACAGCGAGTGATAAACATGTGGAATGAGCTACCGGAAGAAGCGGTGGAAGCAGCTACCATTAATCAATTCAAGAATGCGCTGGACAGGGCCTGTGCCAGAGAAACATTCCTGTACGAATTCGAGGGTGCATACCACTAGAGCTGAGAGCTACTAGCTTTGAATAGGCTACCACAAGCCTGCATCAAAGAAGAGGATAATAATAATAATAATAAATAACCAGTCTCTTGAATTTATCCAATACTAGAACTATTTTCTCAAACCTACCCTTTTGAGTGTAGTGATGTATCATTCCGCAAAACTGTGTTAAACCAGTGTTCAGTATTCGGCCCACTCATCTTCATCATTTGCATCAATGATCTGGAGAAGTCCTTAGAGGGAATCAAATTCCAACTATATGCTGATGACACCGTGATATACACAACAAGCAATACCAGAAAAGAGAACAGAGATAAGCTAAATGAGAAACTAGTAGCTTAGATAACTGGTGTAACTCCAACAAGATTTCGATAAACCACAAAATGTCGAAGGTCCTAGTGTTTGGCAGGGGGAAAATCAACTATGGCAATGAGAGCCAATAATTTTGGGAGGAAAAGTTCTTGATTATCAGACCAACTACAGATATCTAGGGATGAATATTGATAGGAAACTAAACTACAATGATAACATAAAAGAAGTTATCAAGAAGGCAAACCACAAAATCTGGATATTAGCGAATACCAGAAAATACCTAGCTACGAATATGGCTATTAAAATCTATAGAGGTATGATACTACCATACTTCGACTATGGTGATGTCATATTTATGGGGGGTAACAAAAATATGTTGGATAAACTACAAAGACTACAAAATAGAGCGCTTAAGATATGTCTGAAGGTGGAACATAGACACCCAACTGATGATCTCCATAGGAAAGCAAGAGTCAACACACTAAATGACAGGAGAAAAGCACATCTCAAAATAACAGCATTCAGGGAGACAAGGAAGCCTGGGAGGGTGCAGGTAACAAAAAAAGCAACAAGAGGTAGTGATGGCCCCAGACTGATAAGAAACAGAGCCAAAAACAGATCATATGAGAGGAGTACCGATTACATGAAGGCAAGGGAATGGAATACACTGGGAGTAGAAGAAAGAAGTACAGGGACAATAGAAACATATAAAACATTAATCAAAAGAGAGCTAAATGCACTGCTAGACTAAGGACAACAACAAATAAAATGATTTAAAAAAGAAAGATAAATAAATAAACAGAAAATACACTGATAATTCAAGCAAAGTTTTACATACAAAAGGTCAACTTTAAACTTAAAATCAAAACCTAATGACCACTAATGCAGCAAGGTGCAGATAAAGGATTCTTGCTGTACACGGTTGAATACCACCCCTAAATAAAAGCTGTCGAAAAAGCAGGGAAATGAAACGAGAGCCTAAATCCACAATTTAAAAAGCAATATTTATTCTTTATATATGTCTTAATATTTCCCCGCTACCTTTGAGTTGAACAATATAATAAAACATCTAGTTTAATAGAATTTAAAAGTGAAATCGATGGTGTTTTATGGCCACCATCTTGTCTTTTTGCATTCGCTCCCATTTCACTAACTCTGTGCCGATATAAGTACCCATTTGATACTGGAGACAGGCATTCTACTTCCTGTTCCATACTCAAGCTATTTTCGACCGTATTTATGCTACAGTGTCGTTCGCCCGTGTACTGCAAATACACGGTGAATCATTTATCTAAGCAAGGTGAAGACATTCAGAGAAATTAATTATTGGTAACCAAACAATTATCTGATTGTAGAATGAACAAACTCACAGCTAGGGGCAGACAGACAGCTCCCCGTGTCCCACTCCCTCTCCCTCCCTCGTCCCTCTCCCCTCTCCCCCTCTCTCTCCCCTATCCACTCCCCATCCGGATCCCCCTCTCCCCCCTCCCCCCCTCTCCCCCTCTCCCTCTGTCCCCTTCCTACCCCCCCTGCCCTTCCTCGTCCCCGTCCCCTCCCCTCTCCCGCACTTTCCCCTACTCTCCAGAATCGCCCACTCTTCCGTATCGCCCACTCTCCCGATTCTCGCTCTCCCCCTCCCTCTCTTTTCACCTCCCCGTCCTTTTCCGCCTCTCCCCATTCCCCCTCCCTCTCCTTCTCTCCCTCTCCCCATTCCCCTCTCCACCCCCTACCTCTCCCTCTGATCTATTCAAATACTTCCAGTAATAGGGAGCATCAGTTTTTGTTAGTTCCAGAAGTATTTAATGATATGTTTAAATCGATTTTATCATATGATCAAATGCATTTCAACATATGTTTAAATACCGTCTATTTCAACATATAATTAAATCGATTTAAAGAGATGATCAAATATAATTTTACATATGTTTAAATGGTGTACCATTTAGAGAGATCATCAAATGCATTTGATGATCTCTTCAAATGCATTTTATGATATTGTAATGGCCCACGGCCCTCCGACTCTCACCTTGTCATGCACACACAGAAGAACGCCAAGATCCAATATCAGTACGCTTCAATTTGGTTTATTGAACCAATCTGCTCTCCGAGGCGTCCACAGTCATGTGACCCGCCCCCTGACTCGCCAGATCCCACATCGACTCTATAGGTGGGGTGGGGGGGTGAGCTAGCCACACGCAGTAGAGGGCAGCCCAGTCGGGGTCTGCCCGGTGGCTAGCCTGCCGCCACCTAGCGCAGTTCAGTGTAACTGCGTAGGTGTGTGGCGTAGTCTCCGCCGCTACCGCGTGGTAGTAGGGATCATGTACAGACTACTACAATATCATTAAATCGATTTTATGATCTCATCAAACATAGAATATTTAAACATATCATAAATTATTTGAACAGATCATTAAATACATTTAATGATATGATAAAATCGATTTAGATATATCATTAAATATTTAATGATATGTCTAAATACTGAATAAAACAAGAATTGGCGTTTCATATTAGGCATAACAATCTGTAAAATGGCTAAAGCTCGAATCTGTGGTTGTGTAGGCAGACTATAGTGAGTATAAAGTGTAAAGAAGGAGAGAGAGTCAAGCCCTCTGGTTTATTATTTAAATGGTTACATGGGTTCATTGTAGAGTATCACCCCACCCCTTTCCCCCAATGGGAAACAAGCATTCTTGGCCCTACCAATAGGGATCCAGCATTCCTGGTCACCATGGCTACCAGTGGTCTGCCCACCACCACCAAGCCATATGGCCCCATGGCCACCACCAACCTTGACCCTTGAGTGTGGTGATCACGTGATCATATATTACAGACGTGTCTAGACGTCTGGAAGTCTAGAAACGTCTGTAATATATGCAAATGAGATGACATCACATGACTAAGTGTGCCGGAGGTCTAAACCCCTGTACGGGGAATAAAGCATTCAGTATCCAGAAGTCAAAGTGTTCAGACGTTGTACTTTCACATGGTGTCAGATGAGGAAGAATGCCGCCCGCTAATACACTGCTGGGTTTGCGGCTGCCTGGTCAGCTTGTCCTCAGCAACAATGCAAGATCGAACTGGAAAACATGGATCAGAGCATATGACATATACGCCATTGCTGCAGGTGTCATATTGAAGGCAGAACGAGTGCAATGCTACATCTTCCTTCACGTTGTTGGCGAGGAAGCGCAAAATGTTTTCACCAATATGTCCATCTCGCTCACTGACCGAGACAAGATAGGACCTCTCACAGAAGCATTCCAGACATATTGTGTAGGCAATGGTGCTTTTAGGCCCATTGCTTCAGGCTACCAACAAAGACAGTGTCGTGTAGCTGTGGTTCACCAGGCAGCAACTCCCTGGTAACCAAATGAAGCAGCATTAACAAGTTACTGTGAGTTTGCTCTACCACAGACAAGCAAGCAGAACGCCATATCTGAATGGACAGATTGGAGGACAGGGCCCGAAGTGATGGCCCACAAATGCACAGATGCCTGGAAAGATGGCACACAGATGCACGGATGCCTAGAGGCACAGACATGACTGCACAGATGCCAAGAAGCACAGATGCACAGATCGTCGACAGAGAAGAACGGCTGTAATGAAAACGGCCAGGATGAAGATGCACAGAACATCAGGCCAGCTAAGCAACAGGTAAGGCAGCGAGCAGTGAAAACAGAGCACCGAGATGCAAGCATCGGATGCCAGGCCACTGATATTGATATATAATTCCATCATAATATTGCTATGGACTAGTTATTAGTGATGGTAATTGTTTTGTGGAGGCTAAGCAGCTGGACAGTTCAAAGGACTTCAGTGACATAGTGCGCTCGGACCTCGCTAAACCTGTGGTTTAAGTTATTTACTTACTTCCTTACGCCTACTCGCTTAAGTTAAGTGCTTGTATATTTGATTCTATTACTGTATGATGAATGAGTAAACATGGTATGTTTTATGGGGATTTTGAAACATTTCATGTCTCAGAAATACTTTGAGCGGGGATGTGATATATGCGTAATAGACGTCTAGATGTCTGGACATTTGACACGTCTGTAATATATGCAAATGAGATGACGTCACATGACTAAGTGTGCCGGAGGTCTAAACCCCTGTACGGGGAATAAAGCATTCAGTATCCAGAAGTCAAAGTGTTCAGACGTACTTTCACAGGCCCTGAGTGCCCTCACACCCAGACCTGCCAGCACCACTATGTCTATTTACATCCCACTCAGGCACCACCAGCCCTTACATATATATACATACATACGCCTGGTCATGTACACCGATCAGTAATAGAACATTTGCATTCCCCCTATGCCGTTTATCGGAATATTTTACAAAGCTATTGTTTGTTTGGAGAGTTTTGATCTTTGATAATGAAATGTATATAAACAAATGCATATTTTAGTCTTTGACAGGACCAGCATTGCTCTATTTTCTGTATTATACACTATAAAGTATAAGAGAATAGCCATTGTATGAGTACAAAGCAAATATCTAACACGCAGAAGGACGCGGTTTGGTATTTGGTATATACATTATTTTTAAACCCACAAAAACCCCAAAGCAACAATACTAAACAAATTTAGATTTCTCCAGTTAAAAAAATAAAAAATAAAATAGGGCCGCAATTGGAACAATGGGACTTTTCCAAGCAAGGTGGACTTTTCTTCTTTTCTTAATGCAAGAACCACAGGGTATTCAAGACTATATTAACTGAATTAGTTTTAATCCAGTGCAAAATGCATGCGAGCTGTGCATATTCGTTCTTAATCATTAACAGTAGGCCTACCATACAATTCGAAATAACATATGTTAGACACTTTGTTTATTCAAGAAAACCAGTCATGGATCTAATAGTAATAGAATTTACTCAAATATTTATAGAATTTACTAAACATGTTTGATTATGTTAAGCAGGCTTGTATTAATGTGTTGTTTTACTAACATGACTGGGAACATTCGCATGTTTGTGTTGTATCGATCTAACTATACTATAGTCTATAGTGCTATGTAATTTGTTTTATTTTGTTAATTTGTGTGTTCCATTAAGCATTTTTACAAACTTGATTATTTAATTTCTCTTTTTATATCATTCTAAAGAAGCTCGTACAATTTCACTGCAATCCCTGCTCGAAAATGTAATAAAAAGGTAAATGTGTGTAAATAATTGTTGGTGGCACGAGTAGTCTTGTGATTATAGAAATGGAGTTGGAAGGCTGGATTATGGATATAGCCATATGAATTCTTAATCTAAGAAGCTAAAAGTACTCAAATATCATATTCAAATACTTTTGAGGTGCAGAATTGATTAAATCACATAGTCATTCACCCCTAATGTGGATCTGTGTGAATCTTGTATCTAGTATGAAAGCTAAATGGTTAATAATGGCAGTAAATATTATATTTATGGCAACAATAAAACTGTCATGCATTCTATTAATTTTTTAATATGCTGATTCAATGCTTTAAAAACATTGTAATTAAATAAATAGACAACAAATAAATCAATGACTAAACCGCCGAGAACCATAAACACAACGCAGCTACTAGCTACGTTCCCTGGTTAGACCTACTTCTGCCAACCAGATAGTGCACATGTGTGGGAAAACTGTGCTCCAAACATAAAAACTTAAGGTGTCTAGTGCAATAAGGAGGCAGTATTCCAGTTATATCTGTCTTTACGTGGACTTGCCCAATCGTGGCGTGAGTGTTTCAATTCATTTGACAATTGCATAACAATGTATTCGAGATTAGATAAAAAGATATATCCTCAAGATAGCTGGTATTTCTCAACTATTTCAAAATTTATTTTTGAGCAATCCCAGGTGAGAACTGTTGAGAGCGGGCGATGCTCTGTAGCCAGCAATGGAAGCTGAGTTGTTGGGTCTCCGAGAACCAGTTACTTGCATAGGTGGTTGCCACGAGCATGTGGACATCATACTCGTACTCATCTCCGCTCCGGGAGAAATTATCATAGCAGCGCTTCACCGCAGAAAAGACCCGGTCTCGATCTACGTACGGCGGCCTTTTGAGCAGGAACTTTGAGACCAAACAGGCCAGTTTGGCGATGGAGTTTGGATCATAGCCGTAGTCGTAGTCCGGGTTGAACTCAACGTACTGCTTATCCAGACACTGCAGGCGTTTGGCCTCCAATTCTTCCCTGGTGTGCTTCAGCTCTCGCTCTTGTTTTCGGTGCCTTATATGGGCCGCCTCCAGGTCACGCTTCATGCGTTTCAGCTGCATCTCCAGGGTGGCCACTCGGCAGGTGAGCTCGGTAACCTCACAGGGCAGGGAGCGCGGCGCTGCCACAGCGTGATGCGGCGGCAGGTCCCCGCCGGCGCCTCGGCCGTGGTGTCCGGCGGGCGGCGCAGGGTGAGCGCCGCGCGTCGTGCAGCAGGCGAAGGGCGCGCGGGGCGTCGCCCAGGCGGCACTTGAACCGCAGTCGGACCCTGAGCTGTCCGCGCTGCCGGCCAGCACTCCCAGCAGCTCCTCGTCTCTGAGCGCCGCAGCAATGGCCTCACAGCGCACCTGGTGGTCGACAAGCTCAGCGCGGCGCACCTGCACCCCGCACCCAGCGCACTCGATCTGCGCGAAGCTGCAAGTGCTGACGTGACTGCTCATCGCATCCAGCTTCATCACCGTGCGACAGCCGCTGCCGCTGTGCTCACAGCCGACGTGCAGGTTGTTCACCAGGTTCCTGATGGCGTGGATGGGGCGCACGTCGCGCTGCGTCAGCACCAGACCGCGACACTCAGGACACGTGGGCACCGTGCCCGGGCGGGTCAACCAAGTGTGCAGGCACACCTGGCAGAAGGAGTGGCCGCAGGGCGTCAGCACGGCCTCCTGCACGACACTCCCGCAGATGGCGCACAGAAGGTTCGGGTCTATGGCGCCCGAGAACCGATGTAGCCCGTACCCCATGGTCACAGGCTGGCGGGGATAGGTGTGACAGGCGCTGGTGGACAGGCACTAGGCGAACCATAGTCAGCGCCAATCGAGTGAGTGCGAACCAGACAGCAACATCTCCTAAGGGGAAGACAAGGCAACAAATAAGAGGGGTTGACATGGGTGCGTGGAAATATTATTTATATACACGCAACGTGTTTCGGGTGAATGGTTGTGAAAATGGGACGTGCATAAAATATGTCAGGCTAGATCTATGTTGATGGATTCCTAGACTCGCTCACGCCTAGGACGTTTAACCCTTATAACTCCACTCTCCTTAAGCTACTTTCGCTTTGAGAAACCCTCACCCGTCAGCTCTCAGATTTACTCTCCTACCCTTAAATGTGAAGTCATTTTTCAAGAGCCATTGTGGCCTTCCTAGTCATGGTAATCCAGCACTGAACCTGGCCTTGATCCGGCTACCTGACAATTCCGCAGACCGAAATAAGGGGCGGGCTGGCATCTCAACAACCCCATCCGTTAATAGAAGCAAATGCATACATTGCACCAACTATTTGACCCGCCAAGTGCAGAAAGTGGCCAATCCAATGGCCAGGTGTCCTTCAACTTTGGTATCTCGGAACTGAGGCATTGCTAAGGCCATGTGTGAACATTGTTCACCCTGATAATTCCAACCGGGTTGTAACTATAATACTCTTATGCGGAGGTGTACCGAATAAATCGTATGATGTATACAGACACCTGTCTACTCACCCAGAGTGACATAGTTTGTATATGTATACAGACACCTGTCTACTCACCCAGAGTGACATAGTTTGTGTATGTATACAGACACCTGTTTACTCACCCAGAGTGACATAGTTTGTATATGTATACAGACACCTGTCTACTCACCCAGAGTGACATAGTTTGTGTATGTATACAGACACCTGTCTACTCACCCAGAGTGACATAGTTTGTGTATGTATACAGACACCTGTCTACTCGCCCAGAGTGACATAGTTTGTGTATGTATACAGACACCTGTCTACTCACCCAGAGTGACATAGTTTGTGTATGTATACAGACACCTGTCTACTCACCCAGAGTGACATAGTTTGTGTATGTATACAGACACCTGTCTACACACCCAGAGTGACATAGTTTGTGAATGTATACAGACACCTGTCTACTCACCCAGAGTGACATAGTTTGTGTATGTAGACAGACACCTGTCTACTCACCCAGAGTGACATAGTTTGTATATGTATACAGACACCTGTCTACTCACCCAGAGTGACATAGTTTGCGTATGTATACATACACCTGTCTACTCACCCAGAGTGACATAGTTTGTTTATGTCCCCGGAAACATTCCCGGGGACAAAGACATCATTTTACATGCAGTTCTTACATGCACGCTTTACAAGAATGAACAAAGCACAATTGGCAAAGAAAACACCCATACTTCTAATTGTGCCTATTATAGCATTACGTCGAAATTAAATAATTAAGTGCAAATACGCTGCATGTTATGCAATATAGCCACTGTGTATAACCTACAGCGTCATCAAAGGTGAGATGCTCTCATACCATCTCTATGTGGTGTGGGAGGTTAAAAATCCCTTGGCTCAGTCAAAGTGTAGGCTCGGGCTTTCTATCGACAAACTGTCTAATGGTGAAAACAAGTCTATTCAGACTTATCCATGATAGGCAGTATAAATCTTCAAGAAAAAGCAGTCACTGCACACATCACCATTGCAATCAAAGTCTGCCGTACACCCGACGGAAAAGCTCACTGTTCCTGTTGATCTGCTGTTGTCACCTTTTTTTTATGCGCTTAAACATCCGAGTTGTTGTTAGTATGAAGTTTCTTTGAGGGGCTGTCACATTGCGACGCACCGCACCAATGTACGCCAACATATGTGATTTTTGGGGGCTACATCGGGATACGTCATTATGCGTTACGCATGTGTTAGGTGCTCGTTGGTATACGTCAATGTACATCAATGTTCTTTGAGATACTGCGTCGCACGTCAGGGGGGTCGGCAAAGTCTGCCGTACGTTATGTATGCATTAGGCTACTTCAAATCTGTTAGACGTACGTTAGACAAGTGTTGTTCACTACGTTGCACAATGTTGACCAAGTTAAAGGCAGTGGGAATGTACAGTCCGCGTACTGACAACGTATGGATAATGATTGCCTAACGTACATCTAACATACGTTTAACATTTCTCCAGCGTGTCTTGACATATGTAATGTATGGGGCGTAGTTCTGGCGATCGAATAACATATATAACGTTCACCGGCGTTCTGTGAATGTACAGTGAGCATAATTCAAGCATTTTTCGCCGGGAGGTACGTTGGCCATACGTTGGTCATAAGTTGGCCATAGGCTATGTATATGGTATGTATACGGCCAACTTTGCCCCCCAAGCCGAAAAGTTCAATGCTTCTCGATGTAAAAAAGTGATTTTACGCGTTGGCCGCACGCTTGCGAGATGCGGCGTAATGTGACAGATTGGTGTGGTTCACAGAATAATGTGAATCCGATAGGTGTGTAGTTCAACCAGGTTGAAGGTAACCATGAACCTAACAAGGTGTTTGATGAGTGAAACAGTATAATGATAGACGCCTTCGCAGGGTGATCAATACACCTCCCCACCACCTAGTCTACCACAGAGACGACCTTAGTATGCTATAGCACCATGCACATGCCCCAGCTATACCTGTTTGCAAACGCTTCGCCAAATATGCTCCTTTTGGCATGCAAGATATAAGGATGTAATTCCTAGTTATGCATGTATGTCCGCATTCGAATTTTTTTTGTTCAAACAAACTCAGTGAAATAATTTGGGTTTTTTGGGAGGGGGGGGGGGTAAATGACATTTTCTGCAGTCAAAATGTGAGCTACATGATATAAAATCGAGGAGGAAAACAATGTAACCATAATCAAAAACGCCAATTACACATTATTTATTAGAAAACATTGCTAATACAAAAAACTCAGAGGAGGCGTGATTGGTGAGGTACCCCCACCGGCACCCAGGTGGCGCCAGTGTAACATTGGTCGGCAGACATTGTCATTACATGCCGAGGGTATGACATATAACACATTCGTAATTGCAATAGTTGGGAATGGATCGGTTTCGTTAATTTATACTCGTATAATTCATTATAGGCTTACAATATATATTATAACTAATGTAACTTCCAAGTCGAATAGCAGTCACGGTGTATTGTGGAATAGATTGTCGAAGCCTCTCCTAAGATATCTGGTATTTGTGCAGATTTTCGCTCGGTGAAAAGAAAAGAAATTGTTATTATTATTTTAATTCAATTTAACTAATACCCCAGTCACACGAGACCTGTGTTCCCTTACGATCATTTCGCGATGTCCATACGTCCTCCTTACGACTCCCTTACGCCCTCCTTATGCACTGGCACCGCAAGATCCCTGACCTCCCGTTGAGGATTTCGGAAATTTTGGACGCAAGGAGGTTGCAGCGGCTGCACTTCCAACCTCCTTGCGACCAGTTCGGTCGGCGCCATTAAAAAGTGGTTGGCAACCTGGTGCCACCCTGGCACTGACCTGGCCCTGCCAGGTCACTGACCCCTTGGTTGGCGAGTTGGCGCCGACCTGGCGCCGATCTGGTGCCAACCTGGCAGTGTCAACACATGCCATGCCACGCTCACCCTGTGTGGTCAGCACCAGGGTGCCGACCCGGCGCCGCCCTGGCACTGACCAGGTGCCGCCCCAGCACCACCACGCCGCCGACCCCGTGCTGACCCTGCGCCGATCCCGCGCCGACCCTGCGCCAACCCATCGCTGATCTAGTGCCAACCTGGCCCCGCCCGCGTTTTTGAATCAATGTATTGAGTTGGACGCTAGGAGGTTAGCGACCTTTTTGGTCATAAGGAGGTTGGCGGTGAACACTGGCTCTCGTGTGACTGGGGTATTACTGAAACAACTAAACAGGGCAAAGTATCTGTAGTGATTATGGATTTCATCGACTCTACTAACACGTCCGGTTTATACCAATTTCGTTTAATTTTCGTCAGTGGGCAGTCATAACACTATTGCTGTGATATTCAACACCATCGCAATGCCTGCAGGACACGCCACCAATTGATGGCACGCCCAAATTCAGATCAATAACTCATGAAAAAGTAAACGCCGTTAAACCAGACTCATTCGGCCACCGTTCATCCCATTATAGTGGCCATAGGCCAGTCGAACCGGAACATTATGAATTGTGGAATTGCCAGCGGCATGTTAAAATAGTTGCACCATGGTGTATATTCTAGTCTGTCGACTGCCCACTAGCATTTGGGTGATAGCCTCAGGATGATGGTGATTAACTATACCGTAGTTATGAAATGCCCCCTGTTTACTAACTCAGGGTAACTAACTAATTATATTGAGGTCAACTTAAGCTAATCTAGTTTCAAACGTTCACATATTGGCTCATAATGAGCAAGGTCCTGATGTTAATTTCAAATGGCCGCTATCCACTCACCCGTACCACCCTCTCCCATCCCCACCCACATCGATACATGTATGTTGGAGAGGTAACGGTACAAATGATGATCAATAATCATCTCGATTCATCTTTGGGGACAGCCCCCACATCTCTTTGAAATTAGACAAAAGTGCTTATTAACAACGGTCTTGGCGCGTCAGTAGACTGTACGAATAAAACACAATCGACTAGTTATAACCAGAATTGCCTAGGCGTGTTCACTGTCTACCCATGGCACATCTATATATAGTGACATCGTGACACTATTAGCTCCTAGGCATCCACAAGTGAGATCAGAGGGACAGCTAGTTATTGTAGGTGCTGTTTTTAAAGTCGGTGCTTACATTCTGGCAGGACGCGATGGCCGATTCAGTTAAGAGCACAGGCTACTCGTGCCGAAAGTCGGGACTTTGAATTCTAGCTGAGTCAAAGCAATGACTTACAAAATTCATACTTGTCGCTACCTAGCCTGGCACCCAATACCCCACACCGTCACATTATCCTGATATTGTGCTCACCAACTCTTGTCTTATCCTATTAATGCCAACTGCCAGACTAGGTAGCAACAAGTATAATTTTATAAATCATGGTTTGGCTCAGCTGAGATTCGAACTCCCGACCTTCCGCACAGGAAGCCTGCGCTCTACCGATTCGGCCACCGCGTCCGGTGTTATAGGCTATGTAGTACGTGGACCCAACATATGAGTGTCATATTCCATAGATTTTATCTGGGAGACGGACACGATACTCTGTACCTGTCTCCAAAATCTACTTGCTAGTGCTACTTGCACCAACTCGTGCACGAAAACGCACTGATCGCATAAGCATATTCAGCGCTGTAAGGAGCGGGACAACCAGCCACATTTGAACTCGTTTGAGCCCGTTTGAACTTGCCGGAAATAGACTTTCCTCTTCTCATGTTCGCGAGAACTCAGTGAAGTAGCTTAGTTATCTGCGTTATTGATAGATTATAGAACAGAAATACTTGACAATAAACATTAACTTTTTTATAATTATAAAATGATATTTATTTCAATTATCATGTGTTGTGTTCTTTTTTATTGCAAATGGTGGCCCCCATAAGGGGCGGCCATTTGCAATCGAAAAGAACAGCTCTGATTGGCTCAAATTATGGAAAGATCCCATTATTTCTTTAGTAGTTTCTTGTTCAGACATAGTTACATATATATATGTATCTTTTGCACAGATTAAAGTGCTTGAAGTATATTTATAATTTATCTACATCGACTTCTGTTTAAATCACACAATATCAGGACTTAAAGAATGGGAAACTATTCCTGCAAGGGTATGCTCAGTATGGGACAGTGGTCACCTGTTTTTCCTCCTTTCCTCGCTGTGGAAACCTTCTCACTGATCGCTATATGGACACAACCGATGTACCCTTGGGCGTAATCGATTAATCAACTCGGGTCACCCGAGCCACTTTGTGGCGCATGCGCACATCCTACAGACTCGGGTCAAATAATCGAATACGTTTCTCCACGCTTGGGGTGGGGAAAATGGTGGCTTAATTCAAGACTTTTTTTTTTTTATTAACCGATATCACTACAGCAAAATAGTATTTAAAGTATTATATGATTGCATAGTTTAGTTATATTTCCATTTCATTAATCTGTATTACTACCAAAAAAAAAACATGTTGGACTGGTACTATTAGCCATTATCCTGCAGGACGGTACCAGCACACATGTGACCTCATCATTCCTAGCAAACCCCAGCCAAGAGGTGGGTTACTGGGGTCGGGTCGTTTTGCACACGACATGTGTTTTTGTCAACTCCACTCACGGTATTCGATTTGAAATTCTAGCAACTCGGGTGACCCGAGTCGCCCGGGTCGTGTTAATCGATTACACCCTTTATGAATTCAGACCTGTGGAATGGTTCGCATAGCCCAACAGTCATTTCGATTGTTTACAATCAGAAATTAGCTGCCAAGCTTATAAAACTAAAAGCAAGGACTCGGGTATTTACACAGACCAACAATAATGTGGAATGTGCAAACATAGATAAAGGATTCACTCCGTACTTGCAGTAGGGGTGAAAAACAAGCCATTAGAAAAAGTAGTAAAAGGCAGGGTAAATGAAATCAACACATACAATCTTAATTTAAGAAGTATAATATATTCTTCATATACATCTTCTTCTGTGGTCGCCATCTTGTCTTTTTGCATTCTCTCATATTTCGCCAACTCTGTACCGATATAAGTATCCATTTGATACTGAAACCAGGAATTCCACTTCCTGTTCCATACTAAAGCAATTTTCGCCCTTAGTTGGACTGCGTTGGCATTCATCTCTACTTTAGCCTACATATGGGCAAAGACCCTATAATACTAAGACGGCTCACTCAGTCTGTACTGTGTAATCAAAATGATCAAACCCACCACTTGGTGTGCTGGCTGTTCTCTTGGTTAAACAGGTGCTATATTATATGTATAAATGTATATATGAATGTGAAAGATGTGTGATGATGGCGATGCTGATGATGATGCTGATGATGATGTGTATTTGTTCATAGCAATTTCATATTGATGTGTATTCATACTTACCTATCTCATGTATAATATAATTGTATGTGTTTACATGTGAAACACCAACCAGCAGCTGGGCTGATCAAACCCACCACAAGGTGGCACTCCGAATTTGCATTACCATGGGAGAGATAGGGAGTGAGCCGTCTTAGTATTATAGGGTCTTTGATATGGGTGAATCTTGTATCTAGTCCAAACAGTGACGGAGAGTAGTAGTCAGATCACATCCGACACTCACTGTCTATGCCAGACTCCCAGACACCCTTACCTCCATATCCAAACCCAGGTGACATTGTCAATCACGCTTGCGCCCCAATCAATCAAAACGGCCACCAATTATTCTTACCTTACCCTTCGGATCAGCGGCGACTTGCGGGAGGAGGCAGTGTACTTTGTTATTGGCATTTGTGGGAACGTAGCGGGAAAGCCCCGAACCCCGCCTTGTAGCCCGGTTCTCACCCTACTCCATTATGATGCACCATTGTATCACACTTGGTGCGATGATGAGACCATGCATTACAACTGATGCATCGCTGGTTCCACTTTAAATAAAAATCAAACAAGGTTGATGAGATAGTATATCGGCATCTGCCGAATGAACCATTGAAGCAATTGTCTCTTTGAGGTTCACAATCCAGAAAATCCACATTATAACCGAAATCGTACTGTAAGTTCAACGCTGTGCAAGTAAGATGGTACTAGCATAGACTACCTATTGTGAAAGTGTGCATCGATTGGAAGATAATATAACGCATACTATAAAGGTTGACTCGCCGTGACTATGGCCTTTACTGCTGACAGTGACACAGCATAAAACAACCACCCATCAATCAAGTTTGATAGAAAGCCGGTGAGGGAGGTAAAATTGCTTGGAATATAAGCTTATTGGAAAACCATATACAATGGTGATTTATACAGCAATTATTCATAACACGGAGTTGTTGCCTAATACAGTATAACCCCGTTAAACCAAACTTGAAGGGACCATAGAAATTTGTTTGGATTAACAGATCATTGGTTTAACCGAGCTTTGGGTTCGACTTTGACTTGGCTTTGTCAAAAACGTGAGTGCATTATGAGTGTAATATACAATGTATGTGGACACTGATTATTGTTTTTTATGTATATACAGTATAACCCTGTTAAACCAAGTTTGGTTAACCCAAACAATCGGTTAATCCAAACGCTTTTCGGCGGGCCGGCAAAACACTACCATTTATCATATACAAAAAGTCGGTGGAGTCTCAGATAACCTTATAACCAGTGATAACCACATGAAAGTTTGGTTTAACCGCACTCGAAGTGGCCTGAGGTCCGAACATTTTATTTGGATTAACTGATAGTTTAGATTAACCGACTTTGGTTTAGCCAACTTTTTTATATGATAAATGGTAGTATTTTGCCTGGCCGCCAAAAAACTTCGGATTAACCAATCGTTTGGTTTAACCGAGCTTGGTTTAACGGGGTTGTACTGTATAGGGTTTGAGGTGGGGCATAACCAGATTCTCAAATTGGAGTTACGAGCTCATAAAAAAGTGCCACGACACATAACAAATAATTTCAAATGCATTTTACATTTTATTTTGTAATTAACATCAAAACACAAAGAAGATACAGTTTTGAAAGAAGTACATAATCGTTATTGTATTTAAAATCAAAACACAAGGAAGATATCATTTTTATGACACAAGGGAACTAAAGGGTTCACAACTGTTTTAAAAGGAACCACATTTGATGAAAGTCCATAGGGAGAGCAGTCGCTCCCCTCTCCCCCTCTCCCCCTCTCCCCCTCTATGCCACTGATTACAAGCAAGTGTCAATACATTAATCAACTTCGACGACTTTATGATTAAAAATCTGTGCATTGCATGCATGATGGTGTTTGCTCAGTAATTTTCAGGTTTGCTTGTTGAGACTTTACATCCTACCAACATCAAGGGTCATATCAGGACAGATACCGACGTGTAACAGTGTATAGCCTACTCATGGCGCCTTATTGGGAGACTGGGCATTATCCTGATACTGAGAAACTGTTTCTCCTGTCGTATTAATGGTGAGATTCGGGCTAGGTAGCGGTGGGTATCAAGTGGATATGACAGTAGATTTACTCGGCCAGAGTTCGAACCCCCGATTTTCCGTGTGGGAAGCGAGCTAAAATGTTTAGGTCAGAGCAGATTTGATCAATAAAGCTTCCAACTCGCTACAATCACCACTATGTATCACACCATTTATATTTAAATGGGAGTAGCATACTTGTGAAATATGGCAATATCATCAGCCAGTGCATGTGATCAAATGTTCTTAATATGAGCAGTTCATTATATGTGCGTTTGTGTGTTGGAGAATACATTGGATTGTACTGAAACACACATATATGCTGCATGGTTTATTATGCTCATATAAATAACATACAGACCACCATTGGATATGGCTGTCAAGCTGCATGGTACACTACCTTCATTATCCTCTTCGGGCTAACTGCAGTCATACAGCAAGTTACAATGCTAGCAACACCTACACTGGCTTTCGCTGCAATCAAAGCAATCAAAGCAAAGTGAGTTTTTTCTTTTTATGAATCAAAAGCACATGTTCCTAGCCAACGAACATATTACTCAAGACAAGTCTTGTCTTCATGTTTTCGATAGTAGTAAGTATTTATAGTACAACTTTCATAGTTGGAATCTCGGCTAAAGTTACTTTGGACTGCGTTGTTGCTGTTGTGTGCTGTGGGTCTGTGGGGCAACTTATGCTGCTCTTAACTTGGCTACTTAACGAATTCGGTCACATCCGTAGTCGTGTCGATTTCGGCATTTAAAGGACATGTAAGGGAGACCATGCATCACCATCAAAACATAGGCATATGTATGCTGCATTATGTATCATATATCCTAGGGTAGTATATACTACGATAAGAACAAATTACTGAGATTGTTGTCTCACCAGCGGCCATATAGCTGGAGATAGCACTTTATACCGCCGCTCCTTGATCAAAAGTTGATGATGTGCGCATGTGCGTGCAGCTACCTATCTTCCCATTACCCCCACTCGCACTCACATAGTATTAACTCACTTTGGACACGAACATGGATTTGAACCAGTGGAACCGTGTATTGTTCAAAGATTTACTCTTCTTTAACAAACAAACAAAATGTACCGCATGCAGAATTGGAACGTTGGAGGTGTTTCTCCTGTATGATAGTCCTCAATTCCTACTATTGGTTGCTACTATTGGTTCCTACAATTGGTAGTTAATACACGATTCCCCACTCCCACACACAGCCACAGTTGCTAATGAGCATTATCATGTTACCAGTGACTAGATTACATATAGGTACTGGTAATTGGGGGAAATAAATATATTGACATGGGCTATACTTATATAATAGTGTGGTTAGCTGCGGAGTTCCTCTCCGTTTAAATTGCTTATTAGTCAATGCAAATATATTCAAACCATCCTCCTTCTCCATTGTTAAATGCACTGGATGAACTCACCTGACAGGTACATTCAGCAGCATGCCCAGTATCCACTAGCAATCGTCAGGTTACGCTGTAGTCCTCACAAAGTGTTGATCACAGCCATTACATCACCGACTACAGCGCGCAACCAGCAGCCACACGCCATGTAGGCCTACTGCTGCTGGTGACCGGCGAACTCGGCTGCTTAATACCCGCCCGGGCCTTGTGTCGGAGCGCCACCACGGCGCTGTGCTGCTCCCGCCTTGTGTGTACGCATGCGCTAGGTGGCGCGCCACTACCGGTGTCGTGGTTTATAACCCCGGCGTGATCGCATCCCCTGCCGTGGCTTCTGCGCATGCGCGGATTTTAAGCGCGTCGTCTGCGCATGCGTCAAATTCTCCCCAGTGTCAATGGCCGTGAGCAATTTTCATACATAAAAAGTTAAATATCTCTAAAACCACACCACTTAGAAACAAACTGCTTGGTACACATATAGAAAACATATTCAACGAATAGATTATATTAAATTTATACGGTTAGGGTTGTGCATTTCTATTAATTTTTAATAGTGGCAGTGGCAGTGTGGATTCGTTCTGCAGCCAAGCTGCGCGCACATCCACAATGTTTCCAAACTCCGCGCATGCGCAGAAGCCACGGCAGGGGATGCGATCACGCCGGGGTTATAAACCACGACACCGGCACTCGCATGTGTTATTGTTGTTGCTGGTTCTGCTGATGTGACCAGCGAACCCATTGCCAACACCCATTGCAGCCATCCATTGTTACTAGAAGGCGTTGCTAGGAAGCAGGTGTAAGCAAGAGTAGCTGTCAGTGACTCCCGTTTCCTTAATCGTCTGTTCGTATGTAGTATCCATTCAAACATGGACATCAGTTCTCATCAGAGCACTAAGATCAAATATCTGGGCATATGATTTCATCATCTATCCATTATATGAATATTCGATGTCTTAATGAAAGATCACACTTAGAATGGGATATTTGAGCACAAACACAGTCGATCGTGATTGATCTGACCAGCATTATTAGAATTTAAGTATCGCATGGAAGGGAACAGTGGTCTTATATAATACCTAGTCAAAATCCTTCAAATGTAATCTCAGTAATAGTAGGGTTTGCACTACTTTGTAAATATTAAGACATCACTCCTGACAATCACTAGAACTGAATGACATTAATAGCCACAGCTTGATCACAGACCCTCAGATCATGGTTGAGTCCAAAATAACTCCTACAGTATTTGTTGTTTCAAACCATTCAAATTGTGACTCATTGTGATGTTACTACCATTTAAAACCTGCATAGTCCAATGAAAGCATCTTATTTTCTAAACCAAAACACTTATCTAGATTTGAACCTACAT
This sequence comes from Branchipolynoe longqiensis, assembly GCA_030323885.1. Classification (NCBI taxonomy): domain Eukaryota; kingdom Metazoa; phylum Annelida; class Polychaeta; order Phyllodocida; family Polynoidae; genus Branchipolynoe; species Branchipolynoe longqiensis. The sequence continues at coordinate 64,681,026 of CM059186.1, read as the reverse complement.
ACCACCTTGATTACTGATGCGCTCATTAAACATTTATTGCAGTTTGGTGTTCTCGTACTGTGCTACTACACTCGAAAATGGGAACAAAGTCTATGCCCAGCATTTGGTGTGTAACCAAAATGAATTTGGCAATTTTTATTTCAAAAGTAACATTTTAATTTAAGAGTTACTTCGAACTAAATTAAGTAGATTATCATGATCAACCTAATGTATGTTTTTTTTTATTTTTAAAATATGGCAACAACGCAAAACTATCGGATTATGCAACTTTAAGTAACGTTAGATGGGTGACCACCTAAGAATCAGAGGTATTGCAGACTTCCTGAAAATATTTTAGGGTGATCTTCCTGGAGGTAAATCCAATCATGCTTTGTAGATTAATGTATGCCTAATGTAGGAGCAGAGAACAAGATGGTGACTGTCACTAGTGCCAGTTAGTTTTGGACTAGATCCCAGACAGCACACAGCCGTCGGCCCAACGTCGGCCCAACGGCAGCCGCTCTGTCGGCCCGACGGCGGCTGCCGCCGTCGGGCCGACGTTGTTTTGTCCAACCTCCCGCCGTCGGAAATCCACCGGTGGCCCAACGGCGGCCCGACGGTGGAAAGTCGATCGCGACGGTGCGACCAATAGCCGACGTCGGCCCGACGGCTGTGTGCTATCTGGGATAGTGGGTACTTTACACAACCCTAGTATGCATCCTACCAATAACCGAACATTTCTGTTTTCGATCTAGATGCCCATTTCTAAATGTTGCCAACTCCTACCAGACCACCAGCGCACTAATCATAGCGCAATCAAATCCATAACACGGCCCGGCGCCCCATTCCCGCCTATTCACGCCTCGTTAAACAAATCATCTCTGCGCTCGCAAAACAGCACCATGGCGCCATCTGTCGGATCGCGTTGCATCCATATTTGATCGTAATCAGCAGTTGTCTTCAGGTGATGGGATGAGTCGTCAATTATTAACGCACGTACCCGCCGTTCCTCAGATAGTGACGAGGTGGTATCGGCCTGCAACACTCCACCCCCACCTCTACCCCCCACCCCCACCCCACCTCTACCCACACCCCCGCATGCCGCCTCCCAGCATACACAGCATCCAGTGCTCTGTAATAAAGAAACAATTCAATTACAGCTACCATCATCCACATCAAAGCGTGTGTATAGCACGCCGTCCCATGTCATTTACTTCCTTCTTTCTGTTCCGTATTTGTATTCTAGTGATTCGCACGATCATTTTAAATCAATGCACACAATCTGGGAGGAGCATTTAGTGTAGTTAATATAATGGATTAACAGCTATGTTAGCAAATTAACTAATAATTCGAACTGTGTGAATTAGCCAATGCTATAGTGATTAGTTAAAACCTATAGCGATGCTTGCTTTATTATAACTCTGAAAGATGCCAGATATACCTATAGATTAATTTGCATTAATTATCTGATGTGACTCGCAGTGAGTGCTTACTACAAAATTAATATACATTTAGGTGTGTGCCGATAAGTCATGTGATCTGGAACTAGGGTAGTCCGCTTACTTGTTGTAATAGAACAGACTTCCAAACACATGTGATCGATCCTGTTGTGGGGTTTTGGGTTTTTTTTGGGGGGGGGGGCACATTAGTTGTTAAAGCAGGGGAAATTTCAGTTGCAGACGACTGGTCTTCCTCATTCCACTGCTCCTTGCCCTATCCTCGTCATTGGTTTGACTCGACCAGGATTCGAACCCACGATCCCACGATCTACCAACATGGGAGATGGACGCTCTAACTCATTCGGCCATCCCGTCTGGTTACTTGGTGAATAACGCTCACATTATATAGGCACTACTTCAGACACGATGCACGATATACAAATTACAATATGCATTAAATCTGCTAAAAATGAAATGGCTGTGGAGCTGTGAGGACTGTTCCCCAGATCTGAACTCGCACGTGCATAAGCTGCATAATATTATGTCGTGGTTGATATCGTTTCGTACACGAATTCGGGTAGTAGCACACTAGTTCCTTTGGTTATTTCCATGTTGAAGGGATACAAAAAAACAACCTTTACGCTTTGATAGCTTCATAGCTTCAACGCTGCATGTTCTCACATAGAACTTTATGCAACCAATATAACCTTGAACATGTCAATAACCGTGTATGTATTTATGTATGTATTTATGTATTATTTATGTATTATTTATGTATGTATGTATGTATGCACCCATGCATACATGCCCGTACATATGTGTGTCTGTATGTATTATGTATGCATGTATGCAGGGACGCATATATATATATATATATATTATTATTTTTATATATAGGGAGAGAGAGAGAGTCAAAGAGAGGGGGAGAGACAGAGAACGCGTGAAACTCTACCTCGATTTATAGCACAGCATGTGTTCTACGTATTGGCAAAGGCTAGCTTCCTATTAATTAACGAAACTCGATGGCTAGTTATTATTAGTCACGTGTGCACTAAACCACGTGTCGTGCATGCGCAGCTTCGCCAAGGCCTTGTGGGACACAACACCCCGAGAATTCCAACTTCATAACTATCAGCGATATGCGAAAAGGCTAGTTTCCGAAGCGTTGTTATGGCAACGGGATCAACAGCGGAGCGCCCGACAGGTGAGTCAAGTTGTAATTACACGGACCCGGGCGCCCTGGAGACTTCTAATTGCAGACATCGGGCTGAGTCACCACGCCGACGCCATCTGGTGGGTTGTTTCAACAACAAGCAGGGGGTCAGGGGAGGAGAGTGGGAATGGTGGGGAGAGATCTAATCAGAACTTCCTCACAAGCCAAGTCACCTGAGAGAAGCTTCGACGCTTGGCATCTATTGTCAATGAATTATTTATGTATTCATCCAGTTCATTACTGTTATGCCAGGATCAGGGACATGTTGTTTATTTTGAAGTCAAACTCAATATCTATATATGTGAAAATAGCATTCAGTAAATTTCCATTTGTGTATATAATATATGTATCATCAGCGTGTATACCTAAAAGGGGAAGCAATAACAATTGCTTCAGTAGGACGGACATGTGTAGGCTAACATTTCTAATTATTCTGTATATCCTATCACCGTACAAACATTTTTCCTACAACAGTGATAATATGCTCACTCGACGCTGTATGTTGCTGTTTCGAACACCTCCTGTGCCATCATCTTAATCAACATATTTCATTAGTGAATAAATCATGTCTCTTTTGTTAAATGGACTCAGGCCTGGCACACGTAGTTATGCTCATTTCTACACAAGGTGGTTCATGCCATGTTCTCGTAGTCCCAGTTCCTCCACAGGTGGTGCATGACTTGTGCTTGACTTTGAGGGTGGTTCGTAACCTTGATGGTTACAGCCTGCAGGACTGCAGCAATAAAAAACGGCCCGGATAAATCGGCCTGTTTTTTTTAAAATAAAGAGTAAACTTTAGATGGGGTGGTTGTAGAAGCAGGGGGTTCTTAACAACAATAACGACAAGTCATTGTTGCAGCACCAGTTCTCTCTGGTCTGATTGTAGCAGTGCACTCATGTCCAGTTGCCGGTGGGTTACTAGGAAGGGAGGGGGAAATGTGGGATCTACAGCAAGAAGGAAAGAGAAACAATGAAAAAGGAAAAGGGCCCCACCCAAGTAAAGAACTCCCTTGATCAGTCAGGGGGAGGAGTAAGCCCAAGAGAGAAAAAAAGAAAGGGTAGTATAGAGGAAAGAGAAATGAGGACAGTTGAGTCAAAGGGCCATGCCTCCTTGCCCTATGGTGACTAATGAAATAGAAATATAACTAAACTATGCAATCAAAAGATACTTTAAATTCTATTTTGCTGTAGTTATATTGGTTATTTAAAAAAAAGGTTTTGGATTAAGCCACCATTTTTTTCCACCCTGAACGGGGAGAAGCATATTCGTTTATTCAACCCGAGTCTGTAGGATATGTGCATGCGTCAAAAAGTGACTCAGGTGACCCGAGTTGATTGATACGCAGCGAAGGAGGAAGACAAGGCAGGAGTGGAAGAAAAAACACTATATTTGGTGAATAAAGTGGGGGAGTACAAAGCAGGGACAATATGACATGTTATATGAAGGCAATAATAATAATCAGCATGGGTAATGTAAGTGTAATAATCAATGGTAAATGTCAGTGTCAGTGGGGGGGGGCTCAAAGCGCCCTCCACCCTATCGGGGTAGTAAGAAAGAAAGAGAAAGTATTATCAGTAAGGGTGGGTGGGTGGATACAAAATAGGAGTGTGTCAGGGTGTGCGTGGAGGTGGAGTGGCTGGAGGAGGCGGTTATAAGGCCGAAGGAAGAGGGGGGGGGGGGGTAACGCAATGCCAATGGTCATTGCGGCACGGGGGAGGGGGTACTCCTCCTTCGCCGTGAATCAAACGCAATGCAAGCATTACGACCGATACGCAGTGAAGGGGGAAGACAAGGCAGGAGTGGAAGAAAAAACACTTTATTTGGTGAATAAAGTGGGGGAGTACAAAGCAGGGACAATATGACATGTTATATGAAGGCAATAATAATAATCAGCATGGGTAATGTAAGTGTAATAATCAATGGTAAATGTCAGTGTCAGTGGGGGGGCCCCGAAGCACCCTCCGCCAAAAGGGAGGAGAGGGCGCGAGGGGCCCCTGCAGGGGCGAGGCGGGGGATGTAGGCGTGGACCGCCCCAGAGGTCCAGGTGCCCTGGGCCATGATGTCCGCCAGGGAGACCCCTGCCCTCTGGCAAGCCTGGGCGGCGCCCCGACGTAAGCTGTGGAGGGAGTAGCTGTTGGGGGCCGGGACGGCGAACGCGCGGAAGGCACCCCTGAGGAGAGCCGTGAGGGTCCGGAGGTCGAGGGGGCGGCCCAAGGGCAGGATTCCAGAAGGCAGGAGGGTACCCTCGGGCGTAGCAGTGGCTGGAGGAATAGGCCCCACCGCCTGTGAGGCAGTAGTCACACTCGATCACCACTCGGTGGACCTCAGGGCCGCGGAGAAGGCAGAGGCCGTTGGTGCCGCGTCCATACGCCGCGAACCACCTGAGGTCCTGGAGGGCGTCGTCCCCGAGGGTGATGGAGGCGGCGCCGAAACAGGTGCGGGGGGCGGCGAGGAGGCGGGCCATGAACTTCCTCACCGGGAGAACGCAACTACCCACGTGGTTGAGGCGCCCGAGGATACTCTGAAGCTCCCGGCGCCCGAGGGTAGGGCGTGCGATCCACGCCTCGCAGTCGAGGATCAGGTCTTCGACTTTGCCGGGTGCGATGCGGATGGTCATCGCCTCACTGTCGATGGCGAAGCCGAGCCAGGTGAGGTGGACCGGAGGGTGGTGGCACTTCCCGGGGGCGACCTCCAGGCCAAGGTTGAGCCGGATGAAGGCGTCGAAGGCCTGGCGGGCCCTCAGGAAGGTGCGCTCGCACCCGACAAAGTCATCCACGTACACGAGGATGTGGTAACCCTCACGGCGGAGGAGCCAGGCGACTGCCGAGGTGACGCGGACGCATGCGGCGCCCGAGGAGCGACATCCAAAGGGGAGGGCAAGGTCCATGTAGGTCGCGCCGTCGAGTGTGATGCCGTATAAGGGGCATGAGAGGGGGTCGGCCCGGAGCTGGCGGTAGGCCCGGGAGATGTCCGCCGCCCAGGTGTAGGCCCCGGAGTCCTCCCCGATGAGGTGCCGGCCCACGTCAGCGACACAGGGTAGCCTGTATGTGTGGGGCCTGCCGAGGTACTCGCGGCGGAGTATGCCAGCGTTGACACTAGCGCCGGGGGGGTAGGAGAGGTCGACGATGACCCACCTCTTGCCGGGGTTGGCCTTGTGGTGGGTTATCATCGGGGAGACCTGGGTCCAGGGGGTGAAAGGGGGGGTGTGGAAGGGGCCGGCAAGGGCGCCGTGCGCGAGCTCGGTTTTGACGAAGTCGCGGAGGTGAGGCTGGAAGTCTGGGGCTTCCCGGTGGTTGGTGTAGGTAGGGAGGGGGGAAGGGGCGGAGTAGTTGGCGGGGAAGCCGAACTCCAGGAGGTCGACGAGCTCGTCATCGGGGTAGTCCCGGAGGAGGGCGCGCCAGGCGGGGATGTGGAGGCCTGAGGGGAGGGGGATGCGAACGGCCAAAAAATTTGGTATGCCCGCGATCCGGGGTGAGGTCCTGGGGGCCTTGTGGGGTGAGGGCGGCTGCAGACCGGGAGGTGGTAGGCTGGGTCACGGCGGCGCCACGCCTCATGTGGCTGGCGTATATTGGGTGAACGTCCGGGGTCGCCGGTGCCGGCGGCGCCGTGAGGTTGGGCGTCGCGGAGGCGGTGCGAGAGATTGTACAAAGTCGGAGAGGCGTTCCAGGACCAATGGAGGCGCGGGAGGAGGAGGAGCCGGTGCAGGGGCTGGCTGGGTCCCGGAGGTGAGGAAAGACTCCATTAAGTCTGTGAGGCGTTCTACGGCTGAGGTGTTGGCATTGATTCGTGTGTTGGTTGCCGTCCAGTCCGGGGTTTCCTCCCGGGCGGGCTCCCTGGGGCTGCCAGGGGCCGAGATCGCGGAGTCGGAGTCGGCCGTGGAAGATGGAGGTGTGCCGGCTCCCCTCCTTGCTCCGCGGCGTGCGGCACGTCTGCTTTGTCGGGGCATGCTGGGCATAGGCCGGCGATATGTGGATCGCGGTGGCGGGCACGGAGGTAGCGGAGGAGGCGAGGAGAGCCAAAGTAGAAAAAATAGGAGTGCGTCAGGATGTGCGTGGAGGCGCGGTGGCTGGAGGAGGCAGCGGAGCTGGTTATAAGGCCGAAGGAAGAGGGGGCGGGGGGTGACGCAACGCCAACGGTCGTTGCGGCACGGGGGAGGGGGGGTTACTCCTCCTTCGCCGCGAATCAAACGTAATGCAAGCATTACGACCAATCGAATATGCCCGCCCTGTGCGACTTTGTGACATTGATGTCACCGGGGCTTATGGGTAGGTGTGATACCTTGGAAAAGATGCCGTTGTGTGGAATAGTGGGCTGTATAAATCGTCCTGCTAGTTAGTTACATAAACAGTCAAGCTAATAACTGGGGTATCAATTCGAGTTCTGCTAGTGAATTTCAAGTAACACTTCTCTATATTTATGTATGACAGGATTACTGATTTGTAAACGTAGCATCAAATATTACTTCCTGCATGTACCTCACGCTCAAAAATTGAAATACTCTCTTTTCTCCGACCAGACGGGATGGCTGAATAAGTTGAGCATCCCGATTTGGTAGATCATGGGATTCGAACCCACGGGTTCGAACACTGGTCGACTCTAACAAATGACATACAAATTGATACATGTAATATAAATTATGGCGGGAGTAGAACTAGTATAGATAAGTAGTAAGATAGCCGGTTCAAAGCCACTGTCTACATTGGGACTGGCATTCTAGTATAGATTCTGGGGCTGTTCTTGTCTAAACAATTACTGTGAACAAATAGATAGGAATGGTCATCAAGGTGGTGGAGAACTGGAGAAAAGACAGAAAACTTGGAAGAAAAGCTTTGACAGTGGGGAAGGCAGGAGTGGCCAGTACAGTGGAGAATATACCTAAGTAAAATACAATGCGTGGGCATTTGAATGAGAAGGGTACAGGAAGTTATAAAGTCTATTGCCAATGCATATTTGCTCCACTGTATAGCACTCGCTCTGGTTTAAACCGAAAAAGACGTAATCTTTTAAGGCCTCCATTTTTCTTGGCCGTTTTCGCAAGTAGAAATGGAAGAGGGACGTTGTAAAAATATACAGATTTTTGGTTCAGAATTATATATTGGCAGAGAGTATTATTATTCTTGGGCGATGGAGTGGGGACAATGTTATGTAAACTAAAAGTAATAATATCCCATTCCCATTATGACATGATATAAGCTGTGTGAAATATATGTCTATACAGACAAAGAAACTTATTTATTTTGGCCACATCATTCGTCAGAGTTCAATATACCGTACATTGTTGGAAGGGAAGGTGAATGGCAGCAGAGGGAGAGGGAGACCAAGAACATCATGGTTTACAAATATTTCACAGTGGACAGGCTTGAATTATTCAGTCTATCAGAACAGCACACCATCGGGACAAGTGGAGAACCATTGCATCCAACCCTCGACTAGAGGACGGAACTATTGATTGATTGATTGAAATATATGTTCATATATTATACGTGAGATTAATGAAGAGATGTTCCTATATAAGAGGCAGTACATGATTGTTGAAATGTTTCTATATGCATCCATAAAGAGTGCAATTGGAGAAAAGACCATTTTAACAGAGATCTATTGTAACTAACTGTATGCAGCTACCTGTACCTACATGACCACTGGGCGGGCCCACCAGCCTAATCTGCATATACACACAGGCCACCACCTGCAGCTGGGTTGAATGACAGCCACCCCTGCTGGGGGGTGCCACCCACCAAGACTGGGGGTGCCTGATTGGCTGGCTGTGGGGATGCCCAGTCACCTACACTGCCTTGGCCCTCTGACCACACACTAGCCTCACTTTGAGATTTAATTCATTATTCTAGACTCTGCTTCAGACACACTGGACAGAGATCACTCTACTCCTGGCTCTGGAGTGAGGCACACCTACTCTAGAGCAGGAACCTCAGACACTCTGTCTGATGCTATCAAAATTCATCTATTCCAATTGAGTGTGTACACAGCCATAGGACTCCTGTCCCATGGGCTGTAGGCACTGCTTTCTATACAGGCTAAAGAGGTAATGAGATTTTGTGTGGATAGAAGGTGAGGGGTGTGGATGATAGGTCACTGGTAGGTGGACAGGAGTTGATGTTATTAAAGCACAACTTCTCCACTGTTTATCTGTGTGACTTGTCTTCATTCTTCCTTAGTATTGGTTAATGAGTTGATAGACTGGTGATATGAAGGGGAGAGTTTATGGTATTATCTAGGGGCTCATGCGGCCGAGTAACCCCAGAAATACTATACAATGACTTAAAAATTGATACTTGTCACTTCCTGGCCTGGTGCTCGGCATTATTAGGATAGGGCAAGGACTGGTTAGCTTGGTGCCAGGTAGATACAAGATTCACCCCGTACTGCTGCAGTAGGGGTGCAAACCAACCCTATGTAAAGGGTGGCGAAAATGCGGGTAAAAGAATTGAGAGCCTAATTTCACAATCTAAGAAGCAACATTTATTCTATGTAGGTGTCTTCATATTTACCCGCTACCTTTGAGTTGAAAAATATAATATAATATCTAGTTTAATAAGATTTAAAAGTGAAATCGACGGCGTTCTACGGCCGCCATCTTGTCTTTTTGCATTCTCTCCCATTTCACCAACTCTGTGCCTATATGGGTAGCCATTTGATACTGGAGCCACATACTGGAGCCTCACTTCCATACTAACGCTATTTTCGCCCGTATTTATATAAGGCTGATCTTCACCCGTGTACTACAAGTACCGTGTGAATCTTTTATCTAGGTGCCAGGATAATGTGACTGAGTAGGATATTGGGTCATGGTGCCAGCAGCCTGATTTCCCAGTGGGGCAGCACTATAACATCGCCATGAATGTATACTGTCACAAGTCAGTACCCGTCCTGATATGACCTTAGATGTTGCTAGGACGTAAAACAACAACAAACAAACAAATAAAACTCTTGCAAGTCACGCTTCAAAGATGATCGTTGTCATGATTGATTGTGTCGATTTCACGGGGGGCTCGCGACCCCGCCTACTTCAATCACAAATTGATCACAACTTCACAGCATTTGTGCGGTGTTGACAGTTTGCCCATCTTATCTCAACATAGCATGAAAATAACCACAACTTGGACTAGTGGGCAAAGTCCTAACACGGATATGGGAACATATGCTATGTGATAAGGCATAACACCCGTTAATACGTCGTTGTTTTGCTCAGTAGGGTTCTCTGAACTTGTCATCAAAACAAAAACATGCTTGAGCCTGCGCCTATTGAAAGGTTGTTGGTGATTGGTTGAAAGTTCTTAGGCCAACCCTCTCAGCCAATCAGCTGCCGTGTCTCAGGCAGTCCTCCTGTGACCCAGATTCACTTGTCATGTCTAACGACGGATAGTGATGCGGTTTGGGGCGAGGCGGTCACATCATGTCAGATAAAAGCTGGCGTTTAACTCGACATTCTCAACGACTATCTACGGAAAGCCTAAAGAGAGTCAGTTTAGATGGTCTTCCTAACTTCACGAACGCCAGACACCAGCGATTGTACTGCAAATACTGGAATCCCAAGTTAGAAGACGAGGACGACAACCCAAGGTGGGTGCCCCTGCCTCGAGGCAGTCGAGCTAGGGCGTGGATCTAGGTCATACATCTACGTCCAGTCGTATGTCGCGGGTGTACCATCATAATACACATAATGGTGACATATGCACGACCTCAAATAATGCTCATGACAGTCATGTCGTACTGTGCCATGACCCTACCCAGTGGAATGTGTTTCTAAAGTAGGCCTGTCGCACTAAAATATTCACCCCACGTTCACGAGTGTCGCGCTGCGTATGTTGTGATAAGTTTCTACTGGGTCTGGGGAGTCACTGCCACACTGTGGCATGTGCACTCTAACTATTATAGTTTACACAAATGAGTAGTGAGCATATTAAAGGAAGCAATAATGACCTGCAAATCTGTTTGTCTTGCTCATGGCCATGGGATGTAGCCTTCGTCACTGCGCACGCAGTCTGCGTAGATGCACATGCATATAATACAGAATGTCGTTTGCACACTAAGCGAATATTCAACTCCCCAATTGTTTGATGACATACGTATATATACTTAATACTATTACTAGTATAATATAGACAACGAAAATACTTGTTTCCATTCCTCATTTCCTGCGTTGTCTCAAATTCAACGAGAACAATTGATATAACGGTTCCGATATAACAAGTATCAGGAAAAACAGCATTGCAAACAGCTCGCACATTTGCTATGATGGTAATTTAAAATTTAGTATATTGCCTGCAATTAAGAAATCGAATGCTTATAATATATATATCTACACCACATACTACTACTAGGTATACCGTATATATGTATATGTTGACACTATTGATGCAATAAAGTTATTGTGATATTATTTGAATGTACAAATATGTATATCTAAAGCCGTGTTCACATGGGCAAAATGTGAGGCGAATCAGACAAATCGAATCAGGTGAGGCGAATTAGCGGCCCGTTCACACGGGCAGTACTTGGGCCGGAAGTCGATATCTGCGCATGAGCAAGTCCAGTCTGACCAGCGCCACCACGAGAGAGTGGATTCGACCTAGATATGTATTTAATGAATCGTATTGGTTTGGAACAGTCAAAACTTCTGCTGGGCAGTGAAACCCTAAAAATAAATGATGAAAAAAATATCTGTGCACAGCTAGCGGTTTAATAGACTAAATTATATAATATGCGCTTTTGATCGACCGGAAAGTCAACAAACTAAGGTCTCGACTGCGCATGCGTGTCACTTCCTTAATCCGCATCAGTGCGTCCACACACGGGCAAAATTATCCGCATCACAGAAATCGATTCACGTAAACTACCTCGCTAGGTGGTTTACAGGATCCGCATCACGTGAATCGATTCAGCCCTAATCCGAATCAGACGCCCATTCACACGAGAAATGTGAGGCGAACTAGGCAAGTCGCTTTCTACGAATCGATTTGCATTCCCCGTGTGAACATGGCTTATGTGTCAGCCCGTGTAAACATGAATACCTTGATTTGTTCGAAACACCGCGATAATTATACTATTATTATATAGACAGACGGAAAGTTACCGGAATGTATGGCCAGGCATGATGACTTACTCTCTGTGGCAGATAACCACTCAGTGCAACTGTGTGCTGAATAGCTAATATTAGCTAATATATAGAACATGCCACACCGGTTATGTGATGCTAAACAGATACGTCTAGGGCCACTATTGTTGATTACGTACATGTGTAGTGGGGTGTATCGTCAATTAATCAGTGGATTCGGCAGGATTTCTTTCCCGAGTAGAAGTTTCTGTTTTTGTTGTTTTAATTGCGAGATTTGGATTGCAATCTGCTTGTGTTTATTTAGATGTGTGTGTGTATGTATATATATATAATATATATATATACATATTTTACCTCAGTACTACGCCCCTGGCTACTCGTAGCCCAGGGAGAAGGAAGCACATCCAAGTCCAGCAATTAGCATAATCAGCTCACAGCAGGAGGATGTGTTATGAGCAGCTCTGGCAGTTTTTCTACATTTACTATAAAACCAACCAGGTTAGTATCTTCCAAACTCAATACGTTGGTTTAGTTCATGTTAGCATTCACATACAAGTTTTTTTTTTACTTTTCAATAAGATATTACTGTTTTTTACTGCTTAGTTTTGATCGTAATTGGTATGATCGAAAGAACAATGCATCCATTGTTTGGTCATTAATTAACAGCCGCCCGTTGCCGAAGGGACAGATGTTTTGGCAGGAGCCAGTTACATCGTTAGGGATTCATTCCCTGGGTCTCTTTAAAGATTCCCCATATTTCGCTTCTCGTTAAGGCATACCTCCGAGTCCTATAGTATTTGAGATGTTTATAGGTACTTAGAGTGTGGGAGGGCACCGCTACACTGGTCCCTACCCCTCATTAGGATCAGTATAATTATACTCTTAATTATCAGTGTGCTATTTCGCCTAAGACAATGAATCATCTGTCTTTTTACTCAGTCTCACAGCCATGGCTATGAAGCGGAGTAAGGCAGAGGCAACTCATGCACTCAGTGCGGATGAAGATGCCACACCACCTGGGTGGGTACGAAGGTTGCCCTCTCCAGAACAAAGGGATTCTGAGGAGGCAGGGGGGTGGTACAATACCGGCCCTGCTGACAGGTACCTAAACGAACAGGTACGTCAAAGAAAATTCAAAGCAGGGTACCGCAAAACACCGATGAGTCGGAATGGGAGGATGATTCGGAGGATCAAGCCTCAAATGAGGATGACTCAGACGAGGAGGTGTTGTGCCTGCACGGAAGCGCAAACACAAGAAGAATGAATCGTCAGAAGGAGAGGAGTACACGAGAGCCGTAAAAAGAGATTTGCGATGGATCCCGTCCAAATGATGAAGCGCCTGTCACACCTTACCGGATTGAGTACCGGACAAAGAATTTTCTAGTCCATTGGTGTCCGGTATCAAAATGTACCGAAATGTGTCGAAATGTTGCAAAGGCACCCGGACGAAACGGATGGTAAACGGACAAGGAACGTACATTAACGAATAGCCACCGGACGACAACTGAATGTCAAACGGACGGACCGAACAGTAACGAATAGCCACCGGATGCTAGACCTTTTGCACTGCGCGAAACGGCAAACTCAATGCATTGTCAATGGTCGTGAGCAATCTTCATACAGAAAAAGTGAAATATCTCTAAAACCAACCATTCTAGAAACAAACCGCCTGGTACACATATAAAAAACATATTGACCGAATAGATTATATTAAATTTATACGGTTATGGTTGTGCATTTCTATTAATTTTGAATAAAATAGACGTTTTTCACTGCGCGTACCGGAAAATTCAATGCATTGTCAGTGGTTGTGAGCAATCTTCATACAGAAAAAGTGAAATATCTCTAAAACCACACCATCTAGAAACAAACCGCCTGGTACACATATAGAAAACATATTCAACGAATAGATTATATTAAATTTATATGGTTAGGGTTATGCAGTTCTATTAATTTTGAATAAAATAAACGTTTTGCACTGCGCGTACCGGCAAACTCAATGGCAGTGTGTCTTCGTTCTGCAGCCAAGCTGCGCGCGCATACACAATGTTTATAAACATTGAAAGGGGTCTATACCTGTCCACTTTAAAGCGTATAGCTGAGCTTCAGAAGTAGCTACAGTGTGTGAAAGCAGCATTCAGGGCTCATTGCAATATAAACTAGACCCACATGACTACCTTATTAAATAGGAAGGATACACCGAGGCAGTCTTGTGACCTTATGAGGTGAAACATTTATAATTTCTACGTCATGAGAGTTCATTATTAACCCTTTATAAATGTGAATGCGTTGTATTGTTGTCGTTGACATATTTATTTAGTTATTTATTAGAGACGTGCTGACATAACTGTCCCCTCTGACCGTGTAGTGACTTGGCTGGGGAGGTGGCACCCATGTCAACGATACACCATTACAGTTGGCACTAAGTACGATCATGTGGGACGATTACCCATTCCCATGCCCCAGAGCTCAAATAAACAACACTACTTCAATGAACAAACAGAAACTATGTTTGTGTCCGGTGCTGGCAATTTGAAATAAATTACTACCCGTCAAAATCTTTGTAATTATATGGTTATGCATCTTTCAGGTTCGCTTCTTTAAACAATTTATGTTGAAAACCATTAATTATCCCCATAAGAGTCACGAAATGTCCTCGATCATAGCAAAGATTTGCTGTTTCCTGACAGGTATCGTAGACAACAGGGGCGTATCCGATTAACCAACTCGGGTCACCCGAGGCACTTTTTGGCGCATGCGCATATCCTACAGACTAGGGTTGAATAAACGAATATGCTTCTCCATGCTCGGGGTGGCTTAATCCAAAACTTTTTTTTTTTTTTTTTAAATAACCGATATAACTACAGCAAAATAGGATTTAAAGTATTTTATGATCGCATAGTTTAGTTATATTTCCATTTCATTAATCTGGGTTATTACCCCAAAAAAACCATGTAGGACTGGTACTGGTAGCTGTTATCCTACAGGATAGTACCACTGCAAACGTGACGTCATCGTTCCTAGCCACCCCCAGCCAAGATGTGGGTTACTGGAGTCGGGACTTTTTGCACACGGCACATGTTTTTGTCGACTCCACTCGTGGTGTTCGATTTGCGCCGGGTCGTGTTAATCGTGTCTATATAGGTTGCAATGTGCCTTCCAAGTGGTCGTGTAAGCACAAGTCAGGTGGTTTTGTGACGGAGATACACATTCTGAATATATAGCATTGGGCATCCTCGAGGGTGTTACATGCATATGTAGGCACGTGTTACATGCACCACTGTTATCTGACAGTTAGCGCAAGACCCCAAGTTGACGCCACAGTTTATTTATAGTCCTAAAGCTGAAAGAAATGAAGGCCTGTTGTGCACGTGTACGTTGCGGTGCTTTAAGCGCTAGTAGTAGTAAATACAGTCGCACTCTACTGCGATGCGCGAAAAGGAAGAAAGCAAGGCGGGGGTGGAGAAAAGGCGTTTATTTTACGCCTCAACATAGCATACAGAGGAAAGCTCAGGGGGAGCAACAATACTACAAAGGAGATAAAGGCTCAAGAGGAGCAAGCAATAGAACAAGGCGGGCTCATAAGGAGCAAGGTAATACAGGCTCATGAGGAGCAGGGCAAATGTACAATGTAATTAGAGTTCAGCAGGCACAGTGTCTGAGGGAGGTCAGTGAGGGGGTGCCGAGGAGCCCTCCACCAGAGAGAGAGGAGAAGGAGAGAAAGATATGGGTGGGTGGGTGGAGAAAAAGGCTGAGAGCTGGAGAGCGGCAGGATGGCGAGTGCCTGAGGGAGGCCGGCGGGCGGCCTTATAAGGGGAGGGGACGGGCGACAGCAGGTGAGGTGTGAAAGCTGCCGGCCCGGGGGAGGGCGGCGAGCAGCGGGCGTCGGGTGAGGCGCGAATGCTGCGCGACAGGGGGCGGGGGAGGGAGCGGCGGGCGGCGGCGTCGGGTGAGGTGTCAGCGCAGCGCGACAGCCCGGGGCGGGGGAGGGTCTCTCCCTTTCCTCACATCAAACGTAATGCTTCGCATTACGACCAACTCGTTCCGCATCGGTGGTTAGCTACCTAACCACCCTGCTGAGTGTTCACCCTCGCCGCCGGCTCGTTACGGCAGGTGAGCATGGGATATAATCAGTAGGCCTATGTTACAGGGACCGTGCCTCAAAGATCTGGTCACGTCATTTTAGCCTATTCCTCACATGAATATTCGCTGTCTTTTCAAAATGTTCCACCTTCTAGAAATACCAATCCTACTGCTCTTTAAAACAACTTAAGATATTCAGTTCAATGGTCTTGGCCAGATTAGTCTCTGCGTATTGGGTTGGGGCTGAAATAGCTAAGTCTATGTCATCAGGTACAAAAGGGATTAATGAAATTAAATAAGTAGCCTAATAAGGCATAGTCAAAGGGTTACAAATTCATCATCACAACATTAACCCAAGTAGGTGTTGTGCTACTTTTGTTGGTGATGACTGTTGTAGAGAACTGGCTCTTCTCTATAATTAGTAACTCATGAGTCTAAGTATGTTTCAGTTTTATTTCATAGAGAAAACTATTCAACTGTGTATTTATTCCCTGGCCTATGTCACACGACCTAAGAACAGTTTATAAGAGTCATTAAGTTTGAGTGACCGTAAGTGTTATATCTTGTTTGTCATAACGAATATGTTGTTTCAAAATGTGTAAAATTGTGTAGGTCATGTTACTGCACCTTTACGGATAGTAACATATTTTAGGAGTATAACCCATAACTGACCGGACGCGGTAGCCGCATCGGTAGAATGCAGGCCTACCATGTGGAAGGTCGGGAGTTCAATTCCCGGTCGAGTCAAACCAATGACTTACAAAATTGGGACTTGTCGCTTCCTAGCCAGGCACTCGGCATTATGAGGATAGGGCAAGGACTGGTTGGCTCGGTGTCAGGATAATGTGACTGACTGGTATATCAGGTCTAAGTGCTGGTAGCATGGTGTCCCAGTGGGGCTACCATGTCCAGGTCCTAGTGTCCCAGTGGAACAGCACTAGTATAAAGTCGCCATGAGTGTGCACTGTCACAAGTTGGTATCCATTCTGATATGACCTTAGATGCTGCCAGGACGTAAAACTCCAACAACCAACCAACCCATAACTGACATGACGCACTGGCTAACACAGTAACCGTGCTAAAGTGTAATACTCTCCACATAATTATAAATACTATCTGTCCGTATATTGAAACTATCGCACTGGCTATTCGCAGAGCTGCTCTGCAAATAACAGCCACGAATGCTGTTATTCGCAGAGCTGCAACCAACCAATCAGCATGCGTCACACGGGCATACAGTTAGACGCAGGCAGAACAAATCTAAATGTATGTGGTAAAGAGATGCCGATCACTTTACTCGACTTGACTTTACCTGACATCACTTTACTCGACCTGACTTTACCCGACCCGACTTTATCCGACCTGACTTTACCCGTCCCGACTTTACCCAACATCACTCTACTCGACCTCACTTTACCAGACTAGACTTGACCCGGCCTGACTTTACCTGACCCGACCTGGCTTTACCCGACCTCAGCTCTGCGAATAGTAATCATTCTTCTGCTAATTTGCAGAGCAAAGCAGCTCTGCGAATAGCCGCTTCCATTGACTATTGCACCTTTATATGGCAATCCGGACCTGGTAAACCTTTGCGTTTCTATAATTATCGCTGATAAATATTTTAACCATATATTTAGCACATTAGATTGCAAATTTATGTGGTTATATCAATAACCCAGCCACCCGACACTTTTCTATAGGGTTGTTTAGCAGCCCTGTCCTGAAGACAGGGGTGCGGAAGCAACTAATTATGATGTTTTCAAATGGCATGTGTGTAATTAAAGAAGTCGGCCTTCCGGTTCTCTTATATTCATGACATAAAATGTTAATTTAACTCACACTATGCTTTTCAGTAGAGCAAATATCTGTTTGTGCTTGGTTACTTTCTAATTTCGACAGTCGTTGTTTTTGTGTGATTCAGTTTGATATGCATGTTTTGTAAGCTAATTTACTTTATTTCATTTCCAAATGTGTTTCTTTTGCGTATGTCGTAGTAAGCCAATCTAATACTCTTAGTCTTATTATAGATGTCGCATTTTAGGAGATTTTGATAACCATAATTACTGTAATATTGCAAATTAGCGGTGTGGCTATGTATTTGTGTTGTTTTAACCCCAATGGAATTTCTGTTGTATATGGTGGCCCAATAGGTATGATTATGAGTGTCAATCATATAATTTAAGTACTAGACGGGATACCCGAATGAGTTGAGCGTCCGTCTCCTGTTTTGGGAGATCGGGGGATCCAAACCAATGGGGTTGTGAGTGCGAACCCTGGTCGAGTCAAACGATGACTTAAAAATTGATACTTGTCACTTCATAGCCAAGCGCTCAGCATTATTAGGATATGGCAAGGACTGGTTGGCTCAGTATCAGGATAATGTGACTGAGTGGGATATTAGGTCATGGTGCTGTCAGCCTGATCTCCCAATGGGGCAGCAGTATAAAGTCGCCATGAGTGTGCACTGTCACAACTCAGTAACCATTCTTATATGACCTTAGATGTTGCTAGGACGTAAAACAACAACAAACAAACACTATAATGCAAGTAACAGTGACAACGATCGTGTCTTCTTCATTGCTCTCCACATAAATAAACATAGTCTCATAGAACCTTGTGATGAGTGTAGGCCTGCCTTAATTTATACAACACTATAAACATAGTCTTATGGAGCCATGTGATGAGTGTAGACCTGTCTTAACTCATAGAACACTATAAAAATAGTCT
Source organism: Branchipolynoe longqiensis (assembly GCA_030323885.1). NCBI lineage: Eukaryota > Metazoa > Annelida > Polychaeta > Phyllodocida > Polynoidae > Branchipolynoe > Branchipolynoe longqiensis. The sequence goes on along the minus strand of CM059186.1, from coordinate 64,662,511 downwards.
CATGGAACCTTCTGATGACTGTAGACTTGCTTTAATTCATACAAGGCTATAAACGTAGTCTCATGGAACCTTTTGATGAGTGTAGACTTGCTTTAATTCATACAAGGCTATAAACATAGTCTCATGGAACCTTTTGATGAGTGTAGACTTGCTTTAATTCATACAACACTATAAACAGAGTCTCATGGAACCTTGTGATGAGTGTAGACCTGTCTTAACTCATACAACACTATAAACATAGTCTCATGTAACCTTGTGATGAATGTAGGCCTGCCTTAATTCATACAACACTATTAAACTTAAAGAGCATTTAACTCCTTATCAGATAGGCTACGATGCGACCTGTAATATATGCATAAAAGACATCCAGGCACGTGTGGAGAACAAAGGATATGTAAAGGAGATGACGTCATAGACAAAGGGTGCCGGTGGTTCAGGACCCTGGACGGTGAATAAAAGCATTCAGTAACCAGAAGTCAAAGTGTTCAGACGTCGTACTTTCACACGACCTAGCTGAGATGTATGCAGCCCTCACTCATTTTTGTACATACAATGTTGGCAGGCACCATGTATAAATTCATTTTACGGACACGAGAACAAACCAAATCACAGCTCATGTTTATGGAAATTGTATTAAAATTGAATGAATTGTATTAAATAATATTAAATTTCTGTTATCATACCTAGGTATATATCTACCGTAACATTTTCCAATTCTTAACTCCCCCTTAAGTAGTTGCCTTTAAAATGCAATCGGGGTCTACATTTAACGATATCTTCGTTTCTAAAGCCCCGTTCACACATCACAACTTTAGGCCGAACTAGATAAGGTGAACTAGATGAGGCGAACTAGTGTCGTGTCCACACATGGAGCGGTTTAAGGCGGAAATCGATATCTGCGCATGGGCAAGTACCCCCATCTGTATCTGGCAAGCACTGCTATTTGTTTAGTTTTCACTGTCGATTCGACAATATGAATAACGACGCCGATGTAGCTGCTACGTTAATATCGCTTGGAATTTAGGGTTAATTAAATTAAATTTCATTATTTGAGGATGTAATTCTGTTAAATATGATCGCATTCAATAGATTTCGGCCTAATCGGGCCCTAACACTGCCGGGCACCAGCAATAGTTACACCTGAGCCTGTATCTGGCAAGCACTGCTCTTTTACACTCTCACTGCCCAGGAACCAGTTAAATCGCTTCATCTATACTACCTCCCGAGGTGGTTTACTTTAAGCGAACTAGATGAATCGATTCAGCCCTAAATCGCTTGAGGGTAGCGTCCACACGGTGAATGTGAGTCGAACTAGGCAAGTCGATTTAAATGAATCGTTTTAACTCGCCAGTGTGAACGGGGCTTTAATCAATCAATCATGAGGGGCTAATTTGCTACTTTACGGTATATATGGGCATATTTTTATAGGTTACACGAAGACTAACTGTCAAATTGCAATTGTTTTGTTAGTGTGTGTGTGCTTTTTTCCCACTTCCAATTTGTCAACCACATTCAATTATAATTACACTCGCTTTCTTGTTATATTCCCCGTGTGTGTATTTTAAGTTTGTTGTGGCATGTGTGTTGTTGCAGAGGCCTTGTGTTTATTGTGCATGGTTTTGCCGAACACTCGGGGTGGTACGACCATGTAGCGGAGCCCCTTGCCGACCGCGGCGTGCTCGTAGCTTCACACGATCACGGTATGTCCTTCTTTTGTTGTTGTTTTGGTATAGTTACATTATTTATCTGCCACTGATTTGGTAGACTATGAACCTGTATCAGGATGTCAACAGCCACCCTTATTCCCAGGTCAGCGCCCACTTCAGTACTGACATCGTCAACGTTTGTTAACACTATCAGATGATGACCAGGGGCCATATGCAGGAAGCGGTGTTATCGAGCCAAAACGCGTTTAGAAGGGATTTCTGGTTTAGCGCCGAAAATTCGGTATGCACGAGTCAGTGATAGGCCTAACACCGCGCGTTTAAGGTCCGCGACACTAACCCCGTTTCATATGACGTTTACGGGCGGTGTTAGTGTAAGGATAGGGCCAAATCTATTAAATCGTATCATATTTAACAGAATTAGATACGCAATAAGTGAAATTTGATTAAATTAACCCTAAATCTGAAGCAATATTAACGGTGCCGTCGTAACGGCGGAGATATTAATACTTATATTTTCGAATCGACGAACGTAAAGTAAACAAATCGCCGTAGCGCCGCATCCACGTCGCTGTCCATACTGGCAGTGGCGGCGGTTTGTTTACTGAGGTTCGTCGATTCGAAAATATAACCGCTAATATCGCCGCCGTTACGGCCGCAGCGTTAATATTGCTTCGAATTTAGGGTTAATTTCATCAAATTTCACTTATTGCGTATCTAATTCTGTTAAATATGATAGCATTTAATATATTTGAGCCTAATATATGGGTAGAGACCAGAGGGATTTCCCAAATCTATAAATAATTTCACGTTTAGCTAACACTGACCATTTAGGCGCTCCTGCATACCACTTGACATATTTCGCCCGGTCGGTGTTAGCTATACGCGTTTAAATGCTAAACTCAAACTCGCGTAACACCGCTTCCTGCATATGGCCCCAGTATTTTCGACGTTATAACATCTTATTTAACCGATACCATTTGGCACAATTGCACTGCCCTGTAATACTGTAGCCAGCCAGCCGTTGTCTTCTAATATATGCTTGTAAAATACTTCTCTTCAACAACCCCTTACGGGACGCTGTATCCGAATCGGTAGAGTGTAATCTTCCCATGCGGAAGGTCAGCGACCCCTCTGATCAGCGAACCCCAGCCATGTGTGAACACTTATGCACTTTGGCATAAGCCATGTTTACTTTGTGAAGCAAATTAGGCAAATCGATTTATATGAAGCGAAGTAGTGGCGTGTTTACACGAAGCGAGTTTGAAAGTGTTTTGGCGCCGGGAACCAGCAGCCTTAGTACCGCCTGTAGCCGGCGAGCACTGTTATTTGTTTTGTTTACACTCGGTGATTCGACGCCGATGCAGCTGCTACGTTAATATCGCTTGTAATTTAGGGTTAATTTAATTAAATTTCATTATTTGAGTATGTAATTCTGTTAAATATGATCGCATTCAATATATTTCGGCCTAATCGGTCCCTAACACTGCCGGGCATCAGCGATATTTACAGCTGCGCATGTAGCCGGCGAGCACCGCTATTTTACACTATCGCCGCCCGGGAACCAGCGGAATCGCTTCATATAAACCACCTGGCAAGGTGGTTTACATAAAGTGAATCATATGAAGCGAATCAGCCCTAATCCGCCTCAGGGTCCTGTTTACACGGCGAATGTGAGGCGAACTAGGCAAGGCGCATTATATGAGCCGTTTTAACTCGCCCGTGTAAACAAGGCTTTAGTTTCATTTCATTCCCCCCCCCCCCCAGTGACAGGGTACCGGCTATATCAGGAAAACATTGGTGTAACAGGATTTCTGGGTGTCTGTGTGCAGTGCACCATATTTGAACAATTTTGAACCATTAGGCCTAGCTGTTATTTGTTAAATAATTCGTTTCCACACACACCAACCACTCCGATCCAGAATGAGGCTGGGTGGAAACAATATGCATTTTTTTAATGACTGTTCGCTGCTCCCTGAGAGGAACTAAAGCTGTCCTCACCTGCAGAAGGTCGGTAGTTCGATTCCCGGTCGAGTCAAACCAATGACTTATAAAATTGACACTTATTGCTTTCTAGCATAGTGCTCGGTATTATTAGGGTAGGGCAATGACTGGTTAGCTCAATATCAAGATAATGTGACTGAGTGGGATATCAGGTCATGGTGTCAGCAACCTGATTTCCCAGTGGGGCAGCACTATAAAGTCACCATGAGTGTGCACTGTCACAAATCGGTATCTCTCCTGATATGACCTTAGATATTTCCAAATCGTAAAACTCCAACAACCAACCAACTAAAGCTGTGACTCGGTGGGTAAACAGGCCGAGAAGTGGGGTTACTATGCCTCCCAGCCAAATTCTTCACCTTAAGGTCTATGTTTTAAGCCCTCGGCCTCAGTTCTCCCTGTTTGCTTATTGCTGCTGCTCCTCCATTATTTCCAGTCAATCACTTACAAATGACAGTGACAGTCCAAATATAATATTTGATAACCAAATGCATTGCGGTCGGTCCCACTGCATCACTGGGCACAGCTGTTCCAATGTGTTGCTAACAATCCGACCACAACAGCAGGGCTCATATTTCTGGCAAGTTACAACCAACACCAAAATATCAAGCTGCAACGAACAAACTCACATAACTAACCATGATGTGGTGAGACTAGGCTATTTCTATTGAACTGACAGTGACATACTCCAGTCTAACTCCAACTGACAATGTCCTGCATTAAATTATTACAATTTTACCTAAATGAATACAGAACAGCATTCGAAATAAGAATAAGTGAAAATTACCTGGACAAGTGAAAATATTTGCTTATTTCTATCACTGCGCATATATATATATATATATATATATATATTTTACCTCGGTATGCCGCCTCTGGCTAGCCGTAGGCTAGGGAGAAGGAAGCACATCCGGGTCCAGCAATTAGCATAAGTGACTCACAACGGGAGGACGTTTGTGAGTACCTTTTATTAGCCTACTTTGTTTATGATGCTTTATAGCATCACCGTATGAAAGTTCAGAACTTTCTCACGTCCAATTTGGACTTTGTACGTGTTTTTTAACTTACGGATAGAACTTTGGGTGCCGCTGGCACTAACGAAACCGATACTGCAGTTCTATCGACACCTGTTTTTCAGACGGAGAAATGGCAACCCGAGTTGCTCATTTCCTAAGAAAAGTCTCCCGGATCCTAATAGAGGATGATGTTGGGGATGCTTCTGGGTGTTTTTTATAAACACCCCAGACCGGTTTAAGGCGAACCTCCGAGTTTCGTAATATTTTCTCCAACTTGTTGGCGCTGTAGCCACGGGTGGGAGAAGTGTACGGAACAGAGAGAGTGGGCGATCTCACGATCGAAACCCACGTTTGGTTGGTTTCGTTACCACACACCTACGGCAAAATTTAGCTTCACGCCTGTACTGACACGTTGGAATACACGTCCTCTGTACCTTGTTCCTCAACCCAGTTTACTGGCTTACACTTGTGTAGTTGAGATGATTCCGGTTTAGTAACGCTTTATTTCGTTACAGGAACCGATGGCCACTCGCCGGAATAAGCCGCCCGCTGCAGCGGTCGGCGTCCCTCCTACGGATTACGATTCGTCACCACCGGCTACGGCTCCGCCGTCCCCACAGCCCGGGCCACATGCCTCTGATCAGGACAGTGATCAGCCCCCTCAACCTGTAGGTTGGGAGGCTAAGATGGCGGCTATGGTGGAGGAGAACATGCGCCAATTCCAGGCTCATACCTTTGTAGACCCTTCCCAAATCCCTGATGAGGATTGGGAAGACTTCTCGGAAGACGAGGAAGACACGGTTTCGGCACCTGAGGTTCCGAAACCGAAAGCGCGCGGCAAGAAACGTCGCCCGGTTAGCAGCTCGGGAGACGAGTTCACCAAGAAGGCTAACACTAAGCGCTCCAAAAAGTCCAAGAAAAAGAAGAAAAAGAAAGACTCGTCCTCGGACTCGTCAGACGACTCTTCTTCCACGGAGTCTGATTCAGATACGGAACGCGCAGGCGTTTACGCCAAAATAGGCGCCAAAGTAGGCAAGAAAATTGTCAAGAAGAAAGCTAACAAGGTGCGTACCACGACTATGATGCGCAAAACGGTGAATGGCCATTTCACCACCTTTAAGCCAGTGGAAGTCATCAACAAATTGACTGAACAGATCTCTGGAGTCAAGGGTATCCCCGCTACAGTGTCTAAGGAGATGGATGCGGGCATCCATTTGTCTGACGAGCGTCGCCGGTACGAAACAGCCCTCTGCGTTATCCATAAGGCAGTTTTGGGGGCCTTGACGTCCATTATCCCTGTCGCTAACAGAATGCAAACCGAGAACAAGTTCTCGTCTTTGGCTCGGGTTATGGACCGGGGCATTGCCCTACTCGCAGCAGCGAGTAACTACATGACTCATCGCAGATTTGAGAATGTTTTCAAATCGGTCACCACCGATGCGGGCAAAGAAGTCGCACGCTCAAAGAAAGTGACAGATCATGACGGCAAAGAATACACTGTGTATTCAGGACCTACCCCCATCAAAAGCAAACCTCTGGATAAATTCAAGATGTTTGGGGGTCAGCTGGCTTACCTTTACAAACAGGTGGAGGTAGACTACAAGAGTGCTAAGAACACCGAAGCAAAGGGCCGTAAATTCCAAAACCCAGCCGGGTTCAGACGGGCTAGGACGGATTTTCGCTTCCGCAGAGGAGGAAGGCCGTTCAGGGGCGGACCGTCCTTCCCCTTCAGCCAGCGGGGAAGAGGTCGAGGCGACAGACAAGCCTCAAACTGGAACGACACCCGCGGCTACAAGAGAGACTTCGTTCCCAAACCACAGTTCCCCAAACCAGGGAACAAGTAGAGAACGCCACACAAACTTTCCAACCTCCTGACCCTGAAATGGTCACGGAGGAAACACAAACTGAAGTAAGCTTTTCTCAAGCAGGCAGTATTGTTAATCATTTACATCAATGGCAACAGTTAACCACTAACCCAGAGGTTATTAGTATTGTTAAAGGCATTCACATTCCTTTCACACAATTGCCTGTCCAGAAAAGAGCTCCTTTTCCTTATCAATTTAATTCGCTAGAAAAGTTTCAGCTCGATCAACAGGTTTTACTTTTTGAAGCTAAAGGCATTGTCAACAGAGTTGAACATACGGAGGGTGAATTTATTTCAAATATCTTCTCCACTCCTAAACCAGATGGCACCATTCGAATGATTTTAGATTTAACTCAATTAAATGAAATCATTGAATACAAACATTTCAAAATGTTTTCCTTAGAAACAGCTCGTGATTTAATTACCCCAGATTGTTGGCTAGCGAGTGTGGATTTGAGGGATGCGTACTATACGGTTCCTATTCACCACATAGATCGCAAGTTTTTAAGGTTCCTCTGGAATGGCCAGCTTTTTTAATTTACCTGCCTACCAAATGGTTTGGCCTGTGCACCACGCCTTTTTACTAAGCTGTTGAAACCAATTTTTTCACACATGGCAAAATTGGGTCATTGTATGTTTCCATACATTGATGATTCTTTCATTATGGGCCAATCTTTCACACAATGTGATCTCGCCGTTCAAGATTTGTGTAAAATTTTTGCAAATTTAGGTTTCTTCATACATGACAAGAAATCCGTCTTTTCTCCTACAAAGGAGCTTAAGTGTCTAGGTTTCATTTTAAACACCACGGCTATGACCGTTTCGCTTACACGCCAAAAGAAAGATAAGCTTTACCACACATCGATTCAGCTGTTAGACATTTCTAGGCCAAAGATTAGACAGGTCGCAGTCCTTATCGGTATCATGGTTTCATATAGCCCGGCTATTCTATACGGAGCGGCACACATTAAATCACTTGAAATTGATAAGAATCTAGCTCTGGCCCGAGCAAAGGGAAACTTTGAAAAGACCATGTTTATTTCTGAAAACGGCCTTGCCGACATTTATTGGTGGCTAAAGCACTTTGATCAATCTCCAAACCCCATTAGAATGGGGGAGCCCGATACTACTGTTACCACGGACGCTTCTCTCCAAGGGTGGGGGGCACATCGAAATGATGTAGCAACGGGCGGCAGATGGCTAGAATCGGAACTACCCGATCATATTAACGTTTTAGAATTAAGGGCCATTTATTTAGGTTTAACCAGCCTTGTTAAAGTCCCCAAAAATAATGTACTTATCCTCACGGATAACACCACAGCAATGGCTTATGTCAGGAATATGGGAGGTACAAAATCAATCAAGTGTAATGAAATCGCACTACTCATTTGGAACTGGGCTCAAACCTTTGACGTTTGGTTAACTGTGACACACATTCCAGGCACGCAGAATTGTCTTGCTGACAGAATGAGTCGCCAGTTCCATGATCACTTAGAGTGGTCACTAAATCCATCCATTTTCAAACACATCTGTCACACTTTGGGCTCGCCTCATATCGATTTATTTGCTTCGCGTAATAACTTTAAACTCGAGAAATATGTTTCGTGGCACCCCGAACCAAATGCTTGGCACATCGATGCCTTCTCACTAAAGTGGCAACATCATTTCTTTTACATTTTCCCCCCATTTACTATCATTAGCAAAGTCGCCAGAAAGATACAAATGGAGGGAACACACGCCATCCTCATCGTCCCCGAATGGCACACTCAACCGTGGCTACCGAGATTACTAGCCACAGCCAAAAGCAGCCTACGCTTCCCAAGATTCCGAGGAAACCTGAAGCATCAGGGACCACTAGAACGCCACGGAAACGTGTCGACAACTCCGTTGGTGGCATTCCTTTTCTAAATAAGTACTTGGAACAATTCGGTTTGGACAAAATTACACAACAGCGTTTGGTTGATGATGCGTTGATGATGCGTGGAGGAAAGGAACGGTTAAAATGTACACTACCTATTTAAAGAAATGGGGTATTTATTGCTTGCTTAAGAAGGTGAAGCCAATGAATCCCACAGTATCCCAGGTAGGACGCTTCCTACGTTTCTTAGAGGACGAAGGTCTAGGATATGGCGCGATCAATGCTGCCAAATGTGCTCTGTCAATAATCCTACCTCGGGTTAATGGACAAACAATGGGTAAACACCATGTTATTTGTTGGATCGTACGATCAATTTATCAGAGGAATCCACCTAAACCCAAATATAATAGGTTTTGGGATGTTTCTCTTGTGTTCAACCTCTTCAAGAAATGGCCAGAAAATAAATTTCTGGACGTTAAGCTATTAGGTTTCAAAGTAGCAGCGTTGCTTCTCCTCATCACAGGACACAGGGGCCAAACTATAGTCGCCCTGTCACTCAATGGTCTGGAAATTGATAACAAGGAAGCAACATTTGATTTAACGACTTTATTAAAATCAAATCGTTTAGGTGACCCCCTTTCCACAATCGGTGTCACGAGTTTCACACAGGATCGTAAATTATGTGTAGTCTCCGCGATACGGAATTATATATCCAAGACACGGTTAATAAGAAACTCAAGACAACTTTTGGTGAGCTTTATTAAGCCACACAAGGCCATTTCCAGGGATACCCTCGCCAGATGGACCATGAATGTGTTAAAACTATCTGGAGTCAATACAGACAGATATTCATCGCACTCTACACTGGGTGCAATGGTTTCCAAGGCAAGATTACTAGGCATCTCCGTTAAACGGATCCTAGCTCACGCCGGATGGAAGACCGCTAGATCGTTTGCTAGACATTATCACAAGCGACTAGAGAAGCCTCAGCCGATAGCACAGAGGCTACTCGCCAACTAAAAAGAAAGAGGTAAGAAAAACCAAAACTTTTTTCTCTTTATTGGTCATACAAATCGTTTTTCCATTTACATAAATAAGACTTGATCACAACATAATAATAACAAACAGGAATATCAGGATAAAAATGCTATTACATAAAGCCATGAGTATGTACTGTTACAAACGGTACCCGTCTGGATATGTTTATACATTCTTCCAGGACGAAAACCAACAACAAACAAACAGTTGGTTGAACACTCTGATTTTCATTGATCGGCACGGAACTGAGAGATACTTTGGCATTTATTAGCCATGGGTATATACTGTTAGAAACGGTACCCGTCTGGATATGATTATAGGTTTTTTCCAAGATGAAAAACAACAAACAAACAGTTGGGTGAGAACTCTAATTTTCATTGATCGTTACAGATCTTTCAATTAAGGGTTTGTTGGATACGACAGCCAGTAAGCCCGAAGATCCCATTTAGGATGATAACTACTCATCACCAGAGGTGATGGCTTAAGCCTCTCTGGCATACTTGAGTTTACGGGAGGAAAGCAGGCCAGATGCTGGCTATACAGAGATAGAGAAGCGGCTCAGAAAGCTGGAGCAAATGCTCTCAGCAAAGTCTCAAAAGGGAACAAGTAGAGGTTGCACAGCAAACTCACATGGCCATGGAAACAGTTTTTTCCAAAAAGTAAAAATAAATGTGATGTTTCCTTACATAGATGAGTCATTTATTATGGCCCAGTCACAGTTCAGCTGCTCACAGGCAGTTACTAACCAATTTATCAAACAGACCAAAAATTTGGTAAGGTTTGTTTGGAATAAACAACTATATGAATTTACATGTTTACCAACTGGTGTAGCTTGTAATTCATGATTATTTACTAAGCTCCAAACACACAAGGTGTTCGCTCATAGAGCCGGAAGGACTTTTTTGTTTCCCGTTTATTGATGATTAATTCGTTTGGATGCGCAGTTAAAAGTAAATGATTAATTTACAACATTTACACAACTAAGTTTGCTGGAAATAGTTAAGAATTTAGCATAAGATAGGACTAAAGGGTTTGTGAAGGCCGAGGCCTTCATAAGAAGTTTAGATCAGTTTAATGGTCTAGACTTGAGAATAGTGTATTTAGGGTTATGTGGTTTAGTCTGCATGCACAGATGCTATGTCAGAATGTTGACAGATAGTACTACAGCAATGGCTTCCATTCGCAACATGGGAGGGACAATGTCCAACCCATATAATTAAAGAACGAAGTTTATTTGGAATTGGGAAAGCCACATACAAATTTGTTGGCATCCTGAAATAATAACATATTATAAAATTGGTCTACCTTTTGGAAAGTTAAATTTTTTCTCTTTAATTTGAGGAAAAGACAATTTATAACATACAGCCTAAATTGGCACAGTAGCAAGGGGGGCTTTGATAGTCCCAGGTTGCGACACGCGTCCATGCTTGGAAGTTTAGCCTTAGGAGACACGAACTGTATATTTTTCCTACACGAAGGGGGGCAAATTTTTAAGCATTGATGTTTCGTGGAGAGGTGTTCACAACACCCCTTCTGACATTCCCTTTCAGAACACGTGTTTATGACAATTTCATTTACATAAAGTTACTCAGCTGAGATTAACTTCGCATGCCTGGAGGAAAGTTACAGTTCAGTTATATTCAAATTATTTGAAAAACTGGGGTTACCATGGTTTACTTATGAAAGAAAAACTCATGAGGCCTACAATGGCACATCTTGTTAGATTTTCTAAGGATGCTTGATAAAGCTTTAGGTTGGAACCGATTAACGCTGCAAGATGTGGTTTTCGGTGATACATCCGCGAGGAGATGGACAGATAGTTGGTAGGCACCAACTTATTCACTGGCTGTGAAATCAGTTTACAAAAGGAATTCCCCAAAACCAACAAATGTAATAGGTTTTGGGTTGTGTTAATGATATTCGGATTATTTAAGAAATGGTCTGGTAATAGTCTTTTAAATAAAACAGCTAGTTTTAAACTAGCAGTATCATACTGTTAGTTACTGGACACACGGGTCAATTTTGATAGCATTGTCCCTGAATGATTTAAGAATAGATCGCAAGAAAGCAATGTTTGATTGATAAAACAGATTTTTTAAATCAAACCGCACAGGGGAACAATTATCCACAGTGCGTTTAAATAGTTCCTGCATGACCGACAACTTTGTTGGGTGTCTGCCATAAGGGTATATATCTATTCAAGACAACTGTTAGTGTAGCTTACTAAAACTACACAAGGCAGGAGTCAATACGGAACGATATGCGTCCCATTCAACGAGAGGCGCCATGGTCTCGAAAGCGTGATTGCTAGGGATTTACGTAAAACGAATCCTAGCACATGCAGGCTGGAAGACCACTAGATCATTTGCAAAACATTACAACAAACGACTAGAAAAGTCAAGCGGAATCGCACAGCGACTGCTCAAAGACAGAAATACATAGGTGAGAAACAGAAGTTTTTTCACTCTCATTGATACTGTATACAAAGAACATAAAATGTTCATTATAAAACGTTACAGAGGTAACAAAGGCACTAATCTTGTCAATTAATGATTCCCAATGTACTTTAAATTGTTATTGAATAGTTAACATGATATACAGGATAAATGATTTTACGTAAACGTCTCCCTAGCCTGAGGCTGTATACCGAGGTAAAATAGATTAGTTAGACGAATCTTACCTTGGTATAGATGATGGATAACTGTTGTTTTACCGAGGTATAAGCCTCGGATAGACGTGGGATAGGGCCCGCCCACCACACCCTTCCACGTCTATTCGTTTGCTTATACCAAGGAAACTTCACAGTTTAGTACCATTGTCATTCTTAGATATGGTTTTGTTTTATTTGGATCATTTATCCTGAATAAGTAGGTAAAGATTGCTGGGCCGGACGTGCTTCCCTCTCCCTATCCCACATCTATCCGAGGCTTATACCTCGGTAAAACAACAGTTATCCATCATCTATACCAAGGTAAGATTCGTCTAACTAATCTATATACATATATAAATATAGATATATTTATATATATATATATATATTATTACCTCGGTACTACTATACCGCCTCTGGCTACCCGCAGGCTAGGGAGAAGTAAGCCATCCGATCCAAGCATATTAGCATAAGTGACTCACAACGGGAGGACGTTTGTGAGTTGCTCCAACATGATTTATCTACTAACTACTTCTTAATCACAAAGTAAGTAATGGAAATTTAGTTTAAACTGTTTATGATGCCTTATAGCATCACATTATGAAAGTTCAGAACTTTCTCAGGTCCAATTTGGACTTTGTATGTGTTTTTTACTTGAGGATAGAACACTGCGTGCCGCTGGCACTTACGAAACCGATAGTCCTTTGTTCTATCGACACCTGTTTTTGAGACGGGGAGAAATGGTAACCCGAGTTGCTCATTTCCTAAGAAAATTCTCCCGGATCCTGACTAGAGGATGTTGTTGGGGATGCTTCTGGGTGTTTTTTATAAACACCCCAGACCGGTTTTTAAGGCGAACCTCCGAGTTTCGTAATATTTTCTCCAACTTGCTGGCGTCGTAGTCGCGGGTGGGAGAAGTGTACGGAACAGAGAGAGTGGGCGATCTTCGGATTGATACCCCCGTTTGGTTGGTTTCATTACCATAACCTTACGGCAAAACTTAGCTTCACGCCTGTACTGAAACGTTGTAATACACGCTATTCTGTACCATATACCTCAACCCAGTTTACTGGCTACACTTTGTGTTGTTGAGATGATTCCGGTTAAGTAACACCTTTGTCGTTACAGGAACCGATGGCCACTCGGCGGAATAAGTAGCCTGCGGCAGCAGAGGGCATTGCCCCTACGGATTACGATTCGTCACCAGCGCCTACGGCTCCGCCGTCTCCACAGCCCGGGGCACAGGTTTCCGACCGGGACAGTGACCAGCCACCTCAACCAAGTGATTGGGAGGCTAAGATGGCAGCCATGATGGAGGATAAGATGCGCCAATTCCAGGCTCTTTCCTTTGCGGGCCCTCCCCAAATCCCTGATGAGGATTGGGAGGACTTTTCAGATGACGAGGAGGACACGGTTTCGGCCCCCGAGGTTCCGAAACCGAAAGCGCGCGGCAAGAAACGCCGCACTGTGAGCAGCTCAGGTGACGAGTTCACCAAAGCCTCAAACGCTAAACGTCCTAAGAAATCAAAGAAAAAGAAAAAGAAAGACTCGTCCTCGGACTCGTCAAACGACTCCTCTTCCACGGAATCAGATTCCGATACGGAACGTGCGGGAGTGTACACCAAAATAGGCGCTAAAGTTGGCAAAAAGATTGTCAAGAAAAAGGCAAAGAAGGTGCGTACCACAACCATGATGCGGAATACCGTCAATGGCCACTTTACCATGTTCAAACCGGTGGAGGTCATTAATAAATTGACGGAACAGATTTCCGGCGTCAAAGGTATTCCGGCTACGGTGTCTAAGGAGATGGATGCGGGCATCCATCTGTCCGACGAACGGCGCCGCTATGAAACTGCCCTTTCTGTAATCCATAAGGCAGTTTTGGGCTCCTTGACCTCGATAATCCCCATTGCTAACCGCATGCAGACCGAGAATAAGTTCTCGTCCTTAGCTCGGGTTATGGATAGGGGCATTGCCTTGCTCGCTGCAGCGAGCAACTATATGACACATCGCCGCTTCGAAAATGTCTTTAAATCCGTTACCACCGACGCGGGCAAAGAAGTCGCCCGGTTAAAGAAGATGACGGACCATGACGGCAAGGAATACAACGTCTATTCCAGACCTACCCCCATCAAAGGCAAGCCTCTGGACAAGTCCAAGATGTTTGGCGGTCAGCTCGCTTATTTGTACAAGCAGGTAGAGGTGGACACTAAGAGTGCTAAGAATACGGAACTCAAGGGCCGTAAGTCACAAAACCCACTCGGGTTCCGCGACAGCCGCACGGATTTTCGCTTCCGCCGAGGAGGAAGGCCGTTCCGGGGAGGCCCATCCTTCGCATTCAGCCAGAGGGGAAGAGGTCGAGGCGACAATCCTCAAGCTGGAATGACAACCGCGAGTACAAACGGGACTTTGTCCCCAAGCCGCAGTTCCCCAAACCAGGGAACAAGTAGAGAACGCCACACAAACTTTTCAGCAGCCTGGCCCTGACATGGTCACAGAGGAAACTCAAACTGATGTAAGCCTTTTTCAAGCGGGCAACATTGTTAATTGTTTAGAACGATGGCAACAATTAACCACTAACCCAGAGGTTCTTAGTATTGTTAGAGGCATTGCTATTCCTTTCACAGAACTCCCTGTACAGAAAAGAGCACCTTCTCCATATAAGTTCAATTCACACGAAAAATTCCAACTAAATGAACAGGTTGGGGTTTTTGAAGCCAAAGGCATTGTCAAACGAGTAGAACATACTAGAGGTGAATTCATTTCCAATATTTTCTCCACGCCTAAACCAGATGGGTTTATTCGCATGATTTTAGACTTAACTAAATTGAATGCAATCATTGAATACCAACATTTCAAAATGTTTTCTTTAGAAACAGCTCGCGATCTCATCACCCCAGAGTGTTGGCTAGCGAGTGTTGATTTAAAAGATGCTTACTATACCATCCCTATTCAAGAGGGGTTTTGAAAAAATTTACGGTTTGTTTGGAATGACCAGCTTTTTTAATTTACCTGCCTACCTAATGGTTTGGCGTGTGCACCATGACTTTTTACTAAGTTGTTGAAACCGGTTTTTTCAAACATGGCTAAACTGGGTCATTGTATGTTGCCATACATTGATGATTCTTTCATTATGGGACAATCTTTCGAACAATGCGAACTCGCCGTTCAAGATTTATGTAAACTTTTCTCAAACTTGGGTTTCTTCATCCATGCTAAGAAATCCGTGTTTTCTCCTACTAAGCAGCTTAAGTGTCTAGGCTTCATTTTGGACACGACGGCCATGACCGTGTCACTTACACAACAAAAGAAAGATAAGCTGCGGGACACAGCGATACAGCTGTTAGACATTTCTAGGCCAAAGATAAGACAGGTCGCAGTCTTAATTGGTATAATGATTTCATACAGCCCTGCTATTCTATATGGGGCCGCACACATTAAGTCCCTGGAAAACGATAAAAATCTAGCTTTGGCCCGCGCAAAGGGAAACTTTGAAAAGACAATGTTTATCTCTGAAAGTGGACTAGCCGACATTTTTTGGTGGCTAAGTCACTTTGATAACTCCCCCAATCCCATTCGAATGGGTGAGCCCAATACTACAGTTACGACTGACGCGTCACTCCAAGGTTGGGGGGCACATCGCAATGATGTAGCAACGCGGGGACGATGGCTAGAATCGGAAATTTCTGAACATATTAATGTTTTAGAATTACGAGCCATTTACTTAGGTTTAACCAGCCTTGTTAAAGTACCCAAAAATAATGTTTGTATCCTTACGGATAACACCACAGCCATGGCTTATGTCAGGAATATGGGAGGTACTAAATCTATTAAGTGTAACGAGTTGGCACTACTCATTTGGAATTGGGCGCAAAAGTTTGACGTCTGGTTAACAATTACACACATACCCGGCACGCAGAATTGCCTTGCCGATAAGGTGAGTCGCCATTTCCATGACCACTTAGAGTGGTCACTAAACCCATCAATTTTCAAACACATCTGTCAATTATGGGGCTGGCCGGATATAGATTTATTTGCTTCACGTAATAACTTTAAACTGGAGAAATATGTTTCATGGCACCCAGAACCAAATGCTTGGCACATAGATGCCTTCTCGCTAACTTGGCAAAATCATTTCTTTTACATTTTCCCCCCTTTTACCATTATTAGCAAAGTCGCCCGAAAGATACTAATGGAGAAAACACACGCCATCATCATCGTCCCCGAATGGGACACTCAACCCTGGCTAGCGAGACTAGTCGCGATGGCCAAAAGCATGCTACGCTTCCCAAGATACCGAGGAAATCTGAAACATCAGGGACCGTTAGCGCGCCACGGAAACGTGTCGACGACTCCTTTGGTAGCATTCCTTTTTTAAATAAATATTTGGAACAATTCGGCTTGGATAAGATTACACAACAACGTTTGGTCTCTCACGCCTGGAGGAAGGGAACTGTGAAAATGTATACCACGTATTTAAAGAAATGGGGTATTTATTGCTTACTTAAGAAAGTTAAGCCTATGAACCCAACAATATCCCAGGTAGGACGTTTCCTACGTATTTTGGAAGACGAAGGTTTAGGGTATGGCGCTATCAATGCAGCCAGATGTGCGCTATCAATAATCCTACCTAGGATTAATGGAGAAACAATGGGAAAACATCATGTTATTTGCTGGATCGTACGATCAATTTATCAGAGGAACCCTCCCAAACCCAAATATAATAGGTTTTGGGATGTTTCTCTTGTGTTTAAACTCTTCAAGGAATGACCAGAGAATACGTTCCTGGACGTTAAGCTATTAGGCTTCAAAGTAGCTTTGCTCCTTCTGCTCGTTACAGGACACAGGGGCCAAACAATAGTCGCCCTGTCGCTCAATGGTCTTGAAATCGATAGCAAGGAAGCAACGTTTGATCTAACAACTTTGTTGAAATCAAATCGTTTAGGTGATCCCCTGTCGACAATAAGTGTCACTAGTTTCACAGAGGATCGCAAATTATGTGTAGTCTCCGCAATATGGACATATATATCCAAGACACAAACAATACGCAACTCAAGGCAGCTTTTGGTGAGCTTTATTAAGCCACACAAGGGCATTTCGAGGGACACCCTCGCCAGATGGACCATGACTGTGTTAAAACTTTCAGGAGTAAACACAAACAGATATTCATCGCACTCTACACGTGGTGCAATGGTATCTAAGGCCAGATTACTTGGCATTTACGTGAAACGGATCCTGGCTCATGCAGGATGGAAAACTGCTAGATCGTTTGCAAAACATTATCACAAGCGACTAGAGAAGCCTCAACCTATCGCACAGAGGCTACTCACCAACTAAAAGACACAGGTGAGACAAAGTGCACTTTTTTCGCTTTTTTGTCATAACAATTGTACAAACATACTTAAATAAGACTTGATAATAGAATAGTAACTAACAGGAATATCAGGATAAAAATGATATTACGTAAAGGTCTCCCTAGCCTGCGGCTAGCCAGAGGCGGTATACCGAGGTAAAATAGATTAGTTAGACGAATCTTACCTGGGTATAGATTATGGATAACTATTGTTTTACCGAGGTAGGAGCCTCGGGTAGACGTGGGCGAGGGCCATATATATATATATATATATATATATATATATATATATATATATATATATATATATATATATAAATATATTATATATATATATATATATATAATATAATATGTGTGTGTGTATGTATATATATGCACACACATACATACATATAGGTGTGTGTGTGTGGTAAATACTGTGTACAAGTGAACATTCAGACGGACAAGTGAAAAGTACACCCGACCTGTCCCGGAAAAGTGAAAATAATTGCTTATTTCTATCACTGCAGAAGATCACTTCTGCTCACATTCTAAATGCCACGAAAATACTCACATTGATCCATCTAATTTTAATGTAGTCATATGATACTATTGCTAGTGTTTCCTTATCACTGTGGTACTTTTAGGTACCTACCAGGAATCCATTGTATTGTATACTGCAAGTTGTGCATTTCACTGCTACTTTTAGCTCATATTAATACATAGCTACTCAATATACCTTTTTGTGTAAATAATCCTGAATTGAAAAATGGCTGGAAGACCAGTGTTTCGGAACTGACAACAGAACTTGTATTAAATTAAACACCACTTCCTGTATATACCAGTGCTACGGTGTGCTTTTCCCCCACCCGATCATGGCCAAAAGTTTAACTATGGTTGGGTGGGCATCAAATTTGAAATCTTGCAAGAGACGTATTGAAAAGAGTTTCTGCAACCTGTGCGAACAGCGGAATCGTTCACCCAATGGGTGAATGGGGTGGTCCCATAGGATGCCTGTTATCGCTGTTGCACACACATTATATAGATTGATATAACTATAAGCAGTTGGAATAATAGTCTAGGGTGGTATAGTGTTATCAGTGTATTGTTATCGGAGGTATCCTATCGGACACCTTCATATATATGGTCATTTCGAGCAGAGATAATTGGCTATCAGTGTACATTGTATCAGAGATTATCGCATCGTTAATAATCACGCAGGTTATTCCAAGGATAACGTGGATAGCCTTTCTAGACGACGTAACTTATGCTATAATGGGAAACTCCCATGAGACAAACATGAATTAGTGACTGTGCTGTGTGGTAACGCTGGGACAATGTCTGTGTATAATCAGGGCTGAACATGACCTGTACACATGTGTTCGGTGAGGCGGGGCTGTAGTCTGGTAGGTGGGCGGCATGTTGCCACTGTGTTTCAGCATGTTCCTGTGCAATTACCCTGTCGTAGAAAGGAAAGGATTAACTTGTACACTGTCAATTGTCGGGGTTAATATTGCATGCTTATCTATACACACGAAAACCTTTCATCCGCCTCTAAGAGTATTGGAGGGGGGGGGGGAGGGGGGGGGGGGATGCTTGTACAGATTTGGGTCAACATATACTAGGTACGGGGCCAATAAAATATTACGTAACGCTTAGGGGATAGGGGTGTCGGTCCAAGCATTATGTGGCGTGTATGGTCTAGCACTACGGAGCTTTGCAAGGGGGGTTGTCTAATTAGTAATTTGGACAAAAATAGCACTGCATAATATTTGAACAGCCCCTAAGCTCTATCTTTGCTAATTTTCCGGGGAAGCTATGTCCTCTTCTACAAGTAGCGTAGTAGTGTGTTTGTATTCGAAGGGTTGCACTCATTCCAAGGATGGCACTTGCTAATTTCAATAACCTGTTCATAATTAGTTTGTGTTGTGTGTCACCGACCTAGACATTTAGGTATAGATACACACAGAAAGGATGATCCGTTATAGCATGAACCCGTTGATGGTGATTGATTTACTTATAAAACAATATATATTTACTGCAAAATCATGCAAATCATTGGATTAATGTGCCAAACCATGGTCAGAAGAAAGAAGAATGTTTACCTGAGGGGTAGAGCTTATTTATTGCAATGGGCAGTAACACTGTGACTGGGGTCTACTTATTTGTGATGTACACTTATTCTCGGAAATACGGTAACCACATAAATAAACGATGGGACTGCAATTATTTTCATATTGCAAAGCCAATCGCGATGTTTACACATGAGAGTCGGTGTTTCAAAAGTACACACGGATGCGCGTTCGATCAGATAACGCATACCTTTACTTGTTATGTCCATCAGTGAACAACAGCGTGGTTACAATTAACGCCTGCTACATTCCAGTCGGCCATGGTAAGAGTGAAGGTCAGAGAGCGCAGGTGCAGCGGTTTGACGACTATGTGGAGGACCTGCTTCTCCATGTGGCCATCGTGCAGACCTCCTACCGGGGCATCCCCACATTCCTGCTCGGACACTCAGTGGTAAGGGACATGCAGGCATTACAAGTAGGAGTACTCTAATTGTGAATTTAGAATCCACGCTTGAATGTGCGAGAATAAGTATTAAATAATGGCAGCTAAGTTTGTCACGTGGGGGTTCATTGCTAGTGAGAATGACTGTTCATACCAGACTGGGAAGGGATGGCCTAGTGGTGCAATGTCCGCTTCCCTTACAAGTTTGATTCGTGGCAGTGTCGATTCAAAGACTCTGGCACTGTTGGCTGCATCGCCTGATGCTAGCCATTAGTAGAATAGGACATGGACTGGTTGTTTCAAGTGTCAAATAATGTGGAATGCTGATTTGTAAGGATTTGCAGTGTTTAGATTGGTAGAAACGTTATACTGCTGCCTACCCATTGTGTGTTGTGCCATGAGCACCGTGACCCGATATCTGACTCACTCGTATTACCAATTTAAAGTTCTTGCTGTCCAATAATGCTTCGTGTCGATTTTGTAAATCTTTGTTTGACTTGGTGCCTGCGACTTGGACACACATGGCTAACAACTAATATCTCATTCCAGGGAGGTACCATAGCAATAAGGACGGTTTTACGGAAGCCAGATCTTTTCAGGGGGATAACATTGATCGCACCCACGGTTCTGACGAACACAGACGCCGTGCCAAACTGGAAGGTAAGCCATACTGCACTTTAACCACTGGTGCGTAGAGCCATGTTGTGTTGATGTCATTCAGGTTATACTGATGCTGGATATTATCATAATATTCGTATGATAAGTCTATTATGTGCAGGGTTCTTGTTTACGAAGCTTGAAATTGAAGACATGATGCAGCCGCTACAGGAGGATCACGGTCACACGTTCATCTCACATCCGGCACACACACATATTTTAACCATTCCGACATTTTTTTCATCATTCTTTCATTGGGTGGGTAATTAGGACCATGAGCTCTCAGCCCTTCAGATACAAAAAAGAATGTTAGGGAGGGTGGGATGGACAAATTTACTCCTTGAAGTCACTGATCCGTCAGCGACGATGGCCAGGTAAGGAATGATTTCAGGCTTTGAACCTAACCAGAAGTCAGTTTTGTACCTAGCGACGCGCGCTACGAACTGTCTCTATGGTATTCATAATATCAGGCCCGTAGTCAAGATTTTGAATTATGAATCATGTGCTCATTGATAACGGCGAGATGCATTTTAGTATCCGGAACAAGTTTCAGTTCTGAGCCTCTTCATGAGAACTGTCTTAACCAAATCCAAGGAGTCGTGGGTTGAAAATTGCATACAAAGCTAGTTTCACTTTGAATTTGGTTGATATTCGATAGTCCTATTCTTTGGGAGAAGGATGCGGTTATGTTCAGTTGATCACATATTCGACGTGGTATTTATTCTAAGACAAATCCGGTTTCATACTTCAGAGGAAGGTTTTTTTGTGGTATGGTTAGGATCCAGCGAATGTTCCAGTTGTAGTGATTCTCGGCCAAAAATATATTTCCACCATAGTGGTTGAATCTATATATGCACTGCTGCCGGATCTAGTATTACGCTTACTTGCTGGTAATTTCACGGCAGAAAGTTAAGACTCAACATTTAAGTTCCTGATACCTCTATAAAGGATATATCAAAGCCATGCAAAGTGCAGGGTTAATTAAAGCTGCATAGTCCGATGAAATATCAAATTTTCAAAACCAAACCAATTATCAAAATTTGACTTTACATATCTAACTTAGATACTGATGCACTTATTAAGCATTTGTTTCTGTATAGAAGGCAATACTGAGTCAATTTAACAGAACCTGTTACTGCAGAAGTCTATGGTGTCAGAGTTTTGGCAAGCTTGCCAAAACTAATTTTCCATGTTTGCACTCAAAATATCTAAAAAGTTTACCATTTAAAATAAAAGTAACTTTGAACTAATGTAAAGTAGATACTAGTGATCGATCTTATATATTTATCCCAGGAAAAATACAGAAATTCAAAACCATCGGACTATGCAACTTTGATGCGCGAGAAGGAAGAACAGAGGCGGAGGTGGGAAAACTGAGGCGTTTATT